>LPNX010993567.1:201695-298504 GCA_001517045.1 Pseudotsuga menziesii
TCAACCTAGAGGAGGCTGCTACCTCTGGAAGCTCCAACTTCCAATTATACAAGCACCAACTTGTGTCTATTTTCTGGCAACAACTAGAGGGATGCTACAACACCCCAGAGAACTCTGTTCTCCCTTGCTCCACCCTACCACCTAGAGAACTCTTTGAGTTACAGAATGAATCAAACCCTTGCAACCCCTCACTTTCTATGACTAGGCTTTATAAATCAGCATTTACAGATATTCATAACATATGTTATATTTTCTGTCTCTATACATTTTTCTCTGTTTATCATCAAGACTAAGCACATACAGAACTCACCGAGACAGTCACTGTATCATTCATGTATTCTTTCTCATCTGGACCCGTTCATATTCTTCTACACCTATCTTCAGTTATTCTCCTCTATTCTTCATACTCTGCAACTGTTAATCTCTATTCATCATCATGTCCAGCTCTTCAATTCTTTTCTGCAATGTGCTCAATCTCTCATATTCTAAATTACCTTCCTTTACAGCTCTTTTTTTTTTGGGTCTGCTTAGAAACGGTTACGGACTCTTCATGTACCATCTAATTGCAAATGAGAAACAGTTAATAGGTCTCGAATGCTGATCTGTACCAAAACATTTGACATTCCATGAATATCATAGATTCTCAAAAGTCTCTAACTGAAAAAACTTTAAGTCCTTCGAATACCTAGCTTGTCTGACTCTCTACATTCCATGAATAGTCATTCTCTGCTCTGGGGTTTTACCTTTTATGATTGAGTTCCACTCTCACTTACTCCAAATCACTTCATTCTAGTCGCTGCTCTGCAAGGCCATGCCACGCCACTTATCGCCAATGCCATGCCACGCTGGGGTTTTAAATGTTTAAAATCGGTGGTTTATTTGCTTATTCTCCCGCCGTTGTGGAAATATAATCGGCTTCAGTCTCGATATTCTTTTCTGATGCATTTGCCTTAGTCGGCTGATTGTTTGATTTTGCATCGAAAAATTTTGTTCTTTCATTCTCTGCCGTTACATCTCCTCAACGAGCTAACCATCCGCCATATATGTTTTGCTTGCCGCGGAGCCCGTAGTCTTTCCATCTTCCACCGTTGCGGCTGTGAATAGGGCTATTCTTCCGCTCGCCGATATGTTTGTTTTCCACGGAGCCCGTAGTCTTTCCATCTTCCGCCATTGTGGATGAGAAAGTCACTATCCTTCCGCCATTTAGTCATTTCTCCTCCGATGAAGAGTTTGCCCATTGTCGCCGTGGAGCCCGTAGTCTTTCCAGCTTCCGCTGTTGCGGATGAGAAAGACACTATCCTTCCACTGTTGTGGATGAGAAAGTCACTATCCTTACACCGTTTAGTCATTTCTCCTCTGATGAAGAGTCTTCCCATTGTCGCCGCGGAGCCCGTAGTCTTTCCGGCATCCGCTATTGCGGATGAGAAAGACATTATCCTTCTTCCTGCTCTGTTTCAGATTCTGTATAGTGTGATCAAACTATTCTTTTAAAGCTCTGTTTTATATGTGAATCGCTGTAGAGATGTAACACTGTGTTTCAATGAGACTTCGTATGTTAAGCTCCATGGTATAGAATAACGCTGAGTTTCAATATAATGCTGTATCCATGTGTTTTGATGTGTAACATTTGATTGTGTATGTTGTTGATGTATAACATGATAACTCTATGCTGATAACATATGTAACATTTGTAACATTTGATCGTTTTCATCCTTCTGTTCCATTTATTTGAATGTATAACACAATCCTTCTATTGTAGTGAACTGTGTAATCATCCTTTTCAATATGCGGGTATTTTGTGCAACATTTAGAGCTGTGAAATTATTCTCATCCTGCTGTGGCTTTTCCTGTGAGTGAAACATTCAAAGTTTGGCATATGGAAACATTCAGACTGTGTAACAAAACTGGATAACATCTGGCAGTATCAAAGGAGACTCAACAATAATCACAACTCACCCAACAACCATTCAACCTCCTCTACAAGGCAAAACTAGGGGCATACATGACTGTTCACAATAAACCCGTGTGTATACGCGGAAATGGCAGATAAAATGATGTGTATACGTGACTGTGAGTTCAAAACTCGCATACAGGAAGAATGGTGCATAAAAATCAAGGCATATAGACAAGCTAAGACAAAATTCACACAAATCAGACACTACCAGGAAGGCATGCCCCCAGACCCGACACAGAAACAAGAGAGAAAGAGCAATTCAAAGTCAATGAATGCCAATAGAAAACCCCCAAAGGACAACTACTAGGAACTCCCCAGCAGAGTCACCAATTCTATTACGGAAAGAAATTACTATGGCTTGGGGTACCACAACAGACAACTTGACTCCAGAAATCAATCCTTTCCAATATGCAATAGAAATTAAATATCTAACACTAAAGGATCAGACCTCATACCTTATTCCAGATGGTTGAAGTAGATCCCCATTGAGCTTTCCAACTTCATCTTGAATTGATAGTTTAATTCCTCAACAACATGTAAACAATACAAGCATACTATATATATTGGTGTTAGATCTATTCTAGAATATATAATCCACAATGTATAAACATTTGAAATCATCCCATGGATAAAATATTCACTCAAACATACATTATTGGACAGGAAAAGATATTTCTATTAATATAAAATCAGAGATTACAATGGATACAACCTCTGTCGGCAAGTCTGCGAATCGGAGAAACTGAATCCCCCACTTGGGCCTCCACCACCTCAATCCTCCATCTCTTGATAGCAAGCTCACAAGCAAAAGGCAAGCTTGGGAAGAACACAAAAGTGCTCCAAGGGACAAAGGGATGCAGACTCAAGCACAAGTTCTAGGAACAATGGACTATAGTTTCTTTGCTCTCAATTCTCTCTTATGCCTTCAATGTACCATAGAGTTCCTTATATAGCTTTTAAAAGGGGTAATAAAAGGTTGAATTTGAGAAATCTCAAGGCATAGGGAAGGCCAGGAGTCAAGTGAGTCGGATCCATGTCAGGAAAAACTCCAAAAGGATTTGGATTATGCACACATCCTGATGTACGCGGTTTTAGGGGTCAAACCCACGTATATACGCGATTAAGGGTTTAAAATTTGTGTGTATCATTTTTTACATGTTTTTAAGGATGTTCAAGGAAACATCAAAGGAAAAAAAATGGTCCAAGGGGTCCAAGGAGTCTGTAGAGGGACAGGGGAAGGCCATACAAGTGTGATTCACCTAGAGTGGTAAAATCAGCTATAACAGATGCCCCATAATGTGTGAGGTCAGAGGGGTCATACGATGGTCAAAATACATTATAAGTCCATCCCAGAAGTGGAGTGATGAAGAATCCCAAATGGAATACCAGCCACCCAATCAACATAGTACAATGATACAACTCTGCACATAACTGCAAATACATATAGCAGTCCCGGATACATAAGAGTACAATGGCCATGAATAGGCATGATACAAGATATCACATAAGTGGTCATCGCCATGTACAATATACATAGATCAGAATCTCCATGATGAAGATATACAAAAGATCATCATTCAATTGATTTGCACCATCTTGATTCTCTTCTAGATTCGGATCATCTAGCTCTATATCATGTTGATTAATGGCATGAAAAATGGTGCCATGTTGTGATTGAACATCTTCATCTTCATCTTCTTGTGTTTTAACATTTTCATCTTGAACATCACCATGGGTTCTCATTTCTTCATTGTTCTCTAATATCTCAGCTATAATTGGTTGGATATCATCATTTTACTCAATATTCATTGAGTCATCATCAAATACATGCATTAATATTGGACAATAATGTATGTCAAATATCCTCTTTGGATCTAGAATTTCTTCATAGAAAAACACCTGCACATGAACCATAATCATATATTAGACATGTTAGTACAATTTTTAATTAATATGCACATCTATATTCATAATGAACTATGAATTAACATATTGTATATAACCATTGATTCTTGTGATTATAGTTATGTTATACTGGAAATAATACCTCCTCACAATGAATTGGCAAGACATAGGGCTCCTTATATTCTAGTAGGTACCTCTAGGAATCAATAGAAAACAATCCACTATGGGTATCATGTCTTCGTGACCTCTCAAATGTCTCATACCATCTACATTTAAAAATACAACATTTGAAAGACCGGTAATCCAACTCAATAATTTCTTGGATTTTTCCGACATACCGAAGATTACCTTCAATAATTGTTTTATATTTTGAACTTGCTATACTTGATTGATTGAAATCAATCATGACAACACAATCAAAGGAGCTTCTTTTACATCTATTATTTCCACAAGATAGTGCCGACCATATTACTACATTGCAAGATATCTCCTTAGCTCTATCAGAACATTTGTTTTAGTTCAACAAGAAAAAACAACTATATATGCATGATTTTTCACCTTCTTTTAATTCTTGGAATAAATTGGAGGGTGTTGAATAATTACCATGGAGGATCAACTTCAAGATTCAAGGTAGAGGCAAAGGATGTTGGAGCTTAGAGGAGGGTGCTTAAGGGTGCTACTAATGAATATTATCTTAATATAGGTAATGATTTTTTGATGATATGCAAGTATTTGTTGCAGCGTGGTGTTTTTTAGACCCTAGAGGCCACTAAGAGCCTCTTTGTTTATGTATGTTGGTTGAACTTATTGGCTTCTCTCTTCATGTTGTGATGATAGATCTACTCAAACCTATCGTGATGAAAAGAAAAATGATACCTCTATTGAAAAACACTATTCCCAATTTTTTATTAATAAATATTTAATAAAAAACATAAAAAAATATACAAATATTTTTAAAAGATATAGAATATATAAGGAAGTAAAAGGAGAAAAGAGGGTTTGTGGAAGAAGAAAAAAAAAGGAGGGGGATTTATGTTGAATTTGAAGTTTGGTTGGAAGAAAAAATGGATAACATCATTGCGCCATCCAAGGTTGGAATTTCATTTCATCTTTTCCCTTCTACCTATTTTTTTGATGTTTTGAACTTTTATCTTTCCCGTCACACATTATTTTAGTGAAAAAATATCCCTTCAATAATTAAGTTTTATTAAAAAAATACTCTTCAATAATAATGTTTTTATTAAATGATTTAATTTTCAATTAAAATATATGCCTTCATTAAAGAGTTTAATTTTGAGTTAAAATATAACAATAAACTCAATTATCCATGTTTTTTGTTGATCATGTGCATTGAAAACAAAGAGTGGAACAAAGCAACCTACTAAGAGTAACATAGACAACTCAAAATTAACATGTGGGAACATTATGCATTTGAAGTACATTAAATGATAAATTTAAGAAACAAACAAAACATGGAACTTATAATCTATTTATAAGGTTAATGTCAGGCCACATGTAATGCAACATACAAAATTTTGCAAGGTTAACATGTTTCGTGTTGTTTTAATTGAAATTGTGAAATTTTAATTTTCAACTAAAATATATGTTTTTATTAAGGAGTTTAATTTCCAATTAAAAGATAACAATAGATGCATTTACCCATGTTTTTTGTTGATAATGTACTTTGAAAATAAAGGGTGGAAGAAAAAAATCCTACTAATATTGACACACACAAGTCAAAAGTAACATGTGTTAGTGTTATGCATCTAAAGTACATTAAGTGAAAAAATTAGGAAACAAACAAAAGGTGTAAATTTGACCATATAGATCTGTAGAAAAGAAACAAAACTCACAAAGAAGATCTCACAATTTACTCAGCAATTGAAGAATGAAACAGTGCAAAAGGCTTGCAGCTGTGAATGCTTTCATTAATCAAAAAGTAATTCAGAATAATAATTACAATAATGTAAAATGGCTTCAATAGCCACAAGCAATTCGAATCCACATGAGGAAGTTCGAATTGATGACTCTACTTGACTGTAGGTAACCAAGACTTGTCTAAATCACAATTGGAGTACCTAGTAGTTAACTGTCCTTGTCTAAATCATAACCGAAGTTCTAAAACACAACCAAGTGTTAGATTTAATATTAAATAATGGTTAACTGACTGTGGTAGGTGAGAAAAGCGCCCCACATGTGTGCAATTAATTAAACCATTATTTAACTGGATGTAGAGGGCTAGAACTGAATGTAACTGACTCCTAACTTGGCTTGACTAGTCATTAACTAAGGTGAACTGACCTTGGTTGGTTTCGGCACTCCCAGTTGCTTCCTAAATTGTAGGGATTGATCTAGGAGACTCCTAAACTTATCCAATTAAGTGAAATAAGTGGCAGTGAGTCTCAATTAGTGTTCCCCACACTTTGGTAACTGAAACATGTGCCCCAATTAGGTCAAGTTTAAGAAATGGTGCTAATGACTATAAATAGATTGGATTGACTCCCGATTTAGACATGACTCCTAATTTAGACATATGACCAAATTTGGACAAGGGAGGATTAATAATCCTAACACCCCCCCTGAATGCTAACTTGGACAAACTGTGGGCCCTGGTAACTAAGACCATAGGTCACCCATTACATTAAGTAAAATAAAGTAACTACTTAATACAAGTAACTAGGGAAAAAACCACATGGGAAAAAATCCCTCCTTCTATCTAAGCAGGTAGAATCAGGTCTCAAGTTTGAAAAACTTGAAAATATATTGCTGCAATCTTCATCTCTGTGAGGTAGTGAAGCAGCATGCATGGTGTGTTGTGCACAGGTATTTTGGGGCCTGGCATGTAGACTTCTCCTTCTTCTCCGAAAAGGATGATGGGAGGAAGGAGGAATGTAACCTTTGTCTCTTCCTGAATGAAGAGGTGTATGAGCATATCCATTCTTCTGAATGTAGGAAGACTGAGCCCTTGCCATATTGCATCTTACAGGAAGTCTATTGCATCTCTTTGAAGGAGGAAAAACAGTATGACATAGTGCAAGAGTCTTTCCTTTCTGAGTGTCAGGTGAGTTTCCAGTCATCTTCCTAGCTTCCAGTTTGGAAGTAGGGACTGAATCTAGATCTGAGTCACCCTAAATCTTAATGGCATAAACTGATATAGATGGATCTGCAATACTAGTAGAAGCTGCAAAAGAAGTAGATGCAATGTTTTTACCTTTCCTTGCTGGTGGCTGCTGATAGTGCACTGGTTCTGAAGGAGGCATGAAATGTGAGAACTCATATTCTTTTGAAGCATGATTCACAATACCCTTTGCTATGATGCTCCCAGTAGAGATATCTATGATCTCCACTGAGTTAGGACCAAATATCACTCGCTTTGGAGATCTAGTATGGGTTATCTGATAGACAGATAACAAGTTTGAAGCCAAGGAGGGAACAAACAACACATCTTTGAACCTTCCATGTTCAAGTTGGATAGACCCCTTCCCTTTGGTTTGGAATTTACTGTTATTGCCCAGCTGAATACTAGGACCATCAAAGGACTGAAAAGAAGAAAATAATTCTCTGGATGCAGCCATATGGTTGGAAGCTCCAGAATCAATGAGGAAGACAGGTGTTGATGTGCAACAAGCCTTTAGTGCATGTCCTTTCCTTTTGCATTCTTCTTCTTCTTCTTCAGAGTCTTCCTTCCTTGCGCTAGTAGGTACATAAATGTTGTGCCTTTTCAAAATAAGAGCCATTTCATCAAGTTGTCTTCTCATACAGGAGCTTTCTGAATGGAAGCCCCTTCCACAGTAAGGGCAGAGGATCTTGCCTTTGCTATTCTTCTTGCTTCTCTTCGAACTTGAAGGTTCTTTTGACTGTTCAAACTCATCTCTTTGCTTCCCTCTGTCATTCGCTACCTTATCTCCTCTTGCAACAAGAGCTAGATCTTTGGAAGATCGAATGATCCCCATTTGGATCAATTTATCATTTTCAGAAATAAGAGATTGAATGAAATCATTAAGAGTTGGCATCTTCCAATTTGGAGTAGTGAGCCTTACTGTTTGGAAGGTGGATACAAAGACTGAGTAGTATGAATTGAGCTTGGTGAGGATAGCAAGAATGAGCTGGGTTTCATCCTTCTTCACACTACATTGCTTCAACTGATATATCAGGTTCTTGAACTTTGAGAAGAATTCATTTAGAGATTTGAAATCTGATGGATTGAGAGTAATCAGATCATTTTCTAGCTGATGAATCCTCATCTCATCATGCTTATCAAACAAAGAAGCAAGCTTGTCCCAAACCTCCTTGGGAGTGTCCAAGTCTTGGATGTGAAATTGAAGATCCCTAGAGACTGAGTGTTGCATGAGTCCAATAGCTTCATCAAGCCTGTTCATGTACTTAACTTTGTCTTTCTCTGATTCTGGCTCTTCCTCTGTTTCTTCTACAAGTCTGAAGAGATGCTTGGTGCGGAGCAATACTTTCATGTCATCCTTCCACTGGTGATAGTTGAAGGGAGTGAGAGGCTCTATTTGATGAGCCATTTTGAAGTAATAGGAAGAACTGAGCTGCTATAGCGAATGCAATGAGAAGTAGAGGATGCTTGTAGCGAATGCTGTAAGAAAACCTGATAACCTGTCACACAATCAAACAAACAAAGTGATCCGGTTGGAGATCTGAGGAGGAGAGGAGTATTGTCCACCGAGGCTCTGATACCATGTAAATTTGAGCATATAGATCTGTAGACAAGAAACAAAACTCACAAAGAATATCTCACAATTTACTCAGCAATTGAAGAATGAAACAGTGCAAAAGGCTTGCAGCTGTGAATGCTTTCATTAATAAAAAAGTAATTCAGAATAATAATTACAATAATGTAAAATGGATTTAATAGCCACAAGCAATTCGAATCCACATGAGGAAGTTCGAATTGATGACTCTACTTGACTGTAGGTATCCAAGACTTGTCTAAATCACAATTGGAGGACCCAGTAGTTAACTGTCCTTGTCTAAATCATAACCGGAGTTCTAAAACACAACCAAGTGTTACATTTAATATTAAATAATGGTTAACTGACTGTGGTAGGTGAGAAAAGTGCCCCACATGTGTGCAATTAATTAAACCATTATTTAACTGGATGTAGAGGGCTAGAACTGAATGTAACTAACTCCTAACTTGGCTTGACTAGTCATTAACTAAGGTGAACTGACCTTGGTTGGTTTCGGCACTCCCAGTTGCTTCCTAAATTGTAGGGATTGATCTAGGAGACTCCTAAACTTATGCAATTAAGTGCAATAAGTGGCAGTGAGTCTCAATTAGTGTTCCCCACACTTTGGTAACTGAAACATGTGCCCCAATTAGGTCAAGTTTAACCAATGGTGCTAATGACTATAAATAGACTGGATTGACTCCCGATTTAGACATGACTCCTAATTTAGACATATGACCAAATTTGGACAAGGGAGGATTAATAATCCTAACAAAAGGTGGAACCTAGAATGCTTTCTAGAGGTTAATGTTAGGTCACATGTAATTCAACATACCAAAATTTTCGAGGTTAACATGTTGAATCAATGTTGTGATTGAAATTGTGACGTTTTATTCCAAAGAACTTGAGTATAAGGCTAGATAATTATAATATGCCCTTTGTAGAGGCAATTCAATAAAAAAACATTATGATTTAGATTGTACTATGTCGTTCTCCCCTTCCTTTGTCAAAAGAATTTTAATATGGTTATTTTTCCAAGGTATGCATTGTTTTGGATTCCTCAACTATTATTGCACTTGGATTTGCACATATAATGATAAAGTAAATCTTTCATGGAAGTGGATTTATCTATGTATTATCCATGATGCAAATTTTATGGTAAAAAACTATTTTTTGGGTATAAGTTTTACTAATAGAGCCACTGATGTGATACATTTTTCCAATCCAATTGATAACCATGGGTTCAGTTTAATTCTCAATGTGTTTTTGTGGGGGAGGGTCAAAATTTGTATCAATTAGTTCATGGTTCCTACTTCTATGGGCCAATCGCTTTCCCTTGTATATAAATGGATTTAAGTAAAAGTAATTGTTTCAACCAAATTACTAAGAATATATGAATAATAAAATGTTACTAAGTTGATCAAATAAGTCATTTAAAAAACATGAATAGATATGTGAAAAGATTTTAACAAGAAGATGTATAAATTGTAGCTTGGAAGTATTGGAAGTGTACAAAGTAGGACATGGATCCTCTCAAAAAAAATCCCTATTTCAATTCCTTTATCAAGTCACAAGTGTGATCCCAACTCAATATCACAATAACAAAAAAAACTTCATGTTTAAGAAAAAACACAGAATAATTTCATTAAAAATTGTTATTAAATTATTATCATTTTGATAAAAAAAATTAAAATAACATCTTACCAAAATTAGTAACTCCAAGTCTCTAGAATCCAAAGGAGAGCACTTTCAAATTGTCTATAGAAATGAGTATCTAAATTCAACAGGTGCTTCTAACTTTTGTGTCCCATACCCAAAAAGAAAGAGTATATGAAATTCCATAGGTGATGGTTGGTAAATTCGTTAGATGATAAATTGTTGATGCTTGGTAAATTTGGTAGCCGACGAATTGTTGATGCTTGGTGGGTGGCTAGGTTAATTCCTTTATTAACATAATTTAAAACTGACTTTTTCTTCTAAAATGGTACCCACCTCTCTCTTGGAGTTCACTCGAAAATTGGATTATGCTATGAAGAAAGTGCACAACAGATAGGGAAATACATTGAAAGGAAGGGAACTGCCTCATATTAGGACAAGGCTACTTGAATATAAGAAAGAAAGAACAAATAGAATTAAATAAAAGACATGTCCATTGAACGAAAACTCACCCACCTACTCTTTAATCAAATCTGAAAAACTTCAATCGAGTGGAAAAAGTTTCAATCTCCATTATTACATATATAATAAGATGCCACCTACTAGAGACCACTTTTCTAGGAATACACATGTTTTAACAAGCTTATTAATAAAAATGAATGACTATTTGGAAAAATAATTAACCATCAAAAATATGTTCTAGAAAATTGTTTACCCATTCTTTAATATGGGTTGTTAAAAATTTAACCATATTTTAATGGGTAAAATGCCTCATGGCGAGCATATTTCCTTCAAATTCCAACCTTGGCACCATCCCATTCAACCAAAAAAACACATTACTCTCCCTTTAAAAAAAACAACAACCAACCATATCATATCTGGAAAAGTAAAAAAATAGTCCATCCCATTCATCCAAAAAACACATTAGTTTTCCACAAAAACTACAATGACCAACCATATCAGATCTAGAAAAGAAAACTAGGGAATTTAGAATTCTATGCCCTGCCTTCAACCAGTGTTTCAACCCTACTCATCATCTTTCAAAGGAAAAACCTTACATTTTTCATCATTACTTCCTGATCTTGAAGAACCCCATCACATAAATATTTAGTATCCATCATTCCATTAAGAATCTATCCATTTCCTTCAGTTTAAGCCACCTTTACCCTAATATCATTGTGGATTCCCTCTTAAATTAAAAAAATAAATGTTTTTGGAGTGTATCTGAGCTTCAACAAAGGATTTGGGTCTTCGAAGATAGTTTAATCCACGATCTATGAGAATCAATGGCATTTGCGGTAGCTATCCATTTGCTAAAATTCTTACTGATTTTTGCAGGAGAAGAAGAAGATAGAACGGGGGTTGCATTCAAGGTTAGGGAATTCTGTGAATTTGTATTTGGAAGAAGGTATAAATGTGTAGTAGAGTAGAATGATAAAATGCAATGCCAACATTGTGGAGTTTTAAGCTATTGCGGAGAGATAGGAAGCATAGTATCATTTTGGATTTCTGAGTCTAGTGTGTGTAGTGCTGGGAACTCAATGGGGTGATAAAGGCAAGGGAAATATTGTTGACATTTTAGCAAATCTATATGGTATTTTGGCGCATTATCAGGTACTCATCCATCCCCTTTTCTTTCATTATTTTTAAATCCAATTCAAAACAGTCTTTAACTATCCCAATTAGTATAGAGACAGACCCTCTCATATGTTTAATGATATCAGAACCAACAGAACCCACTGAATAAAGTCATATTATTAGCAATGGTCGTTTACTTTGATCACATATAATGGATTCTAGGAATCCTAGAGGCTTTATCTGTGCAATTCACACTATATGGTGTTATATTTTTAATGGTTATACAAGATCTAAGAACATTTAGTATCATAACCATACACAAATGATCACTGAAATAAACACAAGAGAACACAAATATTTTCCTCGAGGAAACCACAAGAGAGAAAACCCTGCAAAACTTCCTAAGTATAGAATTCTACCAAGTACAGTGTAAAATCCTAGCAACAAGGATAGTTTTTCATCTTCCATAGTAGACTCTTTCTCTCTCTCTTTCTCTAGAACAATACTTGAGTGTAAGATGTGTAAGAATGAGAGAGGCACCTCACCTATTTATATTCATTAGGTGAGTGCCTCAAATAACTAACTATGTCGTCCAAATTCCCTAATTAGGTCTGACCTACCTTGAGAGACTCAAAATACATTTTATATATTACTTTTGTGGGTACTATTTCCCTGACTTACAATGGAGGTTTTACCTCATGACTTTTACATGAACAATTACATCAAGGACATCTCTGAATGGAGGAATAACATCTCTAGAGGAGAATACAACAAACATACAATAGAATATCTTCTGAAGTTACAATACTTTAACACTCCCTCTTAACTAGGAAGGTATTCTACATCAACAACAACCATCATCACAACTATATAACTGATTGGTGAATATCTATATGTCATATAAATTTTCTGAACATCATCATACATCTTCATCATCGATCTCAGTTGGATCATCTTCTGCAATGTCAATATGTAAATACTGAATCATCTTCTGTACGTGCTGAATCATCTTCTATTAGTATATAAATATTGAATCATCTTCTATATCATCTTCGTAGTATCGATATGTGGATACTAAATCATTTGAATCATCTTCTCTAGCATCAATATGTGAATACTGAATCATCTTCTTTCACGCCAGTATATGAATACTAAATCATCTTCTGAATACTGAACCTTCTTATGTAACATCAGTATGTGAATACTGAATCATCTTCTGCCACATCAGTACGTCAATACTGAATCATCTTCTAAGACTTCTTCTGTAACATCAGTATGTGAATATTGAATCTTCTTCTACTACATCAGTATGTGAATACTAAATATTCTTCTTCAACATCAGTATGTGGATACTAAATCATCTTCTGAACCTTATTTTGTAATATCAGTATGTGAATACTGAATATGCTTCTGCCACATCAGTATGAGAATACTAAATCTTCTTATTGAACATCGGTATGTGAATACTAAAACATCATCTACAACATTAGTATGTAAATACTGAAACATCATGATTTGCATCATCAGTATGTAAATACTGCAACATCATCATCCGCATCATCAGTATGTAAATACTGAAACATCATCATCTGGATCATCAGTATGTAAATACTGAAACATCAACATATGCATCATCAATATGTAAATATTGAAACATCATCAGCTGCATCGTACGTATGTGAATACTGAAACAACAACAACAACATTAGCATGTTAGTGCTAAAGAAACATCATCAATAAATGCTATAACATCATCTGCATTATCAACATAGAGATGCTGGAACATCATCATCATCATCAACATAAAAATGTTGAAAAAACAACATCATCATAAACACAAAGTGTTGTGACATCATCCACATCAACACTATCAGCACAGGGTGTTAGGACCAAAGCCACATCATGAACATCAACATACAAATGCTGAAGCAACATCATAATCAATATCAGTATAGAAATACTGAAATTACCTCACCATCATCAGTATTAAAATACTGAAACTATCTTATTAACATCAATATATAAATACTGAAACTACCTCATCATCATCGGTATAGAAATATTGAAAATGTCTTATCAACATAAATATAGAAATACTGAACTTGCCACATCAACATCGGTATGAAAATACTGAGATTTCCACATCGATATCAGTATGAAAATATTGAATCTGTCATATCAGTATGGGAAAGCCAAAACTATATCAACAATCATCATTATAACAATACTGAAGCAATCATCTCAACAATCATCGACATAACAATACTGAAGCAATCATCTCAGCAAACATTAGTATAAAAATACTGAAGCAAACATCTCAATAATCATCAATATAACAATACTGAAGAAAACATCTCAACAATCATCAGTATAACAATACTGAAACCACTTACAACAATATCTTGTGTGACTTAATAAACCTTATGGGTCGAAAAGCCTCGTTAGATAGATTGATATCCTTGGAGACCAAACAATCCTTGTTTGTATTACTAAACATTTCAGGACAAACAAGCGTAGCCAGACCTACTAACCACTTCTTTCCCTCTAACTATCTCGGAGAAGCATCACAGTGAGTTCTTTGGTAGATCCATCCGAGAATTTTCTCTGACTTACTAACCCTTTCAAGCTAACAATCCTAGTTAGACAGATGGATATTCCTAGGGACCAACAAGCCTTGTCCTCGCTTACACACCCACTTGGGTAAAACTGATCTAGCTAGACATACTAATCCCCCTAGGATCAATAGGCCTCATTTGACTAACCCTTTCGGGCCAACATTCCTAGCCAGACTTACCCTACTCTAGACTGAGCTATCACCACTACATCCTTCTTCCATCTACCATCACTCCCTGTTTCGAGAGAGGTCCTTTTGGACTACACCAAGATTATCTCAAAAGTATTCAAACTTTACACGAGATAGAGGCTTAGTCAGCACATCTGCCACTTGTTCCTTTGTAGGAACATACTTGAGCTTTATGACTCCTTTCTACAACTTGTTCTTTAACGTTCTCTTCATGTACATCCACAACTACATTGTACATTTACAACTTGCATGATTCTTCTTTTGTGCATCTATAACTGCATCATTCTTCTCTTGTACATCCACAATGGTATTGTATATTCACAACTTGTATCATTCTTCTTTTGTGCATCTATAATTGCATCATTCTTATCTGCAATTGTATCGTACATTTGCAACTTCATCATTTCTTATCTTGTAGGTAATTTCATACAATCCTTCCTACAAGTCAAATACAATTGTATGATTAGAAACATTTCGTAACATATTCATAATGACATACATAAAGATATATGTCATATAATCATGCAACTATTTCCGCTAATGCAACAATCATCTTATATACAGTAACTTTATATAAGTCTTCCATCTTGACAAGAAATTATTTCATAAGCAGCAATGAAACGTTGTACAACAACATAAGCCAATTACCTATCACCTGCATATTAATAGTAAATTACAAATATTATACTATGCATAATACATTTCTTGAATCTAGAAACATATCTATGTACACATATTTGAACAACTAAATATATAGGAAATGAAAATTCAAACACTTATCTTTGTTTGTTTGGTAGACTTCATCTTGATGTTTGTCTTCTTGAATGACTAGAGTCTCTACCAAATGTGTTCAACTTCATCGTCTGATTCTAAGGACCTGTTCCTATCTTGCTCATGATCAGAAAAACTAAGAAAGTCTTCTTACACCACAGATCACATAGAACTGTATCTATGTGTCCTACTAGTGCATCCCTTCTTATCTAATGATGAAATTGATAAGAGTATAATCTTCATCTTCATCAGTATAATTATTCCGGATCTTATTCCTCATTACTTGAGGAATTGTTACTTTCTTTCTTCTCAGCTGTGATATATTCATTCTTCGTTGTATTGAGAGAAACACTTTGCTTTGTGCAATATGTTGGAGTAAGTAGTAATACCAACTCAATCAAAGTCATCATATATTTGCAGTACCCTTTAGGTACCACACCATTTATCTGCATATTTTACTTGGATAAGTAAAATGTCCTATGGATTTCATCATACCTCTAATCTCATGAATCATGTCAAGATTCTCGAACTTTGATATCTACCGTAGTCACTCCCTATGAGGTGGAGCACCATCCTCCCTATCCATTTGTATTAGGACATTTGGGTGAGATGTAGCCTCCTCTGCTATTATTCTTCTTTTATCCATCTATGACACTTGTCAAAGTCACTAGATATCATGATCCTTCATCTTGAACTTTGTTGCAAGTTTTCTCTTGTCGTTTATAGGATTCTATATTCAACCTTGTAGTAAAGGTTGGTATCTCCATCACTCTAGTTTATCCTCATGTAGTTTTTTATGCTATCCTATGGGTGCTTACTGAGCTTATACAAATCCTTTTGTGCATAGGTTGTTCTTTGCAGAGAGTCGCAAACCATATAGGTTGTTTGATCTGTTCTTCTACTTTGATTACACCAATTGTCTAGTGCAATATCCACTACTGAAGAGGTGTGTCTAGCTCCTAGAGAAGTGTCTTTCCATAATCGAATCTATCTGTTGATAGAAACCATGAACCTTGCTTCATATATTTTTATACTTCGATCGACAGTATACTTGATCTTGTAGATATTCATAAAACTTCCCTTCTTGTCTTGAAATCATATCTAAACATCATTCGGTATGATCGAATGGTACTTATAGATCATATCATCCTTCCATTCTTCCTTCTTGGGACATTCTTTCACAAAGTGTACTTTCTTATCACAACTAAACTATTAAGTTGTGAGATTTACTTCTATTCTTTGCGAAAATGTTCTTTGTTCTTTCTTTGCTTGGTATAAGTTGGTAGGGATTGATTTCCATCTCTTCTTCTTTTCCCATCAATCAATCGTGCATTTCTCCATATGTGATATTCCTACAAGAACAACTCTCTTGAATGAATTTGGAAAACCATTCAAAGTTGTAATTTATGCTTTTGCTTCTTTGACATTGTCTTCAACGGCTTCTAATAGTTCCTTGAGATGTGATCTTCTTGTGAAGTAATCATTGAATGTTTTCTGACATTGCACTTTCACATTCTTGAGTTGAGTTCTCAAGGTCATCTTCGTACATGTTGTTCATTACATCGAACATATCCTTGGGATTATTTAAAGATCATACATGTGAGATCCAATGGAGACGGAAATACTCATCTTTGGTTTGACTAGGTCCTTCTTTTTTCTTTGCTTTGACTTCATCTCCATCTAGATTTGTAGCTTCTTCCTTGTCATAGTTCTTCATGGAATGCTTCTTCAAGTATGATAAGCACTCTATAATTCCATGCTTATAAGTTCTCAACTCTTTCAAGACTGTCCTCAAGCTTGGTACTATTTGTCATTATGATAAAAATGAGAACCTCAAATGGAAATAGAGAGGATGGAACTTACTAGTGAGAATGCTTCAACTTGATGCTTACTTGAAGGATCTTTTGGAAGATTGCTCTTGGTGGACCTAGGGTTTGATATAAAAACCCTAATTTTTCCACTTAGGTATCTTTCATATCTGATTGGATACAAATATGTGTCCCCTGAAGGTGAGCTAAGAAGCATACTAATTCTCCTAAAACTATGGACACAACTGCAAAATATTTGATGCCCTTGTTTTCTTCGACAGTAGTGTTAGCTCAAAAATTGAAAATACAAAAAATGATGAAATTTTTACATTGATAGATGCGCCCTACTAGGGAGAATTTGATGGTCCTCCTTCTTCAATTGATTGGTGGAGGGAAGTCCCCAGAACATGAAGCCCTAGTTTTTCTCCAGTTTCTTCTACATAATTGACTAATATTGCTTCTGTTATAGCTTTGAATTTTCCTCTCCTCAAGATCTGAAACTTCATCCTCAGGTATCTAGGTATGTCTTCTTTCCAACCCCACAAGTTAGAGAAGAATTGGATTCACCAGATGGGACTTATGCAAAGTTTTCAAGGGTGACTTATTTAAGGATTGTTTAGTATAACGAACTTTTCTTCTAGGGTTTTCAAGCATGAGACCCTAATCTTCAGTAGTTGTAGTTGTAGCAATGTTTCGGATGCACAAATACTTTTTCAGGGTGTCCTTGATACCATGTTATTTTTTTAATGGTTATTAAATATCTAAGAATATTTAGCATCATAAAATCATAACCATAAGCAAAGGATCACTGAAAGAAAGACAAGTGCAGCAACACAAGAGAACACAAAGATTTTCCTCGGGGAAACCACAAGGGAGAAAACCTCATAAAAATTCCTTGGTATAGAATTTGACCAATTACAGTGTAAAACCACAACTACAAGAATAATTTCTCGTCTTCCACAATATACTCTCTCTCTCTCTCTCTCTCTCTCTCTCTCCAACACAATACTTGAGTTTAAGATGTGTAAGAATGAGAGAGGTGCCTGACGTATTTATATTCATTAGGTGAGTTCCTCAAATAAATAACGAGGTCATCCATGTTCCCTAATTAGGGCCGACCCACCTTGGGAGAATCAATATACATTTTATATATTACTTTTGTGGGTCACTATTGCCACGAATTACAACTGAGGGTTTACCTCATGACTTTTACATGACCAATTACATCAAGGACATCGCCAAAGGAGAATACAAAAAAAGTACAATAGAATATATTCCTAAGTTACAATACTTTAACACATGGGTCTCTATATTGCATTGACAAAATTTTGCTTTGTAGTGGCTTGGATCGTTATAACTTCTACTGAGGGAAAGAGGATGACATCAGTGGGGATCCACATGCTTATTCAGAAAGATACAATTTTTTTTTTCCAACTAGTTGTAGACAAACAAGGTATCCTCTTGAAATATAGACTAAGAATGAACACGGTATGTTTTGTATGGATATTCCTTACTATTTCTCTCTATATTTTTGGATGTGCTACGGTTTCATGTTGAAATTAATCTAAAAATTTTCTGCTCTTGCATTTGTATAATCATGAGGATATGCTTGATCTTTCTCATTTAGTTATTAAAAAACTTATGTGTGTGTTGGGGGTGGATTGTATGTGGATTTCTCATATTTTATTCAAGTATATAGGAAGTGCTCATAAAATATCAATTTTTGTAATGCTTGGCAAAGCTAGTTTGATTATTTGAAATGCATGTTTCCAAATGATATACCTGAACTCAACATAACACATAAAGACTTGGTTTGATTACCTGAATGCATGGTGCGGATTGATGATTATGCACTTAATGTGGCACATAAAGACATTTCTAGTTAGAGGCATTTAAAACCAACAATTTGACCCTTTACTTCATCTACCAACTAATTTTTTTTGGGATAATAGGTCCTCTCACATATTTCAATGCATCCTCCTTCATTACAATACTAAATCATTCAATTTTATTGCGGCTTAAGTGAATTCCTTTGGATTTGTGATCAGTCTCCTCAAGGGTAGACTTGCAGATATATGGGGATATCCAATCCCACTATCACAATGGTAACTTTGCAGGATATAACCAATATGATATCATGTTATTATCAATTAACCCAAATTAAGTGCAGCCTAGCCTAAAATAGGTTTAGATCATGCCTGTGTATTACTTGTTTTTCCCAAGGAAAACATTATGGGGAAACTATCAAGCAATTCATTAAATTTCACTGATGTTACCCAATGTAGTCCTGTCAATGTTGGTTATCATGCCTGAGACAGAAGGGATTTGAGTTACTCATGAAATAGATTCAATTGTTCTAGGGGATTGACCCCGAGTACTATGCATGAATCTCAAAACACTCAACTACTTGATCTAGCCCACTAGGCTATCTGTGTCCTTTTCTTATCCAAGAACCGCTCTGACTTACAAAGCGCTGCAATTCTTTTAGGATGCATGTTACTCACAATATTAACCATATTTATGTGAAACAAAATCCTCAATAAAGGATCTTACACTGTAATGCAGTAACCTTATTCTATTGTAATGTAGTAATGTTGTATTTGATAAGGAATCACAAAGACAACGATTATAGGAAAGGGGACAAAGATAGCGATCAGGATCAAGGTGAAGGAACAAACCGTACTTCTCCTAGAGAGTAAGTTATTAGGTCGCCATAAGGGATTTATGCTATTAGGTTCCTTACTTCGATGGAATTAGTTGTTGTGAGTAGATATAGGTAATGATCTAATTTGATGAAATTAGGTGTTGTGAGTAAATGCAGATAATGCTTACAAATTTGTTGCAAGCCAAGGATTTGAAGAGTATGTGTTCTATGGATCTAATTGTTTATTCTTCCAACACATATTGACTGATGAGATTCTATCTATCAAATGCAGGGCCTTTCTTGATGCATGTAATTTTTCTTCCTTGATTGCAAATGAAAAGAGTGTGACTACTTTGGAGCCTAGTTGCGGTATTGAGATTGCATTTAGTTTATTTATTTGGAGTAGAAATCATCATTATCCCCATTGGTCCTTTTTTTGCAAGGATCTGGTGCCTTTTTCTTCCTGTGAAGTGGGTGGTTGAAACACTTGGAAGGCTTGATCCAAAGAGTGGATAAGTAGAAGAGAAAAATTGATTTGCATGTCGTTGGTAAAAAAAGTACGAATGCTATTTTTTCTATTCCATAAGAATTGAATTCACTTGGAAAAGAAAAATAAATATATGCAGAAACCTTTTCACTGGAAGAATAGGATTCAAGAACATAAAATAGCTTATTTTTTGGGAAACTATGTTTTTGTTTTAATCAAATGATTGATATTCCTATGGAAATTTCATACAATATTTTGCAACTTTTTGCATATAGCTTGATGGTTTCTATACCAGTTGTCTTGTTCTTTATTTCATAAATAAATGTTAGTCCCTTGGTATTTTTTTGGTCAGGTAAGGGGATATTTGATATTCTACTTCTCGATATTCATTTGTTCATTTTCTCATTTAATGATGTCTTACCAGCTCAAGGAATTAAGGAGAAAGAAACAAAATAAAGGAATCCATCCCAAGTCTTTAGATAAACTTAAAAACTTTGTAGAGGAAATAACCATGGAAACTAATGTCATTCTAGTGTCATTCATTAGCTAGTCTTCTCATTATTCATCTTGTCATCCCACTTCATCTACTATTCATCAACTAGAAGGACCATATGATCACTTACCCACTTGCACGACTTGGAGGAGATTGTATTAAAGTAGTGTATGTGTTGTTTTTAGGATGATCGTATTTTTCTAGGTCATCTCATTCTGTTGATATAAAGACTCCAGTCGTTTTACCTATCAATTTTATAATTATATTTTATTGTTAATTTTATACAACTATTAGCTCATCTATCTCAAAACCCATTACATTAATGATGTCCAAAGTCTCATCCATTTACTAATGCAATCTTTGATTTTTAATCCCTAAACCCCCCCAATTGCTTCATTTTCCTACCATTGGCCATTTTAAGATTCTAAGTTTCCAATATTAGGGTGGTGGGAAAACCACTTTTATAATAAATTAGTTGTATACCTATCCATATTTGTGTAACTACTCTTTGCATACCACTACCAAAATAGGCCATCCATTTGTAGTTAACATGCAAGCTGGGAAGGTTGTAACTCTCCTCTATGATAATCCCATTTCTTGATGCAAAGGACTTGATGCCCCATCAACTAGATATATGTATCCCCAATTGTTTTCATTTCTCTAACTCTGAAGAAAGAATCACTTCGAAACATTTGACTGATCATCATAAAAAAAATCAATCTTTAGTGTTGTTTTCTGAAGTTTTCCTTAGAATTATTTGACTTGAACAAGAGATCAACTTAGATACTTTTTTAAATACAACTCTAATGAATCAGTGATGCAAAGATTTCCTAGCCAACACTTCCTCAACAATAAGTTAGGTACGCTTACAAAACAATTGCTCAATCTTCAAAATATATTTTTGAACTTAAAATACATCCAAGGATATATGGGATACTTCAACCCTATTTTCTCAAATTTCCAGTTGAAATATAGTTGAAGAATCTTTGTGATACTTCAACCCAATTTTCTTGATAATATTATGGGACACCATAATTGATACAAATGATATTGTTATTCATTCCGTTGTAAAATTCACATTCTGATCATCCACAATGTTATCTAAATATTGAAACTTTGTTGTTCCATGTTCATATTACAAAATAATCAATTTTTTACTCATTCATATTATTCCTTTTTAAATATGAACTTTATTATTATGCTTACGAACTCCCTCCCTTAGTTTTAAAAAATGCAATTGAGTCAAATCACAATCACAGTATGTATTTGAACTTTGAAATTATATTGTAGCAAAAAAAGAGTTTGTAATTCACTTCTCGATTCATTTATAGAAATCTTTCCAATCATAATTTTCTCAGTTCTTGTCAAAGTTGTAATTTGATTAAGAAAATTTTCTAAAGGCATCATTTTTTCAAAACCATAGCATGAATGGATTTCCTAGAAGAAAATTTTAACCCACTTCCATTAATTCACTTGATTCTTTTGAACCTGAACATTCCTTTCCATCTATAGGCATAGTTGCACCATCTCTCCAATCCGTGGCCTTACATTAGGCTCTTGGTAAAGTGGTAGTTCTTGCAATTGTTGATAATGTGTGAGGACAAACTTGTGTAGCTCTTCAATCCCTAAAGGTAGTTGAAGTCGGTGTTGAACCTAACATATTAAGTACATGCCAAAAATATGCATGTTGGTTAATTGATTCTACTGCCATTCTTGCTAGAAATCCAACATCAAAAGTGTATCTTTCTTACAGAACTTGCCTTTGATGATGTTACACCTGAATAATGTTAAAGAAATTTCCTTTGGTGAAGTTACACTTTCCTTATGAAGTAGTTGAAACAAGAGAATTAGTTGATAACAAGCATAAAAAAAATATATTATTGAGTTGGTTTATTGTTAAGTGGTCTATATATTATTCAATGAGATACTCATCTTTTATGATTTTGAGGATTCTTTTGCTCAATAATCAAGGATAACTAAAAGGAATAGATGAAACATAAGAGTCAAACTCTAACAATTAGAGTGTTGTTGTTCTTGTGGCTCATGTACCTGTATTTGATTTTCTTGCATACAATATTAGAGACAAAAAATAGTGAGGTTGAGGAGAGGCACAACTCTAGAGGTACTTTTGTTGATATTCATGTTTTTTTTGACATCTTGAGCATTCTTCTGGGCCATCTTATGGATTGGTGTATTCTGATTTTATTTTGATAGATTTGATAGATGAGTTACATTTACACTACCACTATGTAACTAAACTACATTGGATGTACTCTTTCTAGTCTCGTTGATACCATTGTGGTCATTTGTTGGACATTAATAAAATTATCTAGTCTTATCTTAGGTACATTCTCCTATCTCTTAGATTAGATTCCCCAACCACCTTTGGGATGTACCTTCTTTCATTAATTTCTCTAGCTTTCTAGCATGGATCATGTTGTCCAAACAAAGTTTGACTTGAGAATCAAGACTATATAATTAAATTGGAAAGGCCTAAACCAAATTCAGCTATGTTGCACCAATGTTTGAGGCCACCTTGCTGAGATAACATAGCCAAGGAGAGATTTAATTTGAACATTTTTGTTTTAAATGCAATATTTTGAGGAAGCTTGAATTTTAAGAGCTTATTGTCAATACCTTGTTGCACTTAATGTAAATTCAAAGAAAATCCTTATCAGAATTCAATGGAAATAGTGTTGAAACTTAGTACTAAGAGTACTCTTTCTCTCTACTTTTATTTGAGTTTTTGAATATATATTCTCTTATTTTAGATTCTTTGGTTGAATTTATATTGAATGTGATTATCTATTTATTTGGGTTGCAGATTCTTTGTTAGAACACATATGGTATCACCATTTATCGATCTCTATTGTAGGACTACATACCCACAGTGTTTGACATTTTAGAATCAATGTCATTGTGGAGGCTCAAACTATAAATTTGGGCCTGTGGGACACTGCAAGTAACACTCCTCGACTTCCTTATGTTATTGAATTTAAACATTTTTTTAATTACTTAAATAAATGCTTCAATTTTCCTGTTGCAATCCAACTTTTGATGGAAAAGTTTCAACAATTATAATTGTCACCATAGATTAACTAGCCACATACAACATCATTCATATTCCTTGGATAAAATAATTAATAAGACTTTCAAGAATTATGACCATAAATATGATTGGAAATCCAAAATTAATTACTAGAACTATCTAACAAAGACTACCAATTTCTTGAAAAATATCCAAAAACTAACTTAGCTTGTCTTTCCATGTTGAAAGAGCTACATGATAGATAAGTTGAAAGCATTCAGGGCACATTTGAAGCTACAGTGTCATGTAGGTAAGATGAAGAAGATGAGACTAAAAATTGTGCATTATAGCCATATTTGGAACTAAAGGTTGATATTCCATATCTCAATCCTTAAGTGCTTCAAATAAATGGATCCAACCTAGACAAAGTAAGTATTAATTTTCCAAATTTCATGAATAATGTGAGAAGTGTTGGCGACTCTTCCTTATTGGTTGGGTTTATAGAGTAAGATGATTAAGCTCAGATTGAAAACACTGACTTGCACTTTAGCACAAACAACTTATACTTTGTTGTCTTTCACTTATATTTTAATTTTATGTGCATTGTCTCGAGAATGCTTGGATATGAAAATGACATTGTAATTTGTTCTTACTCACATAATGTTTACATATGTAAATTCTATTTTATTTTAGGATAATGTTGTTAACTCCATAGTGCGAGCATAATATCTCTTAATAAGGCATGTTGCGAGCATCAATGAAGAGGTAAGGAATTTTACTTAAGTATTAATCATTAAAGTATTAAAGTTTCCTTAACTATTGTAATGCAAATGGTTGTATCCAAAAACGTTATTTAATTTTAAAATGTTTTGTTAACTCTTAAGCATGTACTATTTTGGTAGGTCTTACCAATTTGCAGATTATCAATGTGCCTAGGAATCTAATGAGTAGCCCTTTATTCATAGTGATAAAAACAAGGTGAAATTCTAAGCTCAGACTTGGAAGTGGGTATGTATTCTTATTCAATGAGATAACATTTCCACTATCCCATATGCTTCATAGAAACAAAATTTGTATGGCCATATTTCCTTTAAGTTCTTTTAAACTAGAGTGGTAAATATGTTTCAATGCAATTCCTAGACCAACCATCCCTAGGATTATGAGACATGTTGATATCATTCCAGTTGAAGAGAGAATATTGACAATATATTGACATATGTGTACTATTTTATTCATGTACCTATACAAAACATAGAAATTGGGACCATGAACGTGTCTTTTATGCATTAGATACTAAGTTAGCACCCTCTTATTTAGAGAAAACCATTTGTGATAATATACCATTACCAAAATATCTCAAGGATACCCTTCAACATATTCAAGACAAGAATTGGTGGTTAATCCCCTTACTTTTACTTCATTCCTATTTGCAACTAGGCAACACTTTTATTGTTTTAACTTTGACAAGTCATGGCCTAGTGCTAATGCAACTCTTAGTCTCGTGGACATTAATAAAACATGTGTCTCTCTCTTTCTCTCTCATGGAATTTGGTTAGTAGAGGTATCATCATTTGGCCATTAAAAAAATAACTTGCTCCAATTGAGTAAACCTAAATTCCAATATACCATAAGAAATATATTCCTTTGGTTGTTCCTCATATCAATAAATATATTCCTTTGGTTGTTCCTCATTTCAATTTCTTGTTGTTTTCTACTTTAAAGACTTTGTGGTGATGGCTTCCCTTGCTCTTATGATATCCATTGTTTGTGTTTACGATATAGGTTGTTCATTAAATTTCTTGTTTTTCGATACCAATATGATCTATAATCTCTCAAATTATAGTCAAGGCAGTCAACTAACATGGACCTTAATTGAATTTGTGGAATTAAAGTGTCTATTTCTTTGCTTGATATTTCACAATGCACTAATATTGATCATTATATGATACTTGTACATTGTATCTAAATATAGAACACAACATGTACCTTAATCCTATGTACTTTGAGACAATCTACGATCTCCTATGCACCTTTATCTAGCTATACTACTCTCCATTTTCAATTCCATTACCCATTGTAATCCAACAATTAACCATTGGACACACTTTCTATCATTTCCACACATACCTTGCTTGAAGAAGGTGAAGGATTACCAATGTTTCCTTGTACCTAAAGCAAATAATTATTTAAACATTAACTTCCATTATGGATAAATTTTCCCCAACATTCTACTCTCACCACTAATCAAAATGGATTTCTTCTATCCAAATAATTGGTGGCGAGTATAACCCAAGATAGAAAAAAGGTGGACCTTAAACTGGTCTGCAATGATTGAGATGACTGAAAAGTTACTCAATGAGAATACCAACTAGCTCAAAAATACCTCATGATTTCTAGGAGAAGTATTAGGAACTTGAATAATATTTTTCTAGGGCATCATAGCAAAGATGTCCAAACTTCATACATGCTACATAAATTATCAATGCTTGTAATCTGACAAAGAAAATGATCCACTAGTTCTGAAAAAATAAATGTATTTTCCCATCAAAGTCTCGACCATTTAGCTTCAAATATTAGAGTCATTTCATCATCGATACCGCATAAGCATTCCCCACCCTAAAACCATGAATTCTTTGTTTGATGTTTCATAAAAGAAAATAGTGTGCATATGTAACTATAACTTTCAACCCTTTTTTACATTGAGATATATGAGGTTATTTTTCCTTCATCGTCATTTGTATCTCTCTTTTTTGATGTATTTGAAAAGCATTCAAAGAGCCAAGTGCCATGTCCAACAAGTTATTTAAAAAAAATATTAGCCTATCACACTCGTTAGGCACATGTTTCAAAATATTAGCCTATCGTACAAAAATTGCATTACACATCACTTAACAAAATCCTACTTTAGAAAACCAACAAAATAGACAAATTTCAGTACATAAAGCCACTGAACAGGGGTGTCCCTAGTGGTACTTGGATGTCATGAATCCAATGGAATAGACATTTTTTCCATCGAAGCCACAATTTTTGAATTATATCGATTTTCATCTTGCTTCCCAAGGCCATTAAGGACACCAGATAATTTCAACCGAGGACATAAAATATAAATCGAGCAACGAAATTTAGTTTTGTTTCATCTTGCAAGTTTGTTTGGACAAGGAGAGATTAATACGATTCCCATGCAATCGCTCGACAAATTTTAAAAAATCTTATCCTATCATGCAGAAATTGCACTGCACATCACTAAGAAAAACCTAAGTTTAAAAAAACCGTCAAGATAGACAACTTTTGGTCCATGAAACGATCGAGCAGTGGTTTCCTTAGTAGTAATCAAATGTCATGAATGTAATGGATCTAACGGTTTTTCCATTGTAGCCTCAATTTTCAAGTTATGGCAATTTTCGTCTCGCTTCTCAAGGCCATTTAGGGACACTAGGAAAATTTCAACCATGGGCATCAAAAACAAACTGAGAAATGGAATTGATTTTTGTTGCCTCCTACAAATATGTTTGGGGGAGAGATGAATATGATTCCCATGCACTCACTCATTACATTATTCAAAATATTTCCTATTATGTATAAATTTCATTGCACGCCCTTGAGAAAAACCCTAGTTTAGAAAAAATCAAAATAGACAATCTTTGGTTCATGAATCCACCAAAAAGGGGTGTCCTCATTAGTACTTAGATGCCATGAAACCAATGAAACTGATGGTTTTTCCATCGAATCCTCTATTTCTGAGTTATAGTAAGTTCATTCTCGCTTCCCAAGGTCATTTAGGGATACAAGGAAAATTTCAACCGTGAGCTTAAAAACCATAACGAGAAAGGAAATTGAGTTCCAATGCTTCCTAGAGTTGTGTTTGGTAAAGGGAGACATGAATGTGATGTCTACGCACTCGTTGGGCACATTTTTTAGAATTGTATCCCATCGTGCAGAAATTACACTACATGTCAATGAACAAAACCCTAGTTTAAAAAATGGAAAAATAAACAGTGTTTAGTTCGTAGAGCCATTGAACATGGGTTTCCCAAGTTGTACTCGGATTCCTTGAATCCAACGGAACTAACGATGATTTAGGAGGATCCAAGAAGGAAATTTTTTTGAATTCCTCTAATCTCAACAAAACTAGCACCATATCTAAGGGCTCGTCAAGATGATTCCAATGGTGTTTGTTTCACCTCAAATGAACTCTGTATGAGAAAGTTATCGCGTTCTGTTGTATTGATGAAACAGGCAAATTTGGCAAAATGGGGGTGCCATGTGGCACCACTAGTAGGGTGACACATGGCATCTGTACAGTATGGAACGATGATGTGGCAGTTGTACGGACAGACATGTGGTAGTACGATCCAATCAAGATGCGACACGTGTCATGTACGGACGATGAGGTGGCAATTGAGTTAGCAGTACGGACCAATATGAATGCGATACGTGTCAATACGGAGGTGACTACGCAACTTAGTTGGTAGTACGGCAGATGAGTTGGAAGCTGACTGGGAATTGAGGTAAACCAATCCAAAACTGCCATGTGGCAGCACCAGATTGGCCAATATTGATTGAAGTTCACCAAAATGTTGCTGCTCTGTCGGTTTCAAACTCCTGACCTCCCATACCCTGTCTCTATGCCTTTACCAACTGCACTGGTAGTGTTCCTTGTATAATGTATGGAGATGAATTTATTTAAAGTGGCATTTCAAGCCCAAAAGGAGCCGAAGCTTAGCCCCAACCTTGGTTCTTCCTTCAGCGTGACCGGGAGCTCCGACCAGCACGGGATCCTGCGCTCTATTTCAGCACATGTCGAATTATAAACTATAGAAAATGGGTTGTAAAGTGGGTCTAAAAAAAATTATTTTATAACAAATTTGTTTTAAAAAAAAACCATATTGTGGGTTCATTGAACCATGTGGTTTTGGGGGAAAAGAATATTATTGTAATATTCTAAAAATATAAAATGTGGTTGGTGTTAAGTCATGAACTTGTTTCTTTTGATTTTATGTTTGATTGGCATTTTATTCCAAGTTTACTCATTTGCTTAAGTTTAATTTTCTGCTTCTGTCAGGAAATTTTTGGTCTTTAAGTGAAATTTTGAACTTTGCCTTTAGATTTTTACTTTATTTTTGATCCTTTAGGTTATTGAAGGGTTCTAAAGGTCATTATGTTGATTAATGGACTCACAAATAACATCTTGAGCATAGTTGGTCATTTAAACCTCACTCAAAATGTAAAAAATGGTTAAAATAGCGCCAAAACTGAGTTCAAATTATTCTTGTAGCGCAACCATGAAAAATTAACACAGTGGCGCTACAAGAATATCGCGCATGTTAAATTCTCCGATTTTTAAGCCGAATTTTTTGCATGAGTTCAAATCCTAGGTGACTAATCACATGTTTAGAGGCTGTTGATATATGTTGCTCTAGTAATTATCATGAAAGTAGGTGGGATTCATGGCGTGCCATAGGTCGTGGTTATCATCAGGTAGAATGCATCCCATCATGACATATAGAGGCATATACCGAGTTTGATGTGAGGGAAGATATTTGATGCATGCAATACGAAGCTGAAGACTTGAGTGGACCAACGAATATGCCAAAAAATCGGAGGTTGCTGTTACATAGCAGAGTTGGGGTTTTCACCATTACACAAGAATTTAGGGCTTTTCTGTCCTGCCACTTGGAGGTAAATTGACCAGCTGAAGACACCTGTTTACTTCAATTCGACAATCAAACAACACAAGGAGTGGTTTTAAGTGACTGTAGTGAGACTTAAAGGAGGTATTGCGCAGTAACCTGTTACTTGCTGCTGAATTGGGTTTTTCTCAGTAGAATTAGTTTTGTCAAAATTGGTTAAGGAAAGAATTAAGGTATTCCTTTAAACAAAATTCTTGCCGAAGAGATACCTGTTTAAGACGTTTTGACATGCTTTGGCAAATAGAAGGCTGAAAAGTAGCAGTACATCAAATCATTACCCATTCAAATCCTGTAAGGATAACAGGGTGAAGAGCTGTATGTTTTATGGTGAATAAACTTCACAAATTTGTCTGCTACCTGTACACAATGAAACGAAGGAGCTAGACATCTAAGATTACATGGGAACCTAGTCTCATTCGGTGCTAAAACTGACTCATTTTGGTGCTTAAAAAATACTGGAGTAGAAAGTGAAGAGAATTAAGATTGCTTTTGTTTTATATATCTTCTCATCCAATCGATAAACAATCTTCAGTTGGTCTAAAAAGCTGGCAGCTGAGATCATTTATCCAAAACTTTTCTGTACATAGATTGCTCATAGTTGACACTAGAAGGAATTAAGGGTTATTTTTTGTACTGAGTCTCAATACACAGGTGTTATTGTACATTCTGGAGATGGTCAGCTATCTGAATGAACAGACTGAATGATAACTAAGTTTCATCAACAGTTTTAATGAAGAGTTTGGAGTACTCTGATTGATCTAAATCACTTGAGCGTGTGGTAAAACCTAACCTACATTAGAAAACAAAAGGAAACAGTCAAGGAAGATTGAGCAAAGCTAATTATTAAAACCTTAGAGGTTTAAGGAGAAAAAGAAACCATTAGGTCATTGACAGAACCCTAGAAGTCAGAGAGTTCAGCCATTGAAGCAAATGGGTAAAAGTGGCAAAATAAATAGGGCTGAGCCCACTGATGTAAGCTGGATTAAGAAATTCCCAGGTTGTGTAGAAATTTTCTAGAAGGCTAGGTGGCTGGATTTTTTCAAAAGAATAGATGGTTATAACACTGAGGTTTCTTGTAAATTTGCACAATGCTACAATCAAGACATGGTGGTTTTTGACACTCTAAAGTTTAGGTTGACAGTGGATCTAATTGCAGAAGCTGCAGGAATAAAAAATGAAGGTGAGATGTGGTTTAAAAAGTTGCCTTTCACTTTTGATGCCCATAGGTATCCGTTACCTAATGTTACCCCAGATTGGAGCAAAGGCATACTGATCCCAAATTTCAAAAATGAGTGGGTGGAACCCATTAAAATCTTGCAAAGCTATATCACCTATGAAGGAAGATATGCATATGTCTTCAAATACCATTTTAGGTTTCTATAGCATATGGTTGGTGTATCTAAAATGAGCCTTCCCTTCTTCTTGCTCAAAAGTCTCCAGAAAATGTCTAGTAGAGTAAAAGATCATTAGGATCATACTTCACAATCTATTTTCCACCATGGTCTGATTAAACTCATCATTAGTATTGCTCTACAAAAGGAAGGGAAAACCTGGTATTTCTTCCTCTTCTGGTCTGGTTTTCAAGTCAAGCAAGATGAGCTGCAAACAAAGAAGCAGGTAGACAAAGGGAAGGTCCTAGTGAGGAAACTAGGCCAAAAGATCAAGTTTGAAGACAAGAAAGAGGATAACCTTGAAGAAGCACCAGAGCCCTTGAAGGATGACAATGAACCTCAAATATTTTCAGTTGACATTAAAGGTAACTATTCATTATTTATAGAAAAGAAAGAGCATCCTATGCAACACATGGCACCTACAGAATTTTTCAGTTGAGATACAGCCGCTATCACAGAAAAGGTTGCCGTACAGGAAGAAGATATTCAAGCCCAACAAAAGAGTCCCATCACTATCCTGTCTGAGGATGACGGATATCTGTTAGAGGAAGATGAATCCATTGCCAAAACTGAAGCTAAGGTTGATACCCACACAATATGATGCAGACAAGAAAATAGAGCAGAGAATTCAAAGAAAAAGAAGACCAAAGTGATTGCCATAGAGTTGGCTACATTAAGACATCAAGGAAGAACGTTGAAAATGGTGGGAGAGCTTGCCCCAGGTTCTCAAGCTTGGAGGGCTAAAACCAGACCAAAGAACAAGTTGAGATTGAATATGAAAAAATTGGTAAACCCTAGATTAAATACAAAGGAGGTAACAGTAATTAATGATGATTCTTCAAATGAAAAACCAAAAATTAAGAAAGAAGCAGTTCTGAAAACTCCAGTTTCTCATCATGCAAAGAGGAAAAAGCCATCAAAGGCAGCAAAGGAGGTTAGTCTTACTGAGGCTAAATTATCAACAGTATTTTTAGAGTTAAGAAATGAAATGATAAAAGAAGAACAACAAAAGGAAGATGAGGTTTCTTATTCTAAAGACCAGCTGTTAATAGATGAAGATATACCTAAGGAAGCAGATACTCAGGAAAACCCTAGTATTCCTGATATTTCTACAGATATGTTAGAAGAAGATGCAGACATTTTCAGGAAGCTCAATATACCATGGATGCCCACTGATGTGCAGGATACTACAGCAGGGAAGGTTTTTGATTCAAATAAGCAAAACCTGCATAAAATAGTCAAACAATACAGACATCAAATGGATTTCATGCAGGAAGTGAATGATGGGCTGATTCTAGCGAACAGAAGACTTAGAGATGATTTGCAGGAATTAAATGACCATTATCAAGAGCTTACTACAGTGTCTAAGGAGGCTCTGAAGAGAAAAAGAAGCACAGATGTACAATGTACAGAGCTGAAGCAGACAGTCAGAGACATGCAGCAGCAGAATGAAGAACTCAAAAGAAGGGTAGCTGATATGGAAGATGAACAGAAAAGAGCCAAGAAGAAAGCCCAAGCTTTGGATGGCATAGCATTGCTAGCTGAAGCTACAAAAGACCTTTGAATTTGTTAATGAAACAGTTATTTGTTATGTCTTTTTGAGAAACACTTTAGTTAGTTGTTTACTAATTTTTTTGAAAAATATCATATTTTGTAAATTGTAATTTAGCTTTATCTCATCAAGTAGTTAGTTGAAGACAGTTAGGGTTTTAACCCTAACTGAATTTTGTTGAGGAGTACTATTTAGATAGATGAGAAAGACAGAAGTGGGGTTCGATTTTGGGAGAACTTCAGGAGGTATTTTAGACTTATTTGTGAGCTAAGTATCATAACTCTTATATGTATTTGATGACAAATTATGAAATATATGATCTTTTACACCCTTCAGTACATGTGTTGGCTTCATATTTGACTTGTTTAGTTGCTTAACTGATAAATTCATTGCTGGTCTATGTTTGTATGCTGGTGATGCTTATCTTTTATGTATGAACTTCAATATTGTGTTCTGTTGGATACTTATCTTTTATGTATGAACTTCAATATTGTGTTATGTTGGATACTGGTGAATATACTATGCATCTTTGTCTTTTCTTGCTTATGATTCAGTTCTTATTTGGCTCATGAGCATTAGAGGAAATTTCAAGTCAAAATGGGTCTCCTAAAATGAACTAATAAAATAATAGTTAAAATAATTAAATAATATTTATTAATTTTGGAGGAAGAAAATAAAAAAACTACTTTTTTATTTGTATTTTTGACATATCTGCCTGTGTTTTTACTCAAATTTCGATCGGGAGATCTCGTTGGATGCGGAATTAAATTTCGCATCCAACGAGTACCCACTCGGCATACTTTTTACGGACCCCGCTACCAAAAAACAAGAAATACCTGAAAAAATGGAATGACATCATCATTCCATTTTTTCAGGTATTTCTTGTTTTTGGGGTAGCGGGGTCCGTCAAAAGTATGCCAAGTGGGTACTCGTTGGATGTGGAATTTAATTCCGCATCCAAAGATCTCTCCCGATCGAAATTTGAGTAAAAACACAGGGAGATATGTCAAAAATACAAACAAAAAAGTAGTTTTTTTTTATGATACCTATCCCCAAATTTATATTAAAAAAGTGTTTAAGATCTATACGGTATTTCAAATTTAAAGCAATTTCATTGGCTAACACATGATGACATGGAATTTGAATAAAAGTTAAAAGGCCCATTTTGAGTTGAAATTTCCTCTAATGTGTATTCCCTGTTTGTGACCAAATTTATAACCAAGAAAACATTTCAAGAAACCCTAAAACCTAGTTTACTTTATTGAGTTTTATTTGAGATTGTGTTGGCTTGTTTCTTTAGCCTTGGAAACAATTTCTGGCACAAACATCTTTGGCGCCGTTGCCAGGGACTGAAGTTGAAGACATATTTTCCCTGGGATACTTATCAGTTTTACTGGTTTTAAGAGGTGAACTTAAACCAGCACATCTTTAAGGCTATTTTCACTAAATTTGACACAGTGGCTACTAGAGGAGTGGGAACCAGGAGCAGACCTACTTCACCATTGTAGTTAGGTCTTTCAAACCCTGAATAGATTTTAAAGACAGCAAGAAAAGTGAGAAGGTCTCAATATTTACCAGCCCTATGTGACCTTGATCAATTGGGTTGTTTATCACATTCAACTTTGTTAGGAAAAGAAGAAGAAAACTCACCTTGGTTGAAGCATATTATCCCTGATAATAGTTTCCAAATTTTTACCAATCCTCAATCCTTCATAAAATATAAAACTACCTCTCCTGGTAAAATACCTCTTTTACAATTGAAAGTAGGAAAAAACCCCTTTTAGTCAAGTTCTAGCCAAACTTCTTCATCATCAAAATCAGTCAGTCCAAAAATGGTAGCCCAAAATCAGCCCATAGACATGATGGACCGGATGGTTGCAGCTAGATATGCACCATTGGTCTTGCCTCAGCCTTTACATGCACTGCCTAGGGGTGACTATCAGAAATATTTACCTAGATTCAATGGACACGGGGAAACCACAGCTGAAGAACATTGGGAAGCTTTCCTTAGTTATGCTGATAACCAAAACATCAAGGCTAAGGATGTATGGATGAGAGTGTTTGTTCAGAGCCTTGATGGAGATGTAAGGAAGTGGTGCAGAGAGTTTCCTGCTAACTCCATCACTATCATTGAAGAACTTCGTGATTTATTCATGAGACAATGGGGGGACACTAAAGACCATACATACTACATAACTGAATTTGGAGCTCTTAGGAGGAAAAAGGAGGAGACTATTGCAGTTTTTTCAAAGAGATTCAACAAGATGTACAGTAGAATTCCTGCTGAGATAAAGCCTACAGAAACATCAGCTAAACTGACATATGCAAATGCTTTCGATCACGAATTCTCTTTATTACTAAAAGAAAGGAGACCTATTTCTTTATTGAATATGCAGGATGTAGCTTTGGAAGTAGAATCAAACATTTTGGCTTCCAATAGACTAAAGAAGGAAACATCTCAGCAGTTGTATGACAAGAAAGGAAAGAAAGAAGCAGCACCAGGAGGTTCATCTTCACTTTCTACTGAAGGTAAGATTGATGAAATGGCTAAGTTGGTGAAGATTCTGACCGCAAAACTGAACAAACTAGAGATTAAGAAAAATTCCAGCAAGCCTGCCCCAAAAGGTGAACAAAATCCTAATAATCAGAATCAGTTTAGAAGGCAATTTGCTCCCCGTTTCATGCCTAGAGAGCGTAGGAATGACGATATTCAGCGAGAAAGAAGAGAAAATGAGGATCAAAGAATGCCACCACCTCTTCAGAACAATGTGGCTGATGAGGAAGAAGTTGATGAAGAGCTGCTCTTCAAAGAGACTGACCAAGATATGAATCATTTTGGAGAAGGATTGTCTGGAGGTTTTGTCACTGAGGAAGAATTTCTCAATGCAGAATATTATGATGCTGACATGTTCGAAACAGAAGATGATTTAGAGCTGGAAAAGACTGCTGTAACTGCTGTTGTCTGTCAAAATGAGGTTAAGAAGACTTTCAACCTGAGATCAGGTCCAAAACAAGTGGTACCAGCCCCGAAAAAGAAAGCAGCTGTTCCTGCTAAACAAGCTCCTGATCCTGTGACAGAGAAAAAGCAAGTTTGAGAAAAACCAAAGAAGACTACAGAAGTTGAAGAGGTAAATAAAGCTGTTCAGAATTTCAGTTTGGAGAATGAATTAGGAAAGTTAAAAATTCCTGTACCTTTAACTGAATTAATAAAAAATCCTTCATATAAAGAAACAGTCTTAAACGTAATGAATTCAGCAAGTAATCAGCCTGTTTCAGACACAGTAAATTTACAAGAAGAAAATCCCAGGATTTTCATTGGATCAGCCCTGGCTGAAAAGACTGAAAATGAAGCAGGTGCTTCACCCCCATTCTATGTCACTCTGACAGTCCATGAACAGATGATACACAATTGTTTGTTAGATTCGGGAGCTTCACACAATTTGATGCCAAAGGCTGTTATGGAGGCTTTGGGTCTCAGTATTACTAAACCTTATCATGATCTATATGCATTTGATTCTCGAGCAGTGAAGTGTTTAGGTGTAATAAAGGACATGGTTGTCAGCCTAGCTCAGTTACCCATGAAAAGTGTGATCATGGATGTTGTGGTAGCTGATATTACACCAAAGTTTGGGTTACTTCTTTCTAGGTCATGGGCAAAGAAGGTTGGTGGGACCTTACAAATGGATCTTTCACATGTCACTATTCCTGTGTTTGGAGGAGAAAATAGAAGTTTGTACAGAGAGCTTCAGTTTGCATACATTGTGACAGATGAAAAGAACCCTACCAATCATCCACTATATGCTGTTGACAGAGGCCTAGGAACTTGCATGTTACATTTCAGTGACGAAGACAATACTACTGGTTTGTTACAGGTTGAAAAAGAACAGCCAGTAAAACATAGCAGAGAAGAAGAAGATGAGCTATGCCAGTTATACTTCGATGGGTCTTCTTGTAAATAAGGTGCAGGTGCAGGGGTTCTTCTTATATCCCCTGGAGGTGAAACAGTAAATCTAATGTATAAATTGGAGTTTGTTACTACTAACAATACTGCTGAGTATGAAGATTTACTCTTGGGATTAAAAGTTGCTAAATATTTGGGCATTCAGCAGATTGCTACTTTTGGCGACTCCGAATTAGTTGTTCAGCAAGTGAAGAGCAACTATCAAGTGAAGCAGGGTTTACTGAAACTCTATCGAAATGAGGTATGGGACATGCTTGAAAATTATTTTGTGGCTTTTAATATTACCTATATTCCAAGAGATTATAATCAGACTGCAGATTCATTGGCTTTGGCTGCCACACATTTTAGAGTCCCCAAGATTACACAGTTAAGGTATCCCATTGAGGTGAGGTATAGACCTTCTGTACCTGATAATGTGAAGCAGTGGAAAGTTTTTGAAGATGAAAGGGAGATTAAAAGGTTCCTAGAGCTTACAGATGAGTTTTCAAATTCCTTGATTGATCAGGATGAGGATGAAGAAGAGGGACAGGTGAATGAGTTTGCTGAAGATGAGATTGCTGGACATAAAATTATTGAATTGAAGAGCAACTTCATCCAAAAAGGTTTGGTACCTCTAGAGAGAATATTTACAAAGGATGATACACCTTCAAATCCTGTGGTTCAGTCTTCAGAAGAGAATGTGGTAGAATGTAATATTGGTTCTGTAGAACATCCTAGAATGGTCAAAATTTCTAAATCACTTACAGCTGAACAAAGAAATAGGTATATCAAACTGCTAAAGGAGAATGTAGATGTTTTTTCATGGTCTTATGAGGAACTAAGAACCTATGATACAGGAATCATACAGCATAAGGTCCCTTTAAAACCAAATGTCAAACCTTTTCATCAGAAACTAAGGAGGATTAATCCAGCTTTGTTTCCTGTTATTGAAAAAGAAGTGAAGAAGCTGTTAGATGCAAAGATCATAGTACCTCTCAGGTATTATTCATGGGTGGCTAATCTGGTTCCTGTCAGAAAAAAGAATGGAGAAATCAGGTTGTGTGTTGATTTCAGAAATTTGAACAGATCTTCATTAAAAGACAACTACCCTCTGCCTAAGACTGAACAAGTATTGCAGCAGGTAGTTGGGGCATAGAGGATCTCTATGGTGGATGGTTTCTCAGGGTACAATTAGATTGCTATGCATCCTGATGATAAGGAGAAAACAACTTTCACAACTCCTTGGGGAACCTTCATGTATGATAAGATGCCTTTTGGTCTGATGAACGCTGGAGCCACATTTCAAAGAGAAATGGATATTGCTTTTGTTGGAGAAAAAGACAAGTTTGTGGTAATCTACTTGGATGATATTACTGTTTTCTCACAGTCACATGATGAAAATTTGAAGCATTTGAAGCTGACTTTCCTGAAATGCAGAAAATTTGGCCTGTCTTTGAATCCAAAGAAGTCACACTTTGCTGTACAGGAGGGTAAATTGCTTGGTCATTTGGTGTTTGCCGATGGCATAAGAATTGATCCTGAAAGGGTAAAATCTATATTGAAGATAAGTTTACCAAGGATTAAAAAGGATGTCCAATCATTCATTGGTAAAATCAATTTTCTGTGTTGGTTTATACCCAACTTCGCTGAAACTATCAAACAGATCACAACCATGCTGAAAAAAGATCAAGAAGTCAGATGGACCACTGAGGCAAAGAGTGCATTTGAGAAAATTAAAGTGGCTCTTACTGAAGCTCCTGTATTATTAAGCCCATATTTTACCAAAGAGTTTCTTACATTCTCATTTGCATTAGAAGATACGATAGCATCTCTTTTATTGCAGAAAAATAAAGAAGGACTGGAACAGCCTATTGCATTCTTCAGTAAAACTCTCTGAGATTCTGAACTGAAGTACAATATTTTAGAAAAGCAAGCTTATGCTCTGGTAAAGGCTTTAAATTTTTTTAGAATCTATGTGCTGCATTCTAAAGTTATTTCATTTGTACCTAATGATGCTGTAAAAGATGTGTTAACACAGCCTGATAGTGAAGGGAAAAGAGGCAAGTGGATTGCTAAAATCATTGAGTATGATGTGGAGATCAGACCTACCAAGCTAATCAAAGGACAAGGTTTAGCCAAGCTGCTGGCTGAATCAAATTGTCAGGATCTGGGATTACATGTCATGGCTGAAGAATTATCTCAGGAGGAAGATCAAGTAGTACTGGAAAAAGAGAAGATCATGGACTATTATTCAGCATCTACATGGTATGCAGACATAGTGTATTTTCTGTTGTTTTTACAATGTCCCGAGCATCTAGATAGGAAAGCTGCTAGATATTTAAAGCTTAAAGCTACTAAGTATTGTCTAGTGGAAGAGCAGTTGTTCTGGAAGGACCCAAGGGGTATCCTACTCAGATGCTTGGACAAATCTGAAATTGAAAAGGTAATTGCTGAATCTCATGAAGGTGCTTGTGGAGGTCACAAGTTCTAGAAAACAACAGCATACAGGATTTTAAGAGCTGGATATTATTGGATCTCTTTGTTTGCAGATGTTTATTAGCAGGTAAGAGCTTGTATCCCTTGTCAGAAGTTTGCTGGCAAACATAAATTGTTGTCATTTCCCCTGAAACCTATTGCAGTAAGTTCTCCTTTTGAACAATGGGGTCTGGATTTTATTGGAGAAATAAATCCAGCTTCCTCAGGACAACACCGATGGATTCTAACTGCAACAGACTTTTTTACTAAATGGGTGGAAGCCATTCCTACTAGGAATGCTACAGACAAGGTAATCATGGAATTCATTGAAGAAAATATCCTGAGTAGGTTTGTCTGTCCTCAGAAATTAGTGACAGATAATGCTAAGGCTTTCAAGTCTAAAGCAATGGAAGCTTTTTGTGAAAGGAATGGCATCCTACTAAAGCATTCAACTCCTTATTATCCCCAGGTCAATGGTTTGGCCGAATCCTCTAATAAGAATATCATTCAGAGTATTAAGAAGCTGCTCAAGCATAACAAGAGATCATGGGATTCAATGCTGAAATATGCATTGTGAGCTGATAGGATCACAGTGAAACAAGCAATTGGAACTTCTCCCTTTCAGTTAGTTTATGGTACAGAGGCAGTTTTCCCTATTCAATTAGGGATCCCCGTAATGAAGTTTCTCCAGAATTCTCAGGAGGAGCCAAATGATATGCAGAGAAGAATTTTTGAAATAATAGAGATGTAGCAGAGTAGGGAAAAGGTGGATGAAAAGGCATAGTTGTACAGATCCAAGATCAAAAGCATATTTGAAAGGAACATCAAAGAAAATACTTTCTCAGTTGGTGATATGGTTCTAAGGTGGGATGCAAGGAAAGAGCAAAAGGGTAAGCATGGTAAGTTTGACAATCTCTGGTTTGGCCCTTTCCAAGTGTCTAAAGTTTTGGAGAATAATACTTTTATCCTACAGTCTTTGGAAGGTGAGGAGTTGTCCAATCCTGTTAATGGGCGATTCCTCAAGCATTTTTACAGTCTATAAGGAGATTGTCACTTTTCATTGTGCATACTGGTGTGGGTGAAGCATAATAAAGACTCCATATCCCAATGGAAATTTTGCAAACAAATAGATAGCAGACAGAAGGCACTGGTCTACAGGTTCTTGAAGCCTCACAGGGAGGACTTCATCCCGCAGCTAGAGCCAGATGTTAAGTCATGAACTTGTTTCTTTTGATTTTATGTTTGATTGGCATTTTATTCCAAGTTTACTCATTTGCTTAAGTTTGATTTTCTGCTTCTGTTAGGAAATTTTTGGTCTTTAAGTGAAATTTTGAACTTTGCCTTTAGATTTTTACTTTATTTTTTATCCTTTAGGTTATTGAAGGTTTCTAAAGGTCATTATGTTGATTAATGGACTCACAAATAACATATTGAGCATAGTTGGTCATTTAAACCTCACTCAAAATGTAAAAAATGGTTAAAATAGCGTCAAAACTGAGTTCAAATTATTCTTGTAGCGCAACCATGAAAAATTAACACAGTGGTGCTACAAGAATATCGCGCATGTTAAATTCTCCGATTTTTAAGCCGAATTTTTTGCATGAGTTCAAATCCTAGGTGACTAGTCACATGTTTAGAGGCTGTTGATACGTGTTGCTCCAGTAATTATCATGAAAGCAGGTGGGATTCATGGTGTGGCAGAGGTCGTGGTTATCATCAGGTAGAATGCAGCCCATCATGACAGATAGAGGCATATACTAAGTTTGATGTGAGGGAAGATATTCGATGCATGCAATATGAAGCTGAAGACTTGAGTGGACCAACGACATCTGCCAAAAAACCAGAGGTTGCTATTACAGAGCATAGTTTGGGTTTTCACGGTTACACAGGAAATTAGGGCTTTCCCATCCTGCCACTTGGAGGTAAATTGACCAACTGAAGACACATGTTTACTTCAATTCAGCAATCAAACAGAACAGGGAGTGGTTTTAAGCGGATGCAGTGAGACTTAAAGGAGATATTGCGCGATAAACTGTTACTGGCTGCTGAATTGGGGTTTTCTCAGTAGAAATAGTTTTGTCAAAATTGGTTAAGGAAAGAATTAAGGTATTCCTTTAAACAAAATTCTTGTCGAAGAGATACTTGTTTAAGACATCTTGACATGTTTTGGCAAATAGAAGGCTAAAAAGTAGCAGTACATCAAATCATTACCCATTCAAATCCTGTAAGGATAACAGGGTGAAGAGCTGTGCGTTTTATGGTGAATAAACTTCACAAATTGGTCTGCTACCTGTACACAATGAAACGAAGGAGCTAGACATCTGAGATTACATGGGAACGTAGTCTCATTCGGTGCTAAAACTGACTCATTTTGGTGCTTAAAAACTACTGGAGAAAAAAGTGAATAGATTTAAGATTGTTTTTGTTTTATATATCTTCTCATCCAATTGATAAACAGTCTTCAGTTGGTCTAAAAATCTGGCAGCTGAGATCATTTATCCAAAACTTTTCTGTACAGAGATTGCTCATAGTTGACACTAGAAGGAATTAAGGGTTATTTTTTGTACTGATTCTCAATACACAGGTGTTATTGTACATTCTAGAGATGGTTAGCTATCTGAATGAACAGACTTAATGATAAATAAGTTTCATCAACAGTTTTAATGAAGAGTTTGGAGTACTCTGATTGATCTAAATCACTTGAGCCTGTGGTAAAACCTAACCTGCATTAGAAAACAAAAGGAAACAATCAAGGAAGATCGAGCAAAGCTGACTATTAAAACCTTAGATATTTAAGGAGAAAAAGAAACTATTAGGTCATTGACAGAACCCTAGAAGTCAGAGAGTTCATCCATTGAAGCAAATGGGTAAAAGTGGCAAAATAAATAGGGCTGAGCCCACTGATGTAAGCTGGATTGAGAAATTCCCAGGTTGTGTAGAACTTTTCCAGAAGGCTGGGTGGTTGGATTTTTTCAAAAGAATAGATGGTTATAACACTGAGGTTTCTTGTAAATTTGCACAATGCTACAATCAAGACATGGTGGTTTTTGACACTCTAAAGTTTAGGTTGACAGTGGATCTAATTGCAGAAGCTACAGGAATAAAAAATGAAGGTGAGATGTGGTTTGAAAAGTTTCCTTTCACTTTTGATGCCTAGAGGTATCTGTTACCTAATGTTACCCCAGATTGGAGCAAAGGCATACTGATCCCAAATTTCAAAAATGAGTGGGTGGAACCCATTAGAATCTTGCAAAGCTATATCACCTGTGAAGGCAGATATGCATATGTCTTCAAATACCATTTTAGTTTTCTACAGCATATGGTTGGTGTATCTAAAATGAGCCTTCCCTTCTTCTTGCTCAAAAGTCTCTAGAAAATGTCTAGTAGAGTAAAAGATCATTAGGATCATACTTCACAATCTATTTTCCACCATGGTCTAATTAAACTCATCATTAGTACTGCTCTACAAAAGGAAGGGAAACCCTGGTATTTCTTCCTCTTCTGGTTTGGTTTTCAATTCAAGCAAGAGGAGCTGCAAACAAAGAAGCAGGTAGACAAAGGGAAGGTCCTAGTGAGGAAACTAGGCCAAAAGATCAAGTTTGAAGACAAGAAAGAGGTTAAACTTGAAGAAGCACCAGAGCCCTTGAAGGATGACAATGAACCTCAAATGTTTTCAGTTGACATTAAAGATAACTATTCATTATTTATAGAAAAGAAAGAGGAGCCTATGCAACACATGGCACCTGCAGAAGTTTTCAGTGAAGATAAAGCCGCTATCACAGAAAAGGTTGTTGTACAGGAAGAAGATATTCAAGCCCAACAAAGGAGTCCCATCACTATCTTGTCTGAGGATGAGGGATATCTGTTAGAGGAAGATGAATCCATTGCCAAAATTGAAGCTAAGGTTGATACCCACACAGAATGCGGTAGACAAGAAAATAGAGCAGAGAATTCAAAGAAAAAGAAGACCAAAGCGATAGCCATAGAGTTGGCTACAGTAAGAGATCAAGGAAGAACGCTGAAAATGCTGGGAGAGCTTGCCCCAGGTTCTCCAGCTTGGAGGGCTAAAACCAGACCAAAGAACAAGTTGAGATTGAATATGAAAAAATTGTTAAACCCCAGATTAAATACAAAGGAGGTAACATTAATTAATGATGATTCTTCAGATGAAAAACCAAAAATTAAGAAAGAAGCAGTTCTGAAAACTCCAGTTTCTCATCATGCAAAGAGGAAAAAGCCATCAAAGGCAGCAGAGGAGGTTAGTCCTACCGAGACTAAATTATCAACAGTATTTTTAGAGTTAAGAACTGAAATGATAAAAGAAGAACAACAAAAGGAAGCTGAGGTTTCTTATTCTAAAGACCAGCTGTTAATAGATGAAGATATACCTAAGGAAGCAGATACTCAGGAAAACCCTAGTATTCTTGATATTTCTACAAATTTGTTAGAAGAAGATGCAGACATTTTCAGGAAGCTCAATATACCATGGATGCCCACTGATGTTCAGGATACTGTAGTAGGGAAGGTTTTCGATTTAGATAAGCAAAACCTGTAGAAAACAGTCAAACAATACAGACATCAAATGGATTTCATGCAGGAAGTGAATGATAGGCTGATTCTAGCGAATAGAAGACTTAGAGAGGATTTGCAGGAATTAAATAACCATTATCAAGAGCTTACTACAGTGTCTAAGGAGGCTCTGAAGAGAAAAAGAAGCACAGATGTACAATGTACAGAGCTGAAGCAGACAGTCAGAGACTTGCAGCAGCAGAATGAAGAACTCAAAAGAAGGGTCGCTGATATGGAAGATGAACAGAAAAGAGCCAGGAAGAAAGCCCAAGATTTGGATGGCATAGCATTGCTAGCTGAAGCTGCAAAAGACCTTTGAATTTGTTAGTCAAATAGTTATTTTTTATGTCTTTTTGAGAAATACTTTAGTTATTTGTTTACTATTTTTTTGAAAAATATCATATTTTGTAAATTGTAATTTAGCTTTGTCTCATCGATTAGTTAGCTGAATACAGTTAGGGTTTTAACCCTAACTGAATTTTGTTGAGGAGTACTATTTAGATAGATGAGAAAGACAGAAGTGGGGTTCGATTTTGGGAGAACTTCAGGAGGTCTTTTAGACTTATTTGTGAGCTAAGTATCATAACTCTTATATGTATTTGATGACAAATTATGAAATATATGATCTTTTACACCCTTCAGTACATGTGTTGGCTTCATATTTGACTTGTTTAGTTGCTTAACTGATAAATTCATTGCTGGTCTATGTTTGTATGCTGGTGATGCTTATCTTTTATGTATGAACTTGAATATTGTGTTCTGTTGGATACTGGTGAATATATTATGCATCTTTGTCTTTTCTTGCTTATGATTCAGTTCTTATTTGGATCATGAGTGTATTCCCTATTTGTCACCAAATTTATAACCAAGAAAACATTTCAAGAAACCCTAAAACCTAGTTTACTTTATTGAGTTTTATTTGAGATTGTGTTGGCTTGTTTCTTTAGCCTTGGAAACAATTTCTGGCACAAACAGTTGGCATAGTTGTAACTATGTCAACTACATAATTTAAGAAGAGCCTAACCAAGTGTGGGGAGTTGGAACCATATGCCTTCTAGGGAAAAATTTGCTGTAACTAAAGAATCATGAGGAGAATGTGGAGTGGGGCAAGCCAAGCCTATATAAACCCACTTAATTTCCATTTACTAGCATGCTTTGGAGTGGAGACTTTGTAGCTAAAGGAGAGAAGGGAGATTGCGTAGCTCTGGAGGAGGAAGGTACGAGTGTTTATACTCATTTTACACCATCTTCAGGCTTCGGTGTTACTGGAAGTAGTTTGGTTGTGTTTTGGGCAGAGGTTCTCTTCTTGACCATTGTCGCCAAGGTATCATTGTATCATTGCCATGTATTTTTCCTTATGCTGAGATTATAGATCAACCCTCATATTGAGAAGTAGGCCCAAATACGTAGTCCATCCTGGACCAACTCTGTTATCAACTTGTTTTCATTATGTGCGTATTGTCTATGCTGTTTGGTTCTCTTCTTATGGATTTGTGATCTTCATTCGTGCTCTTTATGCAATTCATGTTAATGTCATAGAGTAGCAAAGATATTGTTTTTGGATCATGTGGTATCAGAGCAGGTCTATGTGACATTGGATTGTGAGTGTGGATGCTCATGAGGGCTAAACTACAAGCTGGTGAGGGTACATTAGAGCCTTACAATTCCGAGATCGGATGTGCACACCAAAGGAGGAAGATGGATGCTAATGATGCCCGCATCGAGATGGAGGCAAACTTTCACAAGGTCTTCTACATGATGGCTGACAAGGTAGACAAGTTGTTTGCAGACTATGAAGAATGCATGGAAAAAGAAAGAAAAGGCAGTGAAGTAAAGAAGGAAGACAAAGAAGTGAAGGATGAAGGCAACGCTTCAGTTAACCAAGGAGGAGGTGGTGAAGAGCCTCCTGAGCCTCCCTCTTCACCTTCATCTTCAAGCACAAGTTCAAGTGCTTCTTCCTCATCTCATTCTTATCATTCCAAGGTTCCTCACAAAGAGCCTCAAAAGAAGCCCTTATTGAAGCTCGATGTGAAGTTTGATTTGCCCATGTTCAATGGGGAAGTGAATGCAAAGAAGTTGAACAATTGGATAAGGCAAATTTAGGTCTATTGCTAAGTCCAGCAGATCAAAGAAGAAGATGTGAAGATTCAGTTGGCTTCACTTCGGCTGATAGGAACTACACTTGTATGGTGGGAAATCAAGCTTCAGCAAGGTAGCAAATAAATGGGTAATCTTCTCTCATCATGGTCTGCTTTCATTTCTACTTTACGTAAGCAATTTTATCCGTTGGGTTATGTTCAAAAGGCTATGATGGATTGGCAAAGTTTTAGACAAGGCAAGGGTCAGAGTGTTCATAATTTTACTGAAGAATTTAGAAATAAATCTCTAGAGTTGAATATTTCTTTAGATTCTCCTGACACTCTTTTGAAGTACATTGGTGCTCTTCATCATTATCTACGCCATAATTTGCTTTTGTTGAATCCTACTAGTGTGGATGAAGAAAGTGTTCAGGATACTCATCTTGAGAGAAGGGGGAAGCATTTGCAAGAAGACCATCCAAAGAAGCCTTTCGAGCCCAACAACAACCATGAGTCCAAAAAGAAAGACAAGAGAAAGAAGACAGCTACTGCCAATGAGGAAGGAGGAAAGCTCCATTGCAAACATTGCGACACTGATGGGCATGATGAAGAAAGTTGTTGGAAGTTGCATACTGAACAAAGGCCAAAGCATTGTGGAGGAAAAAAGAAGAAAAACACCATTGCAACCGTGCAACGAGATTTGGGTTCCGACTCAGGTGACGAAACCAAGATTACAGCCGTGGGAATGCAAAGTAACAAAACTCCTCATATTGGTTCAAGTTCTACTCATGTTTCTAAAGAAAATGATAAAAGAAGAAGTGAGTTGTTTCACATCAGAGTTGTGTCTAAGCATACAAAGATTGAAACATTATTTTATCTAGGATCTCAAGTAAATTTGATATCAAAATCAGTTGTTAAGAAGTTGGGCATACAGACTAAACCTCACCCCAAGCCTTATCCTCTTGGATGGGTATGTGATAATGCTAAGCTATAGGTGACTAAGCAATGTAGGTTAAGGTTTTCTATTGCTTCAAAGTTGATCGATGAGGTGGACTTAGATGTTGTTCCTCTTGATATCTGCGGTATTGTATTGGGAAGCCCATACTTGTATGATCGAAAATAAGTATTCTTCCATCATGAGAACAAGTACCATCTTACCAAAAATGGGGTGGAGTACATTGTGAGAGCTCACAGTATGAAGGCTAACACCACTCTTGTTAGTGCAGGACAGATGAAGCGTCTCATCAACACTAATAAGAGATACATGCTCATGGTTGTGAGAGTAAAAGATGCTGAGGCATCCGATGCTTTCAAAGGTTGTGATCCTTCTCATAAAAAGGCTATGATTGATATTGTGGCTAACTATGATGAAATATTTTATGAACCTACAGGTTTTCCTCCCAAAAGGGAGATTCAACATGAGATCCATCTCCAGCAGGATGACCCTCTTCCTAATGTGGGCATGTACAGGTTGTCCGTAGTTGAAATGGTAGAGATTAAGAAGCAGGTTCAAGACTTGTTGGACCAAGGAGTGATAAAACCCAGCTCCTCTCCATGTGGTTCACCGATTATGTTGGTGATGAAGAAATATGGCACATGGAGGATGTATGTTGACTATCGGGCTCTCAACAAGATCATGATCAAGAATTGATACCCATTTCCTTGCATAGATGACTTGCTCGACCAGTTGAAATATGTTGTGTTCTTTACCAAGTTGGATTTGCGCAGTGGCTACCACCAGATTATAATTGCAGAAAGTGATGTGTGGAAGACGGCCTTCAAGACTAAGCAAGGTCTATTTGAGTGGTTGGTGATGCCCTTTGGGCTTTGCAATGCACCTGCAACCTTCATGCAGGTAATGAATGATGTTTTTCGGCCATTCTTAGATGATTTTGTCATTGTATACTTAGATGATATATTGGTCTTTAGCAAAACTTGGGAAGCACATGTGGGGCATGTAAAGCAAGTATTAGATACTTTGAAAGAGGAGAAATTATATGTAAAATTGTCAAAGTGTGAATTTGGAAAAACTTCATTAGTTTACTTGGGTCATATTGTAGGAAGTGGAAATTTAAAAATTGATCCTTCAAAAGTTGATGTAATTGTCAATTGGCCTAAGCCTACTAACACTACTGAAGTGAGAAGATTTTTAGGAGCTGTTCAATATTGGAGAAGGTTCATTCAGAACTTCTCATATATAGCATATCCTTTTCATGCCTTAACAAGTGTAAAGAAAGCCTTCCAGTGGGGAGGTAAGCAGCAGAAAGCTTTTGACACATTGAAGGGAAATATCAACACTGCCCTCGTCCTAGCCTTGCCTAATTTGCAACAAACATTTGAGATAGAGATAGATGCCAGTGGATATGCCATGGGGGAAGTATTGATGCAGCACTGCAAGCCTATTTTCTACCATTCAGAAACTTTTACTCAAGCAGTGATCAACTACCCCACCCATGACAAAGAGTTGTATGCTTTGGTTCAGAGTGTGAAGAAGTGGAAACACTACTTGATGGGTAAAGAGACGATCATCCATACCGATCATCAGTCCTTGCAGTATCTCCAGTCCCAGACTAAGCTCCAGCAAGCTAGTCATTTTAGGTGGATGGGATTCCTTCAACAATTCCATCTAGTGATCAAGTACAACAAGGGTACTAGTAACAAAGTGGCAGATATTGTCTCTAGACCTCCTATTTATTAATTCTTGCACATGATCTAGGAACTAGAAATCCAAATCATCAAAGAATAATTAACAAATACTCATGAATTGGAAATTCTTGGAACCAGAAATGGTTTCCTCTCTGTATATTTAATAAACAATAATGGGTTACAATTCCAATGCTAAGCAATGGCTTAACTCCATGAAGAATTTGAATACCTAAGGAGACAATTCAAATTCAGTGAGTGAGTCTAGCTTAACTGACTCTCAATCATTCAATCTCACTCAGTTAACCACTTGACCAAAACCCTAATTGACACACCAAACCCTAACTAAATTCGAAGTGCAATAAATGACTGAATCTCAACTAAAGGAGATCAGACACATGTCATAGAAATCTAACCATCAAGTGCTAGTGCTCCACGACTCCAATGAACCTTGATGAGGTTAACTGAAGCTGAGCTGACCATCAGAAGTTGGTGGAGGTGCCTTGTTGACTCCGGATCATTAAATAATAATAAATAATCATTAAATAATATATTTAATGACTGGAGGCACCTTAACTTACTGTAATTGACTGGTTGAACTGATTTTAACCACCAGTTATCAATTAGGTGCATTAATGTCACACAGATCACCCCCAGAGTGCTCCAGTTATCCTCCTTGACTGTAGGTAGGCGTGGGTGTGACTGGATGATGACAATTAATGCTCCACTGATGTCAATTAAACTTAGGATAGTGGTTTAACTAGGCCAATTTGACCAAAAGAGTGTGTATGATGGTAAATGTCTCCAACACCCCCCCTTAAGCTATACTCAGGAAGAGTTAGAAAACATATATGCATAAAAATGCTAGGGCCCTGGAAACTTAGGCCATAGGTCACCCTGTACAATGCTGAAACTGAAACAATGCTCAAAACAAACTAAGTGAGGAAAGAGGGAAAACCTAGTCGGAAAAAACCCCCCCTCAAGCTGAACACTGAAAGTAGTTTGGATCACCCTGATGAACTCACCCCCAACAGTGAACGGAGGTAAGTGAACTTCTTTTTTGAAAATCTCTTGGTGAATATTTCTGCAATCTGCTCATCAGTCGGGCAGTATTGCAGAATGATGGTCCTGTCATGCACTAGCTCCCTAATGTAGTGCATGTGAATGTCTACATGCTTGGTCCTCTGCCTGGTAACTGGATCCATGGATATCTTAATAGCACTCTGGTTGTCACAAAATAGGATAGTGGACAAAGTACTACCAAGATCAAACTTTGAAAGAATTCCTTGCAACCAACCTGCTTGGATGCAAGCATTCACCGCTCCTCGAGACTCGGCCTCTGCTGAAGATAGTGCTATGGCAGCCTGATTTTTGCTTGACCAGAAAATAGGGCCACCACCAAACATGAATACATATCTGGAAGTTGACTTCCGATCAATAGAATCACCCACCCAATCGGAATCTGTGTATCCAACCATCTCTAGCTCGGAGTCTGTAGCATAGTGAATGCCGTAGGTCCTGGTTCCCTGAATATACTGGAGGATCCTCTTGGCTGACTTCCAATGAATATCATGAGGCTTCTGCATGTATCTTGATACAGCATTCATGGCATAACAAATATCAGGCCTAGAATGTGTCAAGTACAACAAGCTACCAATCAGCTATCGATAGATAGTGCAGTCCATGGGAGGTGTGATTTTTCCTTCTTCAAGGCTAATCCCTGAAAGGAAAGGGAATGGTGCAGGACTACATTCAGCCATGTTAAACTTGACTAACATGTCTGAAATTTATTTGGACTGAGTGACCATAATCCCATCATAATTTTGCTCGATTTTGAGCCCCAAAAATTGTTTTAGAAGCCGCAAATCACTCATTTCAAAGGCATTGTGGAGAGCAGTTTTGATGGCTGAAATGGAGGCAATTGTGCTACCTATGATCAGTAATTCATCAACATATAAAACAATGATAATTACATGACCATCATGCTGATGTAAATACACATTTGGATCTGATATACATCTCTGAAAGTTTTGCGAGAGAAGGAAGGCATCCATCATGGAATACCACTCTCTTGGGGCCTGTTTTAACCCGTATAGTGACTTCTTTAGTTTGCAAACCAAAGATGGATCAGTGATGTAGCCCTCAGGATTCTTCATGAATATCTCCTTATTAATATCTCCATGTAGAAAGGCTGACTTAACATCCATTTGATGCACCTCCAGTTGCTTGGATGTGGAAATAGCCAAAACAAGACAGATGGAGTCCATTTTTGCAACCGGTGCAAAGGTCTCATGGTAGTACACTCCTTGGACCTGAGAGAAAAATTTTTCTACCCACCTTGATTTATATTTGTAGGTGCTTCCATCAGCAGCAACCTTTTTCTGAAACACCCACTTGCATTGAACCAATTTCCTTCCCGGAGGAAGAGAAACTAGCTCCCAAGTAGAGTTTTTCTGAAGAGAACTCATCTCTTCATCCATGGCAACTTGCCATCTCGGATCATTCCGAGCATGGTATTAGGATTTTGGATCTGAAATAATCATCAAATATCAAGTTTCGAACAGCAAATTATCAGAACAAGAGAGTGCAATACCTTTTCTTTGGAAATCAGACCGGGTTCTCCGTGGATCATCCGGATTTCCAATGTTGTCTCCTGCGGAGGAGAGTGTCTTTTGGGCCCATGTAGGAAGATGATTATGCACTTCAGGTTCTGATTCAGTATTTGATGATTGATACACACTGATATCAGAAATCAGAGGATCCAAATCAGGGTCATCACCCCCAATTTCATCATCCAAATATTCAGTGGAATAGGAAGGAAATTCAGCAGTTTTCTCCTTCACTAGTTCCACCTCTTGAAGAGGCTCATCGAACTTGACACTTCTCTCGATGATGATCTGTTTGGTATTGATATCCAGAAGCTTGAATCCTTTAGATTCATCAGGATACCCAATAAACAGACATTCTATGCTCTGCGGTTGCAAAGCCCTTCTTTTATCAAGCAGAATCCGGGCCCATGCAGTGGACCCAAACACCCATAGGTTTGATACATCTGGCTTGTGCCCGAAGTATGCTTCGAAAGGAGTATTTCCTTTCACTGATGAATGTGGCACCCTATTTTGAATGTAGGCTACAGCATGCATGGCTTCAGCCCACAAATTTTCAGCAAGCTTATTTGACTCCAACATACAGGTGGTCATCTCTTTGAGAGACCGGTTCTTCCTTTCCGCTACTCCGTTTTGTTGGGGAGTGTAGGGAATTGAATGTTGGACCTGAATACCACTTTGGGAGAAAATTTACAGCAACTCATTACTGACATACTCCCCTCCATTATCAGATCTCAATATCTTGATCTTAAGCCCAGAGGCATTTTCGATCAAGGCCTTCAATTCAGAAAATTTTTCACATACTTCTGATTTTTTTTGAGAAAGAAAACTCATGTATACCTTGAAAAATCATCAATAAAGGTAAGGATATACCTTCATACATTAATGGATGTGACAGGAATTGGACCACTGATATTAGAATGTATCAGCCCCAATATGCTTGTAGCTCGGTTTGCCTTTCCCCGATCGAACTTGTGCTCAGGGTGTTTTCCAATCACATAGCCCTTGCAGACTCCCGTGGTTGCCTTGATGACCGGGAGGCCTTCAACCATGGAGTTTTTCTGTAATTGCTGGAAATATTTGAAATTTAGATGGCCAAACCTCTCATGCCATAGCCTACTAACCTCATTTCCATGAGTTAGCAAAGCGGTGGGCTTTGCATCTGCAACAAAGTGAGAGAACTCATAGGCTTTTGCATGATGATTTGCAAGGCCTTTTGCAATGAGTTTCCCGGATGCAATTTCTATTATCTCAACATCATTTGGGCTGAAAGATACTCTCTTAGGAATTCCTGTATGTGTCATCTAATAGACACTAAGGATATTTGCTGCTAGAGATGGTACATACAAAACTTTAGAAAAAAAACATTTTCTAGATCTACAGTACCTTGTCCTTCGGAAATGATGGTGGAGTCATCTCCCATGTGGATGGGGATGGATTTGCTGGTATCCAAGGATGAAAAGGAGTCCTTTTCAGCCATCATGTGATTCGAAGCTCCACTATCAATCAGCAGTGATTTGGACTTCGAAGTGCTTTCCATGAGGGCATGACCTTTCTCATGCTGTGGTTCCCGATCTTGGTGATCTCTCCTCCAAAATCTCTCCGGAAGATTGATGTGATTCCTCTCAAGGAGAGAGGTTGCTTCATCAAGATTTTTCTTCATGCAGGCATGTTCAGGGTGAAAACCCTTCCCACAGTAAGAAAAATTGACTTTTTCTTTCCCATTGTGCCCTTTTCCTTTGTTCTTGCTTGAGCTAGAAGATTCATCATGCTGCTGATTTTCAACTCGAGGCTTGGGAGCATCAAATTTAGTTTTTTGATTTTTTTGCTGCTTTCCTTTACCCTTCACATATTTGGGACCCAAGACATGGAGGGCTTGATCATGGGAAGATCGAATGATCCCCATCTAGACAATATTGTCATGTTCACTAGTTAGGGACTCAATGAAGGCATTGAGTGTAGGCATCTTCCATCCAGGGGTTGTGAGCTTCCCCGCACGGAATGTAGAAACAAAAACTGAATAATCAGCCCCGAGTTTGGAGAGGATGGCTAGGATGAGTTGATCAATCCTCCTTCTCCACTTTGCATTGCTTCAAGAGAAAAACAATATGCTTGAACTTTGTAAAGAAATCATTCAGAGTCTCGAAATTGGAAGGTTGGAGAGAAATGAGTTCATTTTTGAGTTGGTAAACTCTCAAGTCATCATGCTTTCCATACAGAGATTCCAATTTGTCACATATTTCTTTCGGTGTCTTCAGATCCGTAAGATGGAAGAGAAGGTCATCGGAAATAGAGAGGCACAAGAAACCGAAGGCTTCATCCTTCTTGTTCAAGAATATTGATTTTTCTATGGCGGATCCAGGCTCAACTTCAGTGTCCATGGTGACTCTATAGAGTCCTTTAGAGCGCAACTGATGTTCCATTTTATTTTTCCATGTGTGGAAATTGTATGGAGTCAACAGAGGTACTGAGGAGGCCATCTAGATATGTTGTAGCGAATGCTTCACCTGTAGAAACCTAAAAATCAAAACAGAAAAGGAAAAATAAGGTCAGACAACCTGCACATTCTAGGATTTCATCACACCCAGCATAGTCAATCAAGCAAGCTTTATCAACAAGTTCTTTACTTGGGGTATTAAGTGGTAAGCCTTGGCTTCTGGTGCAGTGCTGGAATTTTGAGCTATTGCTCACTTCTCATGGAGAAATCTGTCAAAAATATTGTTTTTGAGAGATTGTTCTTCGTCCCATCGTAAGCTCTGATACCATATTAATTCTTGCACATGATCTAGGAACTAGGAATCAAAATCATCAAAGAATAATTAACAAATACTCATGAATTGGAAATTCTCGGAACCAGAAATGGTTTCCTCTCTGTGTATTTAATAAACAATAATGGGTTACAATTCTAATGCTGAGCAATGGCTTAACTCCATGAAGAATTCGAATACCTAAGGATACAATTCGAATTCAGTGAGTGCATCTAGCTTAATTGACTCTCAACCATTCAATCTCACTCAGTTAACCACTTGACCAAAACCCTAATTGACTCACCAAACCCTAACTAAAGTCAGAGTGCAATAAATGACTGAATCTCAACTAAAGGAGATCAGACATGTCATGTCATAGCAAGCCAACCATCAAGTGCTAGTGCTCCATGACTCCAATGAACCCCGATGAGGTTAACTGAAGCTGAACTAACCATATGAAGTTGGTGGAGGCACCTTGTTGACTCCAGATCATTAAATAATAATAAATAATCATTAAATAATATATTTAATGACCGAAGGCACCTTAATTGATTGTAACTGACTGGTTGAACTGATTGTAACCACCAGTTAGCAATTAGGTGCATTAATGTCACACAGATCACCCCCAGAGTGCTCCAGTTAGCCTCCTTGACTGTAGGAGAAGGCTAAGTTAGCCTCCTTGACTGTAGGTAGGCGTGGGTGTGACTAGATGATGACAATTAATGCTCCAATGATGTCAATTAAACTTAGGATAGTGATTTAACTAGTCCAATTTGACCAAAAGAGTGTGTATGATGGTAAATGTCTCCAACACTATTGTTGCATCTATTGTTTTGAAAAATGATTCTTTGTCCCATGAAAGTTATATTGAGCAGTATGCTACTGATGATGATTTCAAGGATATCTATGAGAAGCTAACCAATGGCACACAGGTGGAAGAATACTATTTGTAGGGAAAGTTGCTCTATCATTTGGGCAAGCTATATGTCCCTATCAATGAAAGAGTCCATGTAATACGAGAAGCTCATAATTCTCTTGTATCAGGGCATTTTGGGGTAGGTAAGAATTTGGCTCATTTGCAAAGACTCGTGTATTGGCCTCGCATCAAAGACATTGTAACAAAATATGTAAAGAGGTGTGTGATGTTCTCTACTTGTAAGCCCACTAATAGAAAATTGGGGCTGTACTCACCACTTCCTGTTCCTTCCCATCCTTGGGAAAGCATTTCCATGGATTTTGTGGGAAGTTTTCCGATGTCTAGGAGGGGTCATGACTACTTGTATGTGGTTGTGGATAGGTTTAGCAAGATGTGTATTCTTATGCCATGTAAAAAGCAGGTCACTACAGAGCAGGCTATTTCTCTCTTCTTTCAGCATGTATGGATTCACTTTGGACTTCCTACATCCATTATTTCGGATAGGGACTCCCGATTTCTTGGAGAGTTTTGGACAAAGTTATGGTGTATGATGGACACCAAGATGAAGAGGAGCACTGCTTTCCATCCATAGACTGACAGATAGACATGTGTAGTCAACAGGACAGTTGTCCATTTGCTTCGAGTCTATTGCAACAAGCATCCTAAGTTATGGGATGAACAGATCGAGTATGTGCAGCATGCCTACAACAGGGCCATGCATTCTTCCACTTAGAGCTCACCATTTGAGACATGCTTTGGGTACTTTCCAAAGACTCCATTGGACTTGACTTATGGGAGAGAGTTTGGTTCAAGCACTTCCAAGGATGAAGACAAAGCCCATAGGTTCATTCAGAGAGTTCAACAGGTACATCAAGCAGTGCAAGAGCAGTTGGAGAAGAGTCAAGCCCATTACAAGGCTCGCCATGACAAGCATAGAGTTGATCATCAGTTTCAGGTGGGAGATCAAGTGTGGCTTCACATCAGCAAGGAGAGGATGAAAGGAGAAGGCAAGAAGCTCAAGCCTATTAGATATGGTCCCTTCACCATCTTGGAGAATATTGGGACGGATGCTTTTCACTTAGAGCTACCGCCATACATGCAGATCTACTCAGTGGTGAATGTGGAGAACTTGAAAATCTATGAGCCTCCCATGATCATGGATGAAAGGGAGAATGTCTCATTGCCATCAGTTGATGAATTTTCTCCTGAGTACATGGATGAGCTAAAGGAAGATGTCATCTTGGACAGAAGGAAAATGACTTCTAGCAGAGGTGATGTTGATTACCTTCGAGTGGGCATAAGAGGCACTCATCCAAGCAAAGCCAAGTGGATCAAGAAGGAGAAAGTTAGGGAGCAATTGCCTCACCTATCTATTGATTAGTAAAGGATTTTGGAGGCCAAAAGCTTCTCAGTGGGGAGGAATGATCTAGGAGGATCCAAGAAGGAAAAATTTTGGAAGTCCTCCAATCTTATCAAAACCAACACCATATCGAAGGGCTCATCGAGATGATTCCAACGGTGTTCATTTCACCTCAAACGGACTTCGTATGAGAAAGTTATCACGTTCTGTTGTATTGATGAAACAAGCAAATTTGGCAAAATGAGGGTGCCACGTGGCACCACTAGCAGGGTGACACACGAAATACATACCATACGGATGGATGATATGGCAGTTGTACAGATAGACATGTGGCAGTATGGTCCAATCAGGATGCGACATGTGTCATGTATGGACGATGAGGTGGCAATCCAGTCAGCAGTACAGACCAATCTGAATGCTACACGTGTCAGTATGGAGGTGACTGCGCAACTTAGTTGGTAGTATGACAGATGAGTTGGCAGCTGATTGGGCGTTGAGGTGGACCAATCCAGAACTACCATGTGGCAGCACCGGATTGGCCAATATTGATTGAAGTTAACCAAAATGTTGCTGCTCCGCTGGTTTCGAACTCCTGACCTCCCATACCCTGTCTCTATGCCTTTACCAACTGCGCTGGTAGTTTTCCTTGTATAATGTATGGAGATGAATTTATTTAAAGTGGAATTTCGAGCCCCAAAGGAGCCGGAGCTTAGCCCCGACCTTGGTTCTTCCTCCAGCGTGACTGGGAGCTCTGACCAGCACGGGAGCTCGCGCTTTATTTCAGCACATGTCGAATTATAAACTATAGAAAATGGGTTATAAAGTGGGTCTAAAAACAAGTTACGTTATAACAAATTTGTTTTAAAAAAAAACCATATTGTGGGTTCAATGAACCATGTGGTTTTGGGGGAAAATAATTTTATTGTAATATTCTAAAAATATAAAATGTGGTTGGTGTTAAGTCAGTAAATGTTTTCTTCATTTTTGGTTTGACTTCTCCAATTTTGATTTGTTTTCCATTTTATTTGAAGTAATTTTTGTTTCAAGCTTTATTATTAGTTTCCTTTCGGGACTTTTTGGTTATTAGATGATTTTTGAGCTTGTTTTTTATAGATTTGTTTTATTTTTTGGTCCTTTGTATTTTAAAGGGGTTAAAGAAAAGGTCATTATATCAAATATTTGATTCATAAATGTTCATTTGGACAACCCCTAAACATGATTTTCACCTTAGAAGCTTTTAAACCTCCTACAAATTAGCAAAAAGCTGAAAAATAGCGGAGAATTAGCATTGGAGATATTCTTGTAGCGCTTGAGTGAAAATTTACAAAGGGCGTGCTACAAGAATATCGCGGCCCTTTTATTTTTCAATTTTCAAGCAAGTTTTTATCATGATTTCAGTTTGTGAATGACTAATCACATATGGTGAGCTGTTTAATACGTGTAAGCTGCAGTTTCAACACGATTCCAGGTGGTTTTGAGTCTCAAAACAAACCATGGCCATCATTGCCCATAATGCGGGATTTGTTTGACAGTTATCAGTAAATTTTGGTATAAGGTGGCATAATTTTCTTTTCACATGCACTATCAGAGGAAAGGAAGGCTCATGAAGTAAAGTTAACTACTAGAAAGGTGGATTATGTTGCTGCAGAGCAGAGACAGGGTTATGAAGGCTAGCGAAAATTAGGGCTTTTCAATCCCGTTACCTGCAGTCAAAGTGATCACATAAAGACATCTGTAAACTCAAGGAAAGGCAGTTAATAGCTCAAGACATAGGTTTAAACCATTGCAGTTGAACAATTGGCAGGTATTTCACTATAAACCCCTATAATTGAAAATTTGTGAATTTTCTCGCTGGAGGTCGTTCTGGAGAAATTGGTTGATGCAGAGGTTAAAATAGGTTCCAAAATGAAATGTTAGCCTAAGAAATAAATGCCTGGAGCTGTTCTGAAGAATTTCATTGAACAGAGCACCAAAATATCCCTAAGTTTAAACCTTGCAGTTTTTGGAACTTCGAAACAGTTTGAGGAAAAGTTGTTTATATTTTGGTTCTCTGATACACTCAAAAAGCTCTGATATGAATATACTATGAGTTTAATGAGCTGACTGATTAAGATTCCTGTCAGACCTAATGCTAATTTGAGTCATAGTCTACAGGAAGCAGCATTTGAATGAATTGTAGACTGTTTTATTATGCTCATCCTTTACATAGGAAGTCTTCAGTTTGCTTGAGAAGCTAGTGAATTGTTGTCACATTTGCAAAGTCAATGGTTTTGAAGAATGAAGTTGGATTTCATACACAGGGTTCAAGGAGAATCCCTTGACTGGTTAAATAATGTGCAGAATTCCTAATTTCTTTAACAATATAGAGGAAACCGAATACCAATTTGCAGCAGCACCTAGATTGATATGTGTGGAAGTTTTTTATTTTGGAAACTGATGAAGTTGCAGGGATTTGATGAGCTGAAAGAGATAAGTGTTAGATGAACAGTCTGCAATCAATCTCAAAGTGACAACAGAGTTCATTTATGAAAATCCTTTTGTGCAGAGATATTCATGAATCATGCTGACAGGGTGTAGATACTGATACACAGTTTGCTTGACAGGTTGAAGATGGTATTTTGTTTAAAAAAAGTCTGATTGGTGATTAAGTTTCAAATCTTTTGCAGTTAGCCTATATACAGAGCTAATTTGCATTGTTAGGACAAAGCAACATGGAAGCCCTCGGTGATGTTAATTTGTCCTCTTATTGAGAAGTTTTACTTCAGCTTTTAAAATATACAGGTCTATTCAGAAATGTGCAGGAATTGTGAAGAAGTTTGAAGGAGTAGAAAACCACTTTATAAAACATCTTCTGAACCCTAAAACCAGACAACTTCTAGTTTCTGAAGGGAAAAGATGGGCAAGAGTGGAAAAAGTGGTAAAATCAATAGGGCCGAGCCCACTGAATTAACCTGGATTGAGAAGCTCCCTGATTGTGCTGAATTGTTCCAACAGGCAGGTTGGCTGAATTTCTTCAGGAAGATAGATGGCTACAATGCACAAGTGTCTTGTAAGTTTGCTCAGGGTCTGAAAGATGATATGGTAATTTTTGATGCTCTCAAATTCAAATTGAATGTAGGACTAATTGCAGAGGCTACTGGGATCAGTAATGAGGGTGAGCATTGGTTCAAGAAATTACCTTTTGACTTTGAACCTCATAGATACCTATTACCCAATGTGAATCCTGATTGGAATAAAGGTATTCTTATCCAGAATTTCAGAAAAGAGTGGATTGAGCCAATTAGAATATTGCAAAGCTATGCGACTTGTGAGGGAAGGTATTCATATGTATTTAAATATCATTTTAGATTCCTTCAGCATATGGTGGGAGTCTCAAAAATGAACCTGCCTTTCTTCTTTTTAAAGAGCCTGCAGAAAATGTTCAGTAGGGTTAAACAACATGAAGATCACACATCCCAGTCTACATTTCATCATGGGTTGATCAAGCTAATCATTAGTACTATGTTGCAGCATGAGGGAAGAACTTGGGACTTTTTTCTGTTTTGGTCTGGTATTCATGTTAAAAAGGAAGAACAGCAGCCAAAGAGGCAAACTGATAAAGGAAATGTGATGATGAAGAAGCTAGGTCATAAACCTAAGCTTGAGGTCAAAAATGAGAAAATAACTGAGCAGATGGAAGAAGAGATTAAATCTAAAATATTTTCAGCAAGTAGTAAAGGAAAGTATTCACTCTTTGGAGACCCAAAGCAGCTGCTACATCCCACAGTACCAGCAGCAGATTCTAAAGAAACTAAAACTATTGTTGAAGAAAAAGCTGCTATACCTGAAGATGAAGTTCAAACTAAACCAAGAAGTCTACTCGCCATCCTCTCAGATGATGAGGGATATCTACTAGAAGAAGAGCAGTCACAGCCCATTGATGAACTAAAAGGCAGGCATGGAGCTTGTGAAGAATTCCTCACCTCAGACATCAAAGCAGCTAAGCCTCATAAGAAGAAAAAGAAGGCTGTAACTTCATATTGGAGGCCTAAAACTAGGCCAACCAATAAATTGAGATGGAGTATGAAGAAGATACTTAACCCTAAACTGGATTCCAAACAAAAGACTGTTGTAATTGATACTACTTCAAGTGAAGAAATAGAAGTTGGTAAAATAGACATCAAAAACAAAGGAAAATCAGTGGTTAGACCTTCTTCTCCTCAACCTGCTGTGTTAAAAAGATTGTCACAGTCTGCAAAAGAAACAAGTTAGCCTGCTTCTAAATTATCTGAAATAATTTTTGAGATAAAAGATAAACTCTTAAAACAGCAGGAAGAAGAAAAGGCAAAAGCATGTCCTCTTGAAAATCAGGAATGGGATGAAGAAGATGAAGCTATACTCAGGAAAGCAGGAATTATAGAAGAGTCTATTATTCCTATTGATTTCTCAGATTTTTTAATGCAGGATGCAAATGTACTGGAAAACCCTAGTTTTGATGATGAAAGCTTGCAGGAAAGAGTTCAGAAATACAAGCAACAGGTAAAACAATTACAAGAGACTAATGATAGTTTATTTAAAGTCAACAGGGGGATTATAGAGGAGTTGCAAGATGTCCATCATCATTTCCTACAGCTATCAGAAGTGTCTAAAGAAGTGCTAAAAAGGAAGAAAGCTACTGACAGGTATTCTACAAAGCTAGAGAAGACAGTTGAAAGTTTACAGCAGGAGAATGAAGACCTTCAGAAAAAGATAGCTGATATGGAAAAGAAACATAAAAGAGCAAAGAGGAGGTCTCAAAACCTAGATGGTATAGCACTACTTGCTGAAGCAGCGAAGGAGCTTTGAATCAGTTATTCTTTAATTAATGTATCTGTTTGATAAACAATTTTTGTTAATGATTTGCTATTTTTAGCAATTTTGTAATTTTGTAAAAATGTACTTTTTACTTTACCTTATTAGGTCGATGGAGACAGTTAGGATTAGTGACCTAACTGATTTTGTAGAAGATTACTATTTAGAGGAGTTAGAAAGACATTTTGGGGGTTCTGATTTTTGGGAGCATCAGGAGGTTTACAATACTGTTTTGTCTGCAAACTTGTTTAGAGATAAGTACTGAGACTCTTATAAGCATTTGCTGATAAAATATGAGATATATGACTTTTTCCCCTTCATTTTGTCTGTGTTGGCTTTATTATTGAACTTGTTTAGTTTCTTAAATGATAAATTCATTGCTAGTTAATGTGTATTTTCTGGTAATGCTTATCCTTTATGTATAAACCTCAGCATAGTCTTTCTGTTGGATCTTATGTGATATGTTATGCATCTTTATCAGTTTCTGTTTATGATTTAGTTATTACTTTTCTTTTGAATGTATTCCCTATTTGTTCCTAAAGACTTACAACCATTTAAATCATACCAAAAACCCTAAACTTTGTTTTATTTATTGAGTTTTACTCTTGAGATTGTGTTGGCTTGTTTCTCTGGCCTTAGAAACAATTTCTGGCACAAACAGTTGGCATAGTTGTAACTATGTCAACTACATAATTTAATAAGAGCCTAACCAAGTGTGGGGAGTTGGAACCATATGCCTTCTTGGGAAAAAATTGTTGTAACTAAGGAATCATGAGGAGAATGTGGAGTGGGGCAAGCCAAGCCTATACAAATCCACTTAATTTCCATTTACTTGCATGCTTTGGAGTGGATACTTTGTAGCTAAAGGAGAGAAGGGAGATTGCCTAGCTCTGCAGGAGGAAGGTACGAGTGTTTATACTCGTTTTACACCGTATTCAGGATTTGGAGTTGCTGGAAGCAGTCTGGTTGTGTTTTGGGCAGTAGTTCTCTTCCTGACCATTGTCACCAAGGTATCATTGTATCATTGCCATGTATTTTTCCTGATGCTGAGATTATAGATCGGCCCTCCTATTGAGAAGCAGGCCCAGAGACGTAGTCCATCTCGGACGAACTCCGTTATCAACTTGTTGTCATTATGTGCGTATTGTCTATGCTGTTTGGTTCTCTTCTTATGGATTTGTGAGCTTCATTCATGCTCTTTATGCAATTCATGTTAACGTCATAGAGTAGCAAATATCTTGTTTTCAGATCAAACGATTTGTCCATCATAAATTTAGTTTTTTATTTATGGCAAGTTTTATCTAGCTTTTCAGGTTCATTCAGGGACAAGGAACAAATTTCAACCCGGGGCATAAAAAGGAAAATGAGTAACAAAATGGGGCATGCCCCCTCTTCCCTGGACCCCCAGATCACTGGTTCCCAGACACCCCAATCGGGGGGGGTGGTATTCTTCAAAACCCTGTGAGGGGACACTGTCCCCCCACACCCCCTAGATGGGATGAGTGTACACTAAAAATGGGGTATAAAGACAACTAAACATTAACATCTCTAATTCTAGAAGATCAAGCTCCACAACCAACAAGAATCTAATAATGCTTCCAATACAAATGAAAATAAAAGAAAAAATCACTCAATATTCTCTTAAGACTCTAAATGCATATGAAACTTGAAAGATATTTTCTTCTTTATATAAACACAATACCTAAAATGAACTTTAGACCAAACTAGTGTAAAGAAGAAAATACAATTTCTGGTTTTCAAGATGTTTTATGCTAGAAAAAGGAACTCAAAAGAATGCTCTATCTCTAAAAAATATGGAATAAAAAAGATCTATAAACTTTTGCAAAATAAATCAATGGCTGAAGAGGTCTAAGGAAACAAAGAAAACACCCAATAAAAGAGATAAAAAAGATAAGGATGACCTAAATTTGTTGAACCCTGACAAAGTAAACTAAACACCACATAAAAGATCCCAAAAAGGCTAAAAAAAACTTTATATAGTTCAAAGGGACTATAGGATACATGACCCCTGGCCTTACTAGGGGATTTTTTTAATTTGATGTTTATTTAATCAAATATAATGTAAAAAATACCAAAAAAGGCACACAAAACATGCAATAAAAGGAGGTCTAAAATTCTTCCAAACAAGGCCAAAAATGGTGTCAATAGCTAGTTCAAGAGAAAGAAAAAAGCTGTGAAAGTAAAAAACCTAAGTACCAACTCAGTCCAAGATGTAAGCAGGAAACCAAGCTAAAATTTAAAAATTCCATACAATGTTGCAGTTTACAGGCATATACCAGTGCGACAAGTAGCAGTCTCATAGGAAGAGCAATATCCAAGAGCGACAATTTAGCCTTGTATTTTCACATTGGGTGTGATAGGTGAAATATAAAATTTCAAATAAGCAAGGGTTCCAAAAAGAACTCAGAAAATATTAGTGTTCTAAAGGTCTAAGAGTCAATCTAGATCTCCCAATGACTCAAATGGCCAATCTCAAGCAAAAAAGTAAGGCAAAATAAATGAAAAAAAAATTAAAAGGGGCACATCAAGTAAACCCTAAGGCGAAAGCAAGGAAAATATAGAGAACAATTTTTCCCAAGTGGAGTCACCAATTTTGTTTATGGATTAGTCCTTTAGTGCAAACACAAACTGACCTCCCTAGCTCAAATGGTTTGAACTAGAACAAAAAGGAAAAAATACACTACTTCCCCTAAATCATGCAATCAAAGTATTGACTAGTGAAGATATTTCATACCTTGTGATTGAATTTTGTCCTTGTTAGTCATTCCATCTTGCTCCTTTATTTTGGTTGATGGTTTGTAGACCAAGACAATAGAAATCAATAAAGGTGAAAGCACTAATATACTAATGATAGGATCTAAGCAATTAGTCAAGTAAAAACGCTTTAAATATTTATATCGCATAAGAAAAATCTTACCGGGAAGGTGAATGTATTACTGTATTATAAACCAACATAGATCTTGTTGATGTATGTGTAACTTTGGAATGTATTCACTTGTATATTTCATGTATTGTACCCCGATGTTTATTCTAGGAAGTACCTATAATGTAATTGATTCATGTCATGCCCCGATGTTCCTATCGGGAGGTTCTATAATGTAAACAAATCATGTCAAGTCATTGTGGGTAACCCTCCTATTGTTCAAGGGTTAAAGTCCCCGCAGTTGTAGGGCCCTAGAGTTATTAGAATCTCCTAGATAAGTCGATCCTAGTGAGCTATTGTCAAGTCGGGAATTAGTATAAATAGAGAGTGAGCCTCTCTGTTTATCACACACACTCACACTCAGTTGTAGTGCATAGCTGAGAAAGAAGAAGTTGTTGGGGCTAGAGAAAGAGGCTACTGCTATCGAGAGATCATATTACTGTTTTGGGTTTTACTTTTGGTGTTGATTCTATATCAGAGGAAGTTGCGGGGTTTTCTCCATTTATGGTTTCCCCAAGGAAAAAAAATGTGTTCATTGTCTCTTGTGTTTGATTGATGTTCTTGTTATTCTCTTCGTTAAATATCCTAATATAATGCTAGCTTGAATAATAAAAATCTAACATGGAATCAGAGCTAACCTGAGAAGAAGACACTGTGCAGCTGTAGAAACTAGGGATTCCTACTTTTTTGATCTCTCTCCACATATTTTCAGCAAAATAAGGTTGGACTGAATCTCCTCCCTAGGGCGCATCTTTCTGTCAAAGCAGAATCTGATTCTGACCATTTTCAATTTCTGACCCGACACTACTTCTGGAAATTAGGGCTTTCCACAAGAGTGGAATTTTTGAGTGAGCCTAGAACTGGATTGACCTCCTCCTCAAAATTGAAGTTTAGAGATCAATATCAAAGCATTTGGTTGGACAGAACTTCAGGAAAGCCAAACCCTAATCTGCTCCTGAACCAGCACTACAAAAATTCAACTCCAGATTGAGATCCGACATCTTGACTTGGTAATATCTAAATCTTTTGTATTTCCATTTGAGGTTCTTAGTTAATATGTCTCATCATACCAAGCTTGATGAAAAGCTTGAGGGAGCTGATAAATTTCAAGCCTGGAAGTATAGGATCTCCGTGGTCCTGGAAGAAAATGAGTTGGACTCCTATATCAATGACGAGGTTCCAGTTCCAAAGGGAGATGAGGCTAAGGCCTTACACAAGAAGAAATTGGTCATGGCTAAGATGATTATTGCTAATTCAATCAAGGATCACCTCATACCATAGGTGTCCTCCCTAAAGACACCTAAATTTATGTTTGATTCCCTGACCAAAATGTTTGAAGGGAAGAACATAAACCGAAAGATGACTCTGAGAAACCAACTGAAGAATGTAAAGATCCAGAATGTAGAGACCATCCAATATTACTTTACAAGGGTCTCTCAGATCAAGGAACATGTGGAAGTAGTAGATGAAGAAGTGGAGAATGCAAAGATTGTGATGACCACCTTGAATGGTCTCCCCATATCATGGGACTCCTTTATTCAAGAGATCTGTGCCAGAAAGAAGCTAGTCAAATTTAGTACACTATGGGAAGAATGCTCTCAATAAGAAGTTCAGATAGCAGCTCAAGAAGAAAAGATGGGAACTGAATATCAAGCTCTCACAATTCACTCCAAGAAAAGAAAAAGAAGTTCTCATCACTCCAGAGGTAAGCATTTCCATAAAAATAACACTAGAAAATATTTGTTTAGAATTATATGTTATACATGTGATGAAGTAGGACACTTTGCTAAAGATTGTCCTAAAAGCAAAAATAAGAAAAAGGGAAACAAGAGAAGACATCATGCTCTTGCTGCAGAGGATGATGAACCTGCCACAAATAGAATTAGACAAGAAAGTGATGATTCTTCAAGTGATGAAGAATATGTCTTGATTATCGATCTCATGGGAAACATCACACATGGAAGCAATGATTGGCTTATAGATAGTGGGGATTCCAAACATATGACAGGATTCAAAGAGTCCTTTGTGAAACTATCAGAACATGAATCACCCCACAAGGTGAAACATGGAGATGACTACCAGTATCCAATAAAAGGTAGTGGGGAATCCTCCTATAAGCTAGAATATGGAAAGTCTATGAATATGCAAGATGTATTGTTTGTACCAGGACTAAAGAATAACCTCCTCTCCATATATGCATTAGATACAAAAGGCATGAGATTTGCATTTATTGATGGCCAAGTTATCATGTGGCCAAAGGGAAAGACTATTAATGATGTAGTAGTGACTGGGGAACAAGAGGGAGGTCTATAAAAATTGAAGGGCCATCCAAAACAAGCTTTGGTCCATGACATAGTAGAGCCAAATGAACTTTGGCATAGAAGGCTTGCACATGTGCACTACAGAGCACTACCACTTGCAAGCAAATCTATTGAAGGTCTTCCAGAAATTCAGGAAAAACATGATGGATTCTGCAAAGGATGTGCAAAAGGAAAGAACGCAAAGAAAACATTTCCAAGTAGTGAGGGAAAGGCAAAAGGAATATTGGAAATCATTCACTTCGATGTATGTGGTCCGATTTCATCCATTTCATTAAGCGGGTATGTATACTATGTTTATTTTATTGATGATTTTTCTAGGAAGTCATGGATATAGTTCATGAAAAACAAAGATGAGGTATTTAGAAAGTTCAAGAAATTCAAATCCTTGATAGAGAACAACACAGAAAAGAAGATAAAAAAGTTTCGATCAGATAATGGTGGAGAATTCACATCAAATGAATTCAAAGCATTATGCAAAGATTCAGGAATTAAGAGGGAGTTAACTACTCCATATAACCCGCAATAGAATGGGGTTACAAAAAGGAAGAATAGAACAATCATGGAAGCTGCAAGGGCTATGCTTCATGATCAAGATTTTCCCATGCATCTATGGGCAGAAGTTGCCAGAACAGCGGTGTATGTAGATAACCATACTCCACACAGAGTACTCAAGAACAAGACACCTAAAGAAGTCTTTTCCAGTATGAAACCAGAAGTCAGCCATCTCAAAATATTCGGCTCTCCAGTGTACATACACATTCCAAAAGAAAAGAGGACAAAGTTAGATCCTTCAGGAAGGAAGGGTATATTTGTGGGATACTCTAAAATCTCAAATGCCTATAGAATATACTTCCCATGATTCAATAATATCGACATCAGTAGGGATGTAACATTTGACAAAGAATTAACTTACAACAAATCCGGAAAGAGACCTACTGAAGAACCTACAAAAACAGAAGCACCCATAATTCATGACACAACCATGAGCGAAGAATATCAAGAAGAATATCAAGAATTAAAAGAACCTCAAGAACTTGTAGATACACCTTAGGAGAAGAGTCCTCACAAGAGGAAACCTGCTTGGGTACGAGGAGCTATCCAAGGTGTAGAAATATATGGGGCTCCAGAAGAAAATCACAGAGAAAGAAAAAGAACTAGGTCTTGCTTTGGTTATGTAGCCTTATTATGTGACTTCATCGATAAAGAACCTTCCAACTATGAAGAAGTGACAGAAAGGAAAGAATGGAAGGATGCTATGATCGAAGAGTATCAATCGATCATGAAGAATGATGTTTGGGATGTTGTCCCAAGACCAAAAGGGAAGTCTATTGTAACTTCCAAATGGGTCTACAAGATCAAGCATGTTGCAGATGGTAGCATAGAGAAATATAAAGCAAGATTTGTGGCTTGTGGTTTCTCCCAGAAAGAAGGACTAGATTATGAAGAAAATTTTGCACCTGTAGCCAGATACACTTCCATCAGATCAGTACTTGCTCTGGCTGCAGTGATGAAGTGGATGATACACCAGATGGACGTCGAGACTGCTTTCTTGAATGGTGTAGTGGAAGAGGAAGTGTATGTGGATCAGCCACTCGGTTTTGAGACATATGATAGGGAGACTCATGTGTGTAAATTGAGGAAATCCCTGTATGGTTTGAAACAGGCACCTAGGACATGGTACAACAAAATTGACATCTTTCTATCCAGTTTGGGCTTTACCAAGAGTAAAGCGGATTCCAACCTTTACTACAAGGTTGAAGATGGTAACCCAGTGATACTCCTACTATATGTAGATGATATGTTTGTAATAAGTATGGATGGGTTGATTACTGATACGAAGAGGAATCTTGCTGCCAAGTTTGAAATGAAGGACTTGGGTATGATGCACTATTTTCTAGGCATGGAGGTGTGGCAGAATGTAGATGGAATTTCCCTGGGACAAGGGAAGTATATGGTAGAGATCCTGAAGAGGTTTGGGATGATGGATTGCAAGGTCATGACCACACCTATGGCATCAAACCTCAAGCTATTGAGTGATGCTTTATCAGAGTTAGTTGATGCTACAATGTATCGTCAGATGATTGGGTCCCTGATGTACCTGACGAACACAAGACCAGATATTTGCTTTGTTGTGAACACCTTGAGCCAATTCCTGACAGATCCGAGACATGTTCACTTGATTGCTGCAAAGCATATTCTGAGGTACATGAGGGGTACAGTTGATTATGGGCTCAAGTATGAGGTGAATTAGAAGATTAACCTGGAGGGTTATGTTGATTCAGATTGGGAAGGTAGTGCCATCGATAGGAAGAGCACTTTAGGGTGTTTCTTCAGTATGGGATCATGTGTGATCTCTTAATTTTGCAGGAAGCAATCCTGTGTGGCAATGAGTACACCTGAAGCAAAGTATGTCGTAGCTTGTTCAACCAGTTGTAAGGCAGTATGGCTGAGGAATCTACTATCTGATTTATTTGATCTCCAGTTATATGCTACTTGTATATATTGTGACAACCAGAGTTGTGTGAAGTTATTGGAGAACCCGATGTTCCATGACAAGTCGAAGCATATCAAGATCAAATATCACTATATCAAGGATATGGTGCAGAGAGGAGTAGTGAAGCTCCAGTATGTTACGATGGACGAACAGATAGCTGATGTGTTGACAAAGCCATTGGCCAGAGTGAAATTTGAATACTTCAGGGAGAAGCTTGGTGTTCGCTAGATCGAGGTTCCCTCCAAAGGGAAGTGATGAGTCTGTGAGCCATTCTGACATGGTGAGAGGATTGGTTCCTTCCATGGTCAGATGTAAGGGCTGATCCATTCTGTCATGGTGAGAGGATTGGTTCCTTCCATGTTAGATGCGAGTGCTAAGCCATTCTGATGTGACTGTAGGATTGGTTCCTACATGATCAGATATAAAGGCTATTTCCATTCTATGAATGGAGGTGCCTGGTTAGTTACCAGGAATCCTCAGCCCAGGGCTGAGAGCCATTATGATGTGAATGTAGGATTGTTTCCTACATGATCAGATATAAGGGATATTTCCATTCTCTAAATGGAGGTACCTAGTAAGTTTCCAAGAATCCTCAGCCTAGGGCTGAGAGCCTTTCTGATGTGACTATAAGATTGGTTCCTACATGATCAGATATAAGGGCTATTGCCATTCTCTGAATGGAGGTACCTGGTCAATTACCAAGAATCCTCAGCCTAGGACTGAGGGCCATTTTGATGTGACTGTAGGATTGGTTCCCACATGATTAGATGTAAGTGTAGTTCCTTTCCATAGATGATAGTAGTTATGTCCTATCATGCTGGTGGATGTGAGTGCTGAGCCTTTCCATAGATGATAGTAGTTGTGTCCTATCATGCTAGTGGATGTGAGTGCTGAGCATTTTCACAGATGGTAGTAGGTGTGTCCTACCATGCTGGTGATTGTAAGTGTTGTGCCTTTCCACATATGGTAGTAGGTGTGTCCTACCATGCTAATGGATGTGAGTGCTATGCCTTTTCATAGATGATAGTAGTCATGTCCTATCATGCTGGTGATTGTAAGTGATGTGCCTTTCCACAGATGATAGTAGTTGTGTCCTATCATGCTGGTGGACGTGAGAGCTATGCCTTTTCACCGATGATAGTAGTTGTGTCCTATCATGCTGGTGAATCTAAGAGTTGTGCCTTTCTGACATGGTGTTGGATGTGTTCCTCTCATGGTCAGATGTGAGTGCTAGCCTTTCTGACTTAGGGTCAGATATAAGCATTGAATAAGACCTACATGGAGGCTAGGCCTACAAACAACATGAAAAAGGGTTGGCTTTGTAGAACTTCCTGTGATGAGAAGAATCATGAGATAGTACCTATGATGATGACCCAGTGATGATCCAGATCGAGTGATGATCCAAATCCAGTGATGATGTCTCCATGATGATCCAGATCCAGTGATGATCCAGATCTAGAAATGATGATCCAGATCTAGTGATGATGATCCAGATCTAGCAGTGATGATCTAGATCGAGTGATGATCTAGATCCAGTAGTGATGATCCAGATCCAGTGATGATGATCCATATTGAGTGATGATCCATATACAATATGAAGATGACTTGAAGATGAAGATGACTTGAAGATGCAGATGATGATATGATCCAGAGAAGAAGACCAGTGATGACAAATTGTGTCGAGAGAATACCTTCCTAGTTAAGAGGGAGTGTTGATGTATCTGTAACTTCAAAATGTATTCACTTGTATATTTCATGCATTGTACCCTGATGTTTATTTCGGGAAGTATCTGTAATGTAGTTGAGTCATGTCATGCCCCGATGTTCCTATCGAGAGGTTCTATAATGTAAACAAGTCATGTCAAGTCATTGTGGGTAACCCTCCTATTATTCAAGGGTTAAATTCCTCACAGTTGTGGGCCCTAGGGTTATTAGACTCTCCTAGAGAAGTCAGCCCTAGTGAGTTATTGTCAAGTCAGGAATTAGTATAGATAGAGAGTGAGCATCTCTATTGATCATGCACTCACTCACACTCATTTGTAGTGCATAGCTGAGAAAGAAGAAGTTGCTGGGGCTAGAAAGAAAGAGGCTACCGCTGTCGGGAGATCATCTTACTGCTTTGGGTTTTACTTTTAGTGCTGATTCTATCTCAGAGGAAGTTGCGGGGTTTTCTCCATTTATGGTTTCCCCGAGGAAAAACATTGTGTTCATTGTCTCTTGTGTTTGATTGCTGTGCTTGTTATTCTCTTCGTTAAATATCCTAATATAATACTAGCTTGAATGAAAAAAATCTAACATATCCATGTAAAACCCAGATCTATCAAACATTGAAAGGGATCCAATTTCATGAGGTGTTATTTTTTTAAATTAAATTTTGTACATGTCCACAAAGGAAATTTGATACCTCTTAATTCTTGATCTATTCACTTTTAAGATGGATCTATTGTTTTTAATTTTTTAATTTTATTAATCAAAATGTATTTTTAATGACTTCTAAATTGGTTTAAAATTTTTATTTTATGAGCGGAAATGGATTTTTTTAATTATTTTTTATTTGTTTTTCATTTCTATTTTATGAACTCGCATGAATTTTTTAATTACTTTTTTATTTTTGGTTTATCACGTTATGTGTTACATTATGTGTTACGTTATGTCATGTGACAACATCTCCCCCATAATGGGATGTAGAGAACCTCACTACTCTCGGTGCAATAAAAGATGGAAAAGCCTTAGAAACTTTGCCTTGACATTGTGAAGGTCTTTTCAATGGGTCCTTTTCCTTAGCTTGTCACCTTGCCTCAAGAGAATGGCTACCAAAGGTTTATCTCTCTAGAATAATTTCTACAAAATTTATCTACTATGAACTCTAACCCCTCACCCATGGTAATGAGATTGCATTTATAAGGAAAAAGGGATAAGTAGGAGATGAGATAATGAGGGGATAGGGATAGGGAGAGATCCCAACAACTGTGGAATTCACTTGAAATACACCTAAATAGGAGGGGATATCCATCCATTAGGGATTCTCTCTAGAAGCTCCTCAAACCTTTTTTTCCCATTTGTATAGACAATGACGCACTCTTCTTGAAAGCAACTTGCGACGATTTTTTGTGTCACGGTATACAAGAAATCAACTTGCAAAATTGTCTTGAGTTGTTAGAAGGATAACTTGCTATATTGAATATTTTCACAGGTTGTCATATAACAACCTCTGACAATGATGCCAACTAATTTGTTGGAGGGGAGGAAAATAATAATTATTATCTTCCTAGAAAGTATTATCATGATACTTTAGAATTCGTGTCAATGTTGAAGGTACATAATTCATTATCATGGTGATGAAAAAAATTTCATGTAACATTAACATAGCATCATATACACCTTTCTATGTGGAAGCAATAAAAATAGAATTAATCATTTCATACATTTTTCTGATGCTTCACATATCCATTTCCCAAATTTATAAGTTTATATTTATTGTATTCCCCATTAATAAAGGAGAAACATTCACACCACAACAGTTGGCTAACCAACCACGAAATACAATGTCAATGTTGGTTATGGAGCCTGATTTTTCTAATTCAAAGATTTTATCTCTGTCGTGTTTGGATCCCAACACCTGACGGGGTGGTTTGGGGGGGATTTTCCCCATGCTATAGTCATCAGGGGGTTCTAGGGAGGGTGACAAATGGTTTGGGATCCCCCCTGGAAGGGGTTTGAGGGAAGCACCCTTGTAGCGAAAAATTTAGGAAAAATGTCTTGTAAAATGTTGTAATTTCAGAGTCATGACTTGGTCAATAATGGGTGAGTTACGGGACCATGGTATTTGGGAAACCCATGGTATTTTTCCATGGTATCCCCTTAATAAAAAGAATGCATTGTAATACGATTGTTTGTTGTATTGTATTGTAGAATTTTAAAACAATCTCTATGATTGTGTGAGAGAGACTGCGAGAGAGTGAAGAGGAAGTGCAGTGGGGTTGCTATAGCTTATATCCCTTCATTTTGATGGATGGTATAATAATAAAGTATTGGAAATTTATGTGTGGGCATAACCCATCTTGGGTGAACCATGTTATATCTATGTCTCTCTTGTAATCTGTTTTCATCTTGTTTAATTGTTATTTCTCTGCAATCTTGTTTTTCTAACAATTGGTATAAGATCCAAAAGGTCTATTTGGATCATAAACTCATAGAAAATAAGGGTTCCTAGTTCGAGTGGGAGCAATGGAAGAAGAAGGAATATTTAGGGTCAAGAAATTTAATGACAAAAACTACCAGTTATGGAAGATGCAAATGGAGGACTATATGTACTAGAAGAAGTTGTACCTACCATTGGGTGGAAAAACAAAATAGGTATCGACTGTCAAGTATGAAGAATGGGAGGTTCTTGACAGAAAGGAACTGGGAACAATATGATTGTTCCTGGCTTCGTCGGTGGCTTTCAATATCTCAAAAGAAAAGAAAATAGAGGGTGTGATGAGCGCATTGGCTAATATATATGAAAAACCCTAAGCTTCCAACAAGGTATTTTTAATGTAGTGTTTATTTAATATGAAGATGTCAGAAGGTGGATCTATTGTTGACCATTTAAATGAATTTAATATGCTTACTGGTCAGCTAAGTTATGCAAAAGTGAACTTTGATGATGAGGTTAGGGCTCTTCTAATCTTGTGCTCATTTCCATAAAGCTAGAGTATCTTGGTCTTGGTTGTAAATAACTCTATCCCTGGTTCAAACACTCTTAAATTTGATGATGTTGTTGGTGTTATTCTTAGCAAGGAAATGTGAAGATAAAACACAAGTGAGACATCAGGTAATGCGTTGACCATGGAGAGCAAGGGAAGACAAAAGGAGAGAGGAAGGATCCCAGGAAATCGGAACAAGTCTAGAAAGGACGAATCCAAGTCCAGATTTGGAAAGATAGAATGTTGGAACTATGGTAAGAAAGGACACATAAAGAAATACTGCAGAGCTCCAAAGAAGAAAGGAGATTGGAAACAGGAGACTACTGAGGAAGCAAATGTAGCAGGTGATGTGTTACAAGATTCTTTGACTCTTGCATTAGATAATACTAATGATTGTTGGGTAGTATATTTAGGGGTTTTATGTCATGCTACACCCCATAGGAAATTATTTCATGATTATGTTCGAGGTGATTTTGGACATGTTTTATTGGGGGATGATGAACCATGTAAAATTGTTGGAATGGGTAAGGTACAAATTAAGTTAAATAATGGAAATGAATGGCTACTAAATTATGTAAGGCATATTCCTGCTATGAAAAGAAACCTAACCTCAACAGGGAAGTTGGGAGACAAAAATTGTTTGTCTACGTTTGGAAAAACGTGGTGGAAGATCACTAAAGGAGAATTGGTAATAGAAAAGGAGATAGGGTAGGGACGTTGTATTTATGTCTCTGTAATACTGATTATTCTATCTTTGTAGCTTCCATAGAAACAGGTGCAGCATTGTGGCATCATAGGCTTGGCCACATGAGTGAGAAGGGGATGCAGATTCTGCACTCAAGGAAATTGCTTCCATATCTGAAGGAGGTAAGTTTGGAATTTTGTGAGAACTCTGTTTATGGAAAACATAAGAGAGTTAGATTACGGTTAGGCTTGGGAAACAAAATAAGAGTGAAAAGTTAGAGCTTGTGCATACAGGATGTATGGGGACCAGCATAGGTACAATATCTTGGTGGCTCTTGTCATTATGTTAATTTTATTGATGATGCGACTAGAAAAACTTGGGTTTATTGCATTAGACATAAATCTGATGTGTTTGCTAATTTTAAGAAGTGGAAATATTTGGTTGAGCATGAGACAGAAAAAAAAGAAGTTAAAATGTCTCAAACCTGATAATGGAGGTGAATACTGTAGCAAGGAGTTTGATAGTTACTGTTCATACAATGGGATTCACAGAGAGAAGATAGTACCAGTAACACCACAAAAAAATTGTGTGTCAGAAAGGATGAATAGAATGATAATGGAGTGTGAAAGGTGTATGATATTGCATGCAGGGTTTCCCTTACAGTTTTGGGTTGATGTTGTAGATACTTATGTTTATTTAATAAATAGAGGGCCTTCAAGTGCTTTGGATGGTGGAATTCCAGAGGAGGCATGGACAGGTAAAAAGGTAAACTGCTCATTTATAAGAACTTTTGGTTGTGAAGCATTTGTCCATATTGATAAAGAAAATAGAACCAAGATTGAGGCTAAGTCCAAGAAATGTGCATTTATTGAATACAGGGTTGATGATTTTTGTTATCGTTTATGGGATTATAAAAATCACAAAATCATTAGGATTAGAGATGTAGCATTCAATGAAAATGTTATGTACAAATATTAGTTGCAGGAAAATAAAGACGAAAGGGAAAACACAGAGTACACAGTGCTTGATAAAATCAAAGAAAATCAAGTTCCAAAGGTATAAGAAAATCAAGTGCAGTAGTAGGTACCTCAAACTCCTGCAAATGTAAGAAGATTGACCAGGTTAAGTAGACCCCGTGAACGATTCTCTACTTCATTGTATTATTTATTGATGATTGATTTTGTTGAACTAGAATGTTATGAAGAGGCAATACAGGTAGAAACTAGAAAGAAGTGCGAGCAAGGAATGAATGATGAGATGGAATCATTGGTAAGAAAAAAACCTTGGGATTTGGTTGAGTTACCTGCAAGAAAAAGAGCATTGCAGAATAAATGGGTTTATAGGTTGAAGGTAGAAGACGGAGGAAAGAAGTAGTACAAGGGTAGAATTGGTGTAAAGGGGTTTGAACAAAATAAAGGTACATAATTTGATGGAATATTTTCTCTTTTTGTTAAAATGACTGCAATTAGGACTATTTTAAGTCCAGTGGTAGTAGAAGATTTGTATCTTGAACAGTTAGATGTAAAAACATCCTTTCTCCATGGATATTTGGAGGAAGAGATTTATATGAAGCACCCACAGGGGTATGAGGCGAAAGGGAAGGATAATTTGGTTTTCAGGTTGAAGAAGAGCTTGTATGTCCTGAAGCAAGATCCAAGGCAGTGTTTTTTAAAATTTGATAAGTCTATGACAGAGCAAGGTTATAATAGATGCCATTCTGACCACTATGCTGATTTCAAGAGGCTAGATAATGGAATATATAGATCTTGTTATTGTATGTGGATGACATTGCTATTGCAGGGTATAACATGCACGATATAAATGTTCTCAAAAGAAAACTAGCTAAATCATTTGCGATGAAGGATTTGGGTGTTGCAAAGCAAATCCTTGGCATGAGAATAACAAGAGACAAGAAAAATCACAAATTGAAATTGTATCAAGGTGAGTACATGGAAAGGGTGTTGAAGAGTTTTAGAATGGAGAATGAAAATACAGTTATTACACCTTTGGAAAACCATTTCAAATTAAGTAAGGAGATGTGTCCTAAGACACATGAAGAGATAGAATACATGTCCAAAGTTCCCTATTCATAAACAATTGGAAGCTTGATGTATTCCATGGTGTGCATAAGAATAGATATTGCACATGTAGTGGGAGTTGTGGGTAGGTATATGAACAATCCAAGTAAATAGAATTGGAAGGAAGTACAGTGGATTCTCAGGTATTTGAGAGCTACCACTTCTCATGCATTATGTTTCGGAGGTTCAGACATTGTTCTATAGGGATATGTTGATGCACATATGGCTAGTGATAAAGGAAACAAGAGGAGCACCGCAAGGTATGTATTTCATGTGGATGGAACAATAGTAAGTTGGATTTCGAAAATGCAAAAGGTTGTTGCACTTTCAACAACAAAAGTAGAGTATGTTGTTGCTACATAGGCTAGTAAATAGATGATTTGGTTACAGAGGTTCATGGATGAATTGGGTAAGAAGTAGGAGAATAACGTGTTATAGAGAGACAACCAGAGTGCCATTCATATTGCAAAGAAATCAAACTTTCATTCGAATACTAAACATATATAATTCAAGTACCATTTCATAGTATTTGTTCTGGAAGATGAGCTGTTAAATTTTGAAAAGATACATACTATCCATAATATTGTAGAAATGTTGACAAAGGTAGTAAACCAAAGAGAAATTGAGTTCGTTCTCAGTTTCTGTTGGCCTTCAAGCATGAAGGTGAAGATGAGAAATTTCCAGGTCCAAGTTTCAAAGCATAGTCCAACAAGAGAAACAAAAATGGAGTTGTTGTAACCAGTCTCCAAGTGGAAGATTGTTGGATGTGGAGCTTGATCTTTCTGATTTAGAGATGTTATTTCAGTCATGTTTGGATCCCATCACCTGACAAGGGGGTTTGAGGGGGATTTACCCCCCACTATAGTTGTTATAAGGGCCTAGGGGGGGTGACTAGTTTGGGATCCCCCCTCCCCTGGTGGGGGTTCGGGGGCAGCACCTCCGTAGTGAAAATTTAGGAAAAAATGCCTTTTAAAATGTTGTAATTTCAGAGTCATGACTTGGTCAATAATGGGTTATTTAATGGCCCATGGTATGTGGGAAACTTGTGTTATTTTTCCCTGGTATTCCCTTTATAAAATAAGGAATTTTAATATGGTTGTGTGTTTTATTGTATTTTAGCATTGTAAAAAAATCTCTATGATTGTGTGAGAGAGACTACAAGATAGTGAAGAGGAAGTGCAACGAGGTTAATACAGGTTGTATCCCTTTATTTTGCTGGATGATATAATAATAAAGGACTGGAAATTTTTGTGTGGACCTAACCCATTTTAGGTGAACCATTATATACGTGTCTCTTTTGAAATGTGTTTACATCTTGTTTAATTGTTTAGTTGCTATTGCTCTGTGATCATGTTTTTTCTAACATTCAGCCCTACAAAATTCCTTTGAGAACCATAAAATTCAATAAAAAAAACAAGAAACATGTCAAAATACCTTAAAAACACCTAAAGCAAAAGAAGCAACAATGACGGTGGGATTCTAGGTTGCTCCACGCATGGTGTATCCCAAAAGGATAACACAAACACAAGTAGAAACAAAATGGCATTTTATAAGCAGATTCATGGAACCCTACAAAATCAAATACATGGATATGAATGAAGTCCTATCCCCCAGGAATGATTCCATAAACACCCATAGAAACACCATCTTTGCATCATCCATATTGAGCTTCACAATTCCCATGTTTCTTGGGAAACTTTGGATTTGAGGCAATGAGATTTATAACTCTCATAGATGCAAATGGGTTACTATAAGACCCGATAATAAATATCAACCGCTCTTCTCATGTGGACATTAAGCAACTTTATAAATAAGATTCAACCTATAAAACATGGACAAATATATCTACGACTTTGATTTCCATGATTGATAAAAAGCAAGAGATCCCCTAGCAAGTGCCATTTCTAGAAATCGGGGGTGAATGGAAGCTACTTAGCTATTTTCATGGGTATATAAAGGTTTAAATTGATTTTTAGAGGGGGTATATTTCTTTAGATTTCCTCCCATTTTTAAATTCAATGGGACTAACCTTTTATTCATTAAAAATAAATAAATAAAATGTGGCCTAATCATAACTAATGGGTTTTTATTAAAAACTTATCTCATTAAAACTTTAAAACCCTTTGTTACACACATTTCTCGTCACCAGCATATAATGAGAACCAAAACATCATAATTTGCCTCAAATCCTCAAAATATGAAGTAAGATACTGGTCATGAGTCATGATTTTACACTTGTGTCCACCACCACCTTTTCCCTTTTAACAATGTGCATCACCCTTATCAGCAACGCCCTTTTCCAGTAGAAAAAAAGTGGTGCCACCCCCTTATCCCTTAGAGAAATAAGCGGTGCAGCTATAGTAACGCTTTGTCTCAATAGAAAAAGAGAGGTGCTCGAGTTTTAAAAGGAAAAAGAGAAGATTCACGAAGATTCTCAAAGATTAGCTTCATGGCACCCTCATCCCTACACTCCTGGACCACCTGGACTTGACATCCTTCCTTCTAGGATCTCCCTTCCACCTCACCCATGAGAACGTCAACCATTCTTATCCTCCCAAGGGATATAAGTAGTGGCTCACCCCCCATGGGTAAAGAGAGGAAAGTTATGCTACAACACCAAAATTATTGCCAAATCTATCTAAGGAGGGTGAGCATTAGGAAGACAAGTTGAAGCTTTGGAGGCAAGACCTTGCTTGAGAGGAGACATCTCAACACTAAGGAATATCAGTTGTAATATCTCTCTTTATTTAATTATGCAATGAAAGTTCCTTTCCCATAAATCCTATTGTGTTTTAATCATTGGTTTTATTATCAAATTCCTTAGTCATTGATATAAGATAGTAGATTGTATTTGGTACTTTTAATCTTGTGTTCTTTGTGATATGTTTTTGCAGGTAAACTATGGAGATCTAGTAATCTTGAAGGTTGGAGCATTAAAATGTGTAATAGGTGAAAGTTTCATTCCAAACATCTACCTATCTTAGGGAACGTACTATTTATTGTTGTTACTCATTTGTTCTAGTTGTGAAGTATTTCAAGCTAGGGAAATAGCTCTTATCTGTAGGAGGTGAGTATTTCCAACAACAAATTTGGAGACCATACTGGGGAGAGTGTTCAATGATCAGATCTACTAGTTGTGTAGTGAGATTTGGTTTCCATTTGACCAAATCTGCTTCATATGCTTCATTTTCTTGTTTTTTATTGTGATTTGATGCCAGTAAGTTGATATCTAACTTTCTATTTTTCGCTTGGTTCTTTGTTTTTGAAACCTATAGTAGACACCATGCTTTTATTGAGGGAAAGAAGCGGTGCCACCACATAAGCACAGTTGAAAACAGGAGGTGCCACCGCTTTGTTCCTATGGGAAAGAAGCAGTGTTGGAGCAGTAACACTCTATTCAACACCAATGAGAAGCAATACCAGGTAGGTTTTTAGTCCACTCTCTATTCAATACCTTTGAGAAGCGGTGTCAAGTAGGGTTTTAGTCCCTATGTAATTTTCAAAAGTTATCATGCGTGTTTTCTATTTTTGAATTTGTTTCTGGCTTCATCACTGATAATTGACTGTTTATTCAAAATACGGAAAGTGTTAAGGACTTGTTTCATTTATTTCAAAGAGCTAGTTTGTTTTGGTCTCTTCAGTTGCTTGTTATTCTTGGTTTTTTGTTTTGAAAGAGTACTTGGAAGTTATATAGTCAGATCTTTGATTGTTGTTTGATCAACTAAAAATAAAGTCTTTTTATTTTGGTTTATTTATGATTGTTTCATAGATTAATAGAATAATGGTTTTACTTTTGATTAAGAAGAAAATTTTGAGATTGATCATATATTTGTGTTTAAGGATGAACCATTGGATACTTGCTCAGTTGCATAAAATTTCAGGAATTCATGTTTTTCCTTCTTTACATGCTCTTTTCTCAACAAAAATATAATAGTTTGAGTTAGATATGTTTGCATTTAAATAATTGAAAGAGTTTAGTGTGCCGAGTAGTTACAACATCTTTAGTTTTTGAAAAGAGATCTTATTCCATTTACTTTCAATATTGGTTATTCGAAGTCTTTTGCTTTCTTGCAAATTGGAAAATAGTTCGGTGTGTTGTTTTGGGTTTCATGTTTGAAAACATAAATTGAATCACTATCCGTCCTGTAAGTAGGGTATACTCTAAAAGATAAAGAGAAAATTTGCATGATCATGCTGCATGGTTTTACTTTTTCTGTATTCACCTCATGCATTCACTTAATCATATAAGATAAAATTAATACTAGCTCTAGGTTAAAATATTTAGTAACTTGAGTGATAAGTTAGAAGACGTGTTCCGATGCCTATAAACAAAGGAGTTGTCATTATATTACCTAAACTACATCTCGAGGTCTTGTAGTTCTTCCACGTACCAACTGGTATATCGAACAGCCTTTCACGTACCCTTGACGTATATTGAAAGGTAATTCATGTACTCGATTGTATATTAGAAGGCTCATGTTGAGCGATTGTGCATTAGACAACAGTAAAAAGGATTTGAGCTCTCACGTACCTTGAGTATATTGGGAGACCCTCATAGAACACCCCAAACTAACTGACAAAATCCTTTTGGCTGTCTTGTTGGAGCAATACATCAAGAACAAAACTCAGGGAGATACTACGCATGTGTTGTCCAGGTAGTTGGGTATTCTGGAAAGGGTACGGTCCCAATCCTTCTTGTCATGTTTTACTGTTGGACCTTGCGGTATATCATGAGTTATGAATAATTGACAATCCTATTGACGAAACAAATTTTTATCAACCCCTCTTGTCATGTAATTTTTCTTGTGACCTTAGCTTACATAGGAGTGATTGTGTGTGATTCTAGTTTCAAACCCTAGGTTAGTATTTTTTAACCAACATTTTGGATGAGTTACCTTTGAGACGATGTCGAAGAGTACAATGATTACCACCTGAATTTCCTCCTATAGTGGAAGAGAGAACAATGGAAGCCACAGAACAACATGTCGTGGTTGATTCCCACGTAGAAGGGAATCCAGTTGTGGAAGATTGGAAAGAATTTACTTTGTATGATAATCCCTTGGCAGTCCAACATCCTCTTGCGACTGATACTAACTTTCATTTTCCAATGGAAGGTAAAAATGGTTCATCGGATTGGGTATTCAATCACCTATCCGATGATACCGTAGGAGAACAATTTGGCCCAAATTCTCCTTTCTGGAGAACTTCACTAGGGAAAGCCATTTCTGAATATGGTACCACTAGGCCCTCATATGTTACTCCCATGTGAGAGTTTCCTTCGAATGCAAAATTATTTAAGGGACTCCAACCATATATTTATCGTTTGCGTAACTTTCAAAAAATCCTTAAGAACATGAGCTCTTATCCTCTTTCCCATCACTCATAAGTGACCCCCCAAGGATATCTTGCACTTTCATCGTCTCAAGTAGCTCTTGATTTAGGATCGTTGGTTCGAGGTACAGTAGCTGATAATCCAATTCAACCCTCCATTCCTACTCCTTCAGTTCCAAATCCTGGGTCTACCTCTGGTTCTCATGTATCTTCAACCACTAGGGGAAAAACCCAGCCCAAGTTGTTTCATTGATAGCAGAGCTACTTCTAGTATAAGGAAAAATCCCGTTGTTGGAAAACCAACAGCCATTGTTCCATCCATGAACGCCAATGTGGTTATTCCTAATTATAGTACAGGACAACCCTTAGGGTTGCAACCTACAATTTATCAACCTTCTTGGGGTTATACTTACCTGGGAAACCAACCACTTGTAAGCAATGTGAATTATCAACCTACATCTTCAGGGATTATTTATCCTAGGATGCCTTACCCTGGAAATATGTTTACACCATGGTGGAAACCTAATTGGTCATATATGCCTATTCCCGGAGGAATAACCATGAATATTGTTAGAGGTTATGAGGGGCCACCTTTTGGTGGCCCACCTTTTGGAGGTCCACCTTTTGGAGGGCCACCCGCTACAGGCCCAGCTTCTGGAGGACCACCACCTGGAGGACCCCTTCTAGAGGACTATCATCTAGAGGTCCACCTTCTAAAGGAGCACCACTTAGAGGACCACCACCTGGAGGCCCACCACTTGGAGGACTCCCTCCACCTGAAGGCCCACCTTTTGGAGGCCCTCCTCCTAGAGGCCCACCCCCTTCAAGCGGATCCTCAGGAGGATCATCTTCAAGTCCACCACCAAATCAACTAATATATCAATCGAATTATGGTCCTACTAGTATACATATGCCATATCAATATTACTAGTATGTACAACCTAATCGAAAACTTCTATTTTTGGAAACTTTGGATTTTTCTGACTTGTCCAAGTTGATCAATGATCCCATTCAACATGACCCTTCATGGCCTGCAATCCTAGTCATGTTACCATTAGATATCCCTAAGTTTGATTAGAAGCAGGGACAAGATCCAAAGAATCACATTATGAAATTCCATCTATGGTGTTCTTCTAACTCATTGATGGATGATTCAATATCTTTGAGACTATTCCAGAGAACTTTAACTAGCATGACTGCCAAGTGGTACACTGAGCTTCCACAATATTCATTTGTGGATTTCAACTCGTTGGAAACAATTTTTCTTCCCCATTTTCAACTGGATATCCATCACGAAACTGGTACGTATCTTTTAACATCCCTTCAACAAAATACTTCCACCCACATATCAAATCAAATTCATGAGTGGAGGAGATGATGGAGGCTAATTAAAGCTCCTATCCCAGACCAATTGCTACCTGATTGGCTTACCAAATCCTCGTTTCCTCCCATTTCCCGTGATGTGGCTATGGGTGGTGTTGTCATTGAAGAGCAGGCTATTAGCTGAGATCAATATCTGGACTTAGTTTATTCTCAATCCAGAACTTTGTATGATCTGATCCCTCATGCTCCTCATCCCAGCATCGACCTTGCCAAGCCACCTACAACGAAATATTCTAAGAAGAAAAGTAATTCCACAACTACTCCTTCTACTCCTATGGTTTCTATCGAGGTAAATGCTATTCAAGATACACAAAGAACTAGTAATAAAAAGAACAAAAAAGGTAAAGGTACAAAGTCATGAAACTAGCAGGATAACCCCAAGACCATGACCTTAGAGAATGAAAACAAAGCTAACGGGAAAGCTAATTATCCTTTCCTACTGTGTGGAGGTGACCACTTCACAAAGGAGTTCCCTCATCGTGAAGAAATTAACAAATTTTTGAAAAGTAACCCTACACTAGCGGTACTTATTGATCCTTTTCCAATTCAATAGAAGATAATTGACCACATGTATTCACAAGGAACCTCCACCTTTACTGAGGAGATCCGAATGATGTCCATTGAAACCATTGCATTGACTACACATAGTCATACATACGATAAACCAACATAGAATAAGGGTGAAACTTCTTCTTCCCAGAAATCTCCTTCTACAAATTCTTCTCTTCCACCTTCGTCTAATAACCCTCTTACGATTGATAAACCTAACCTTGAATTGATTTTGTTCCTTCTTAAGAGTACCATCCAGAAATCTATATTCAATCGAAGTGCCCGAGACGCTCAATTCTACAATGTTTTTGAGGATTTGGCTCAAGAACCTTGTGCTATGTCTACAATGGAAGTACTCCAAATTTTCCCTATGCATCATAAAAATATGTTGATGGCTTTAAAGGCCTTAGATCCAAACAATACTACCACTATTCATTCTAATGGGGAGAATTACAAGTCCAGGTTATCCCACCATCTCGCATTTCAAATCATGACCATGGTAGTTGGGAGGAAATTCCGTGGTATTGTATTAGAAGAAGGAGCTTCCACTTCATTTTTTTCTATGTCTTTCTGGAGAGCCATAGGTTCTCCCAAACTTACTAAGTCACCTATCAATTTGAAATATTTTGATGGATGAGGTTTCCAACCTCACGTCTTTTTACTGTCACTATTGATCGAGCTCGAGGGAATGACTATTTATATTCAAGTGGAAGTAGTTGACGCTCCGCTAGATTACAATATTTTATTGGGGAGAAACGGTTTTTACAATATGATGAAATTTTCCTTGTTAGTATTTTTCACTCTCCAATTCCCTCACTTAGGGAATATTGTGACCATAGATCAGCTTGATTTTTGTTCACATGAGGTTATTGCCACTATCATGAATAATATTCCTATTATAGGGTAATCCCCTCCACCTTATCAATCGGTTGGGGTCGATTTGTTGAAGGATTCATCTCTTATGGGTGTTTTTCCTTTGACTACTCCTAATACAAAATTAGCAACAATGAATATGATATCTACGACCAGGAACATTCCTAATGGTAAAGAAATTTCCGAGACATATTCTCTAGGTCCTCATGAAGCCCTCTACCATGCCATACAATCTGCTTCTGATGTCTACTATGATTATGATCATTTGATAGCATCAGATCCTTACCATTTACCCTATTGGATAGATCCCCCTCTCCCACTCTAGATTATCTCTTACATTCTTTTCCATCGGACGAGTCTATTATGGAGATCATGATTCGGGATGAATCTATATAGGAAGACCATCACCATAGGTCTTCTTTCCTTTCCCATGCCAATTCGGAAGACTCCAATTTTCTTTCTCTTATTAGTTCTAATATTGCGAAAATCCTCAAACGACTGTATTGTTACAAGACACGATTCTGAAGGAAATCTGTGCAATATCACTTGGACGATTCCCATTGACATATCCATAAAGCCTAGAATAGTTGAACATGTTCATGTAGGCCATAAATGTTCAATGGAAGAAGTTGAAAAGTATATATCTTTGTTCAAAGAATTCTAATATGTTTTTTTATGGACATATGAAGAAATGCCTGGGATTGATCCATCCATTGTTGTACATGAGATCAATACTCATCCCATGGTGAGACCTATTTGGAAAAATATTCGTCAAGTCCATCCAAGGAAATTTACGGCAATAAAATCCAAGGGTGAAAAACTTCTGAAAGATGGTTTTATTTATCCTGTGTTGCTAACCGAGTGGGTATCTAATATTGTGGGCTTGTAGATAAGAAACAGGGCACTATTAGGGTTTGTATCGATTTCCAATATTTGAATAAGGATTGTCCTAAGGACAAATTTCCCACTCCTCATATCAATCAAATCATTGGTAACTATGTTGGGAGCTTCATCTTCTCATTTATAGATGGATTTTTCGGTGATAATCAAATAGAAATCTTACTCGTCGACCAGCATAAAATGACATTCATTTGTATGTGGGGAAACTTTTCTTATCGAAAGTTACCCTTTGGTTTGAAAAATGCTGGAGCTACATTCCAGCGAGCCATGTCATATGCTTTTCATGATATTAAACACATTGTGGAACCGTATTTGGATGACCTCCCAACTCATTTGCAAAAACAAGAGGATCATCCAGGGAATCTTAGGGACTTTTTCCTTCGATGTTGTCATTATCACATTCAGCTTAACTTGCATAAGTGTGTTTTTTGTGTTGATACTGGATCTCTTCTTGGATTCGTGGTTTCCAAAGACGGTATCCGAATAGATCCTTTGAAGATAGCTGTTATATTGACCTTACTTGCCCCAACCAACATTACTGAACTCCAAAGTTTTCAAGGGAAGGAAAAATTTATTCGTGGTTTTGTGTGCAACTTTGCAAACAAATGCATGGCTATATGTGTCTCCTAAAAAATAACACTCTATTTCTTTGGGATGAATAGGCCCAAAGAGCTTTTGATAATTTGAAACACACTATGACACACTCACTAGTGTTGCACCCCCCAAATTATTCAAAATAATTTCTTCTTTATGTTGTCGCCTCCACTACTACCATCGATATGGTTCTGGTGCAGGAAAATTTGAATGGCCAAGAAATGTGATTTACTATTTAAGTAAGAGTCTTCTTGACTATGAAGCCCACTATTCACATGTGGAGAAGCTAGCCTTGTCTACGATCATCATTGTGCAAAATTTTCATGATTACATTTTACTACACACTATAATTGTTCTCGCTGATAAAAAAACTATGTATTACATTTTGATTCGTCAAGTGCTAGGGGGGAGTATTCTCGTTGGATAGTTATCCTGCAGGAATTTGATCTTGAGTTCACTAAGGATAATTCCAAGAAGTCCTTAGTCTTTGTGGAGTTAATGTGTGACCTTCCTTGTGCTCTCATGGAAACTGAGCCCAATGATTTATTTCCAAATGAATTTTTGTTCCTCATTAGCACAATCGACCCATGGTATGAAGACTTAATCATCTATCTCCAGACCCAAATATTTCAGCCTGATATATACCATGATGATCATTGATGCATTCGTCACCATGATAAATATTTCCTCATTCTAAATGACACGTTATATCGGCCTGGTATTGACTCTATTCTCCGATGATGTCTTACTCATGATGAGGTTGAACAAGTCATGAATGAATATCACTGTGGAACATGTGGTGGTCATGTTTTTGGGATGGATACAACTCTGAAAATCCTTCGTGCTGGGTAAATTTGGCCCTCAATATTTAAATATTTTCATGAGGCAGTTAGAAAATTCCCACCCTGTTAGCTTTTCTATTCAAAAAAGCACACCCACCCTGTTTCGTTTCACCCCATCATTGCCATTAGCCATTTTTCCAAATGGGGGATAGGTTTCATGCATTGTAAGAATACCTCAGTTGGGGGCATGGTTACATTATCGTAGCCATGGATTGTTTCAAAAAATGAGCTGAGGCAATGCTTACATATGTAGAGGATGGTAAGGCTACCACCCTCTTCCTTTTTAATCACATCATAACTAGGTTTGGAGTTCCACAAACCATAGTCACTGATCATGGATCTCGTTTTCGTAATCAGATGATGGCTGAGTTGAGTAACAAGCTAGGTTTTCATCATGAGAACTCAAATCCTTATTATCTATAGGATGATGGCCAATTTGAAGCCATTAACAAAGTCTTGAAGACTATGCTGCATAGAATGGTTGGAGATCATAAATCCAACTGGCACTTAACTCTATTTTTCACACTATGGGCTTATAGAAATTCAGTCAAAACAACAACTAGTTTTACACCGTTTCAATTGGTTTATGGAATGGAAGTTGTCCTACCTATTGAGTGCGAGATCCCATCACTCAAACTTGCAGTTTAGATTCTCCCAAACACTTACATCGAGGAATAATGGTTTCTGTATTTGACAAACCTTGATGAGAATCAAAGAAATGATTCCTTGGCTAATCAGGTGCATAAAAATGCATTAAGGATCAATACGATAAATCCGTTCAACCTCGTGTATTTAATGAAGGAGACATGGTTCTGATTTATGGTCAGAAACATGACAAAATTGGAAAAGGGAAGCTAGAATCCATGTGGTATGGTCCCTACATCATGAGTAAATTCTTAGAAAAATGGGCCTATGAGCTTGTTGATTATGATGGGATACCTTTCGGGAAACCTTGCAATGGGTTGTACCTGAAAAGGTACTATGCTTAAAGACATTTCTGTTATAGTACCTTGTATATAAGTACTTTGATTGAATTTTTTGGCATGGTTTCATTTTTTCAATATGGTTTTGATTTTTTTCAATACTGTTTATACAATGTTTTGATTATGCAGATCAAATGGCTGTTTATGGTTTTGCTGATGGTGCTTGTCATCATACCTTGAACTTTGCTTTAACTTCCTGGGTTTTATATTCCCCAGCTCATGACTTACTCAATTCAGGAGAGGTTTGCATAGGTCCAACCACCTATAATATCATCGAGTATCATGCGGTAATAGGTTTGTTAACCAATACTGTATCTCGGGATATTGATCCCTTGGTAGTCTTCATGGACTCTCAGCTAGTGGTTTTTCACTTAAATCATGTATATGCCATCTAAAACCCTGCACTTCTTTATCTTTTTCGAAGAGTGTGTTTGTTAGAAAGGTCATTTGAAACTATTACTTATTGGCATATCCATAGGTCTTGTAACATGGTTGCACACTCATTAGCCAATTACATATTGGACTCGTATATTTATCACACATAACATTTGAATTAAAAACATGGTTCATTGTAAATAAACATAAGCAGTGAAAAGGCATGAGACTCATATACATATCATTCCACATTTGAACACAGATAAGCTGCCATAGATAATTCTGTATATATATAAAAGAGTGTCACTACAAAAATATGGTCTCAAGACCCCGACTGAAGCACACTAGTATAACAAAAATACTGAAGATGGATAGATTTAAGTGTCTACAACATATGGTATAGCTAATGATGCTCGTGATAACACATAATAGCTCTTTCCACTCTCTGTAGCAAGCTACCAAAGCGTCCCGATACTCCAGTAGTGTGCCTCTGGTACCTCCTAGGGAGGTCATGTATAGAAATATATGGAATATCTAGAATTAACCGGTTGAGGTTCTCCTATAAATCAGTCAACTTGTCATCTCATCTATGGACGAAGTGGGCCCCTGCTTGCCTGTCAATTGGGGAGGAACCCCCAAGTTGTGCATCTCCAACATCTGCATGAAAAAGTAGGTCTCGTTAACATCCATAAAAATTATTAAACATAAAATACAGAAATAATCAATGTCTTAGTATTCTACTTACCAATGTCGCCCCATTGGGCACATACTGGTAGGGCTAGGTCTAGATATCCTCTAAAGTCAGTCCCATCATATGCGTAGTCCTCGATAATAAGTAGTTGGTCATCCAACCAATGAAAGAAGGCACTTCCATACTTTATTTTAGACCCACCGCCACCATGGAGGGCCATCACCTCTACCCAATGTAGCATGCGATGGTATCATGTTCTCAGCTCAGTGAAAGCTACCCGCGGCCTCAGATGAGGTACCTACTTAAAGAAGAAGGATGCTAGTAAAGACTCATCCTAGTTGAATACTGTGGGTTCCATAGCATCCAAAGCATAGAGAATATGTGCTCAAGAAGCCTGATGAGCCCCTTGGCTCCCTAAAACTCATTGCATAGTAAAAAGCATTGCGAGAAGAGGAAAATCCATTAAGAGTCCACATCTCCATAGAGTCCACACTGCCAGGATCATCCCCAGCCCTAGCATCATCAAGTTCATGTTTACATTCTTTCCATACAACAACATTCGCAAAAGTAACCTGCCAAAAGTCAATTTGAGGTATTAGAACACAAAACCAACCATAAAAAAATACTCAAAAATCATTCTTTTGGTGTGGCTCTAACGTGTTTTAGGGCAGTTCATGGCACTGCCCCTATCCCTTTAAGAAAGAGTGGTGGCACCACCAATTTCAGAATGAAAAGCGTGGTGTTTCCTGTTATAATAATCAACCCATAGTTAGCTACCTTATACATTAATTAATCCATTTTTGTCTTATTTGCCTAGTTTCCCTATTCCACCTTATGCAAGTTGTCCTCCACATGTCCAAAGTGGTCAAACTTGCTAAAACTGAGTCATGTAGTGCTTGGGAAACCACTTGGAATCAATTCTACTTTATTCTTGGCCTTTCTAGCACATGTCTGATTTTTCTACTTTATTGCTTGCTTTTGCTGAGTTTTAAGGCTATTGGGAAAGTTTGACTAGGTGAAGTTAACTTGTTTTTTGTCGTCATCATCCTCCACTCTTTTCTCCTAATAAAATCATGTATGATTTGTCCTTCCATCACCTATTATCTTGCCTAATTGATTTTTCCAATTCGTGAGCTCCTAGACAGATTTGGAAACTGCTTTATGCACCTATGAGGGATTTGCTTAGATTTAGTAAGCCTGCTTTTGACCAAATTTGAATGGAATCCCAATTCATTTGAATCTCTCATGTAATTATTTATTGTGGCAGCCTATGACTTCACAGGGTTGTCTATTGTACACTTATTCAATACAGATTAGTGTTCTGCTCCATATCCAGTCTCCTTTGTGTGTAATTTGCATGTGTAATTGGCAATTTTTGTGAGTGTAATTGTTCTAACACTTGGGTTCAATTTCCACATGGTATAAAAGCCTTTGTATATCGATTTCTCTCCTTCCAATTTGTTATTCCAGGTTTGACATCATTCATTGGGAGCATTCTGCTGACTAAAGGGACAATTTCTGAGCTATGGATCAATCTCAGAAGATCATCTTGTTTCCATTTAACTTCTTTGAATGGAAAATACAGATGGGGATACTATTGAGAGAGAAAGGCCTTTATAGAGTGACTATGGAAATAGAAGCAGAGCCCAATGCAGCTGCAAGGAAAATTAAATGGCACAACAGGAGGGATGAGGCCTATGGTCTCCTGTGTCTGAGCATATCCAGAGACCTCCTTTTCCATCTTGATGGATTAACATCACCAAATGAAGTATGGGAGAAGATTTTTGATATTTTTGGTAAGATAGATGAGATGAGGGGACATAAAATCGAAAATGAATTGATCTCCTTGAGTCCCAACAGCTTCGAATCCCTGCAACTCTACTTTTCCAAGTTCGAAGCCCTTGTTTTGTAGCCAAAACAGTGTGAAATTGAAAAGAAGGAGGAGCAACTAGTTTTGGCCACACTCTCAAAGCTTGGCCCTGACTATTCAGTGTTTGTCTCGACCTTCCATGCCACAAGGTTGACAACTCGAGCCTGGAAAATGCCTAGCCTTGCAGGTTTCATGGAATCTCTCACACAAGAACAAGATAAATTGGTGATGATGGGAACCATCAAACCTTCCAAAGACCAAGCTCTAGTTGCTGGAGATTCGAGGGTGGATTCAAAAGGCAAGAAGAAAGTAAGAAGCCACCTGAGCAAAAGAGAGACAAGAACAAGTCTCCAGAGGATCTCCAAGGTTCCAAGAAGAACTTCCAGAAGAAGAAGAACAAAGGAGAAATGAGCAAGTGTGCATACTGTAGTAAGGGAAATCATCCTGAAAGCTCCTGCATGAAGAAACAAATTGACATTCTGACCCAACTCCTGGAGAAGAATGGCATCTCCCTTCCTGATAGGGAAGGAGGATCAAATTCAGAAGACAGAGAGAGAGTTCATGCATTGGTTGCTAGCACATCAAGCTCACCTAGTTTCATCATTGATTCTGGGGCTTCAAGACATATGGTTTCGACCAAGGAGGCATTCACCTCACTTGACATGTCAAAAGGTCCACCAATAGTACTGGGAGATGACTCTCTCACCAAAATTTTGGGCAAAGGGAGGATTGATCTTGACCATGGTAAGTTCAGCAATGTATTATATGTTCCAGGTCTTGCCTCTAACCTCTTATCAGTGTATCAGATGACCCACACAGGGTCTCCAAAGAAGGTCATATTCTCTCCTGATGAAGTTGAGGTCACATAGATCTCAAGTGGTAAAGTCATTGCAAAAGGAGTTGCAAATCACACTTCAAAGGTATACATGTTCTCACACTTCCTACCCTACTCAAACCCCTTTGCTCTTCTGATTCATGCTAATGAGGCAAGCAAGCTTTGGCATGAAATATTTGGCCATCTTAACTATAAGTATCTTTCTGATCTTAGTGAAAAATAAATTGTCATAGGGTTACCAAAGATTAAGTTTTCCAAACGAGTCTGTCAAGGTTGCATCTTAGGAAAACACCCAGAGCATAAATTTGAGAAAGCTAGTCATGAGAGAACCTCTGCACCTCTTGAGTTGATCCACAGTGATGTTGCTGGCCCATTTCCTCATATGTCAATGAGTCAGGCCAAATATGCATTGACATTCATAGATGACTTTTCCAGGTAGTTCTAGGTTTACTTCCTGAAACACAAGTCTGAATTTTTTGGCATTTTCAAAGTCTTTAAGGCTTTGGTTGAAAACCAGTTTGGGAGGAAACTCAAGGTCCTCAGATCTGAAAATGGTGGTGAGTATGTCAACTCTAATTTCATTCAATATTGTGTAGATGTAGGCATTTAGATGCAACATTCTTTCCCTTACACACCATAGAAAAATGGTGTTGATGAGAGGAAGAACATATCACTGAAAGAGATGGAAACCTGCATGATGGAGGCTAAGACTTTGCCACCAAATTTTTGGGCCGAAGCTATAAACTGTACAGCCTATATACAGAATAGGGTGCCTCATAAACATATTGATGGTATGACTCCTTACGAAGCATGGAGTGGGCACAAGCCAGATGTGACCCATTTTAGGATTTTTGGCTCAAGGGCTTGGGCTAGAATTCCAACAGAAAAGAGGAAGGCTTTGCAGCCCCAAAGCCAAGAGTGTCTATTTGTTGGGTACTCTGAAGATTCAAAAGGGTACAAGCTGATCAATTTGAGTACAAACAAAGCCTTCATTGAAAGGAGTGTTCAGTTCTAAGAAGAGCCTTTAGCAACAGTGTGTTAGAATAATCAACCCATAGTTAGCTACCTTAGACATTAATAAATCCAATTTTTGTCTTATTTGCCTAGTTTCCATATTCCACCTTATGCAAGTTGTCCTCCACACATCCAAAGTGGTCAAATTTGCTAAATTTGAGTCATGGAGCGCTTTGGAAACCACTTGGAATCAAATCTACTTTATTCCTGGCCTTCCTAGTGCATGTTTGCTTTTTCTACTTTATTGCCTGCTTTTTCTGAGTTTTAAGGCAATTGGGAATGTTTGACTAGGTGAAGTTAACTTGTTTTTTGTCCTCATCATCCTCCACTCTTTTCTCCCGTGAAAAACATGTATGATTTTTCCTTCCATCATCTATGTGCTTGCCAAATTGATTTTTCCAATTTGTGAGCTCCTAGACAGATTTGGAAACTACTTTATGCACCTATGGGGGATTTGCTTACATTTAGTAAGCCTACTTTTGACCAAATTCGAATGGCATCCTTATGCATTCGAATATATCATGTAATTATTTATTGTGGCAACCTATGAATTCATAGGATTGGCTATTGTACGCTTATTCAATACAGATTAGTGTTCTACTCCATATTCAGTCTCTTTTGTGTGTAATTTGCATGTGTAATTGGCAATTTTTTTGTGAGTGTAATTGTTCTAACACCTGGGTTGAATTTCCACATGGTATCAAAGCCTTTGTATATTGATTTCTCTCCTTCCAATTTGTTATTGTAGGTTTGACATCATTGACTGGGAGCACTCTACTGACTGAAGGGACAATTTCTGAGCTATGGATCAATCTCAGAAGATCATCTTGACTCCATTTAACTTCTTTGAATGGAAAGCAGAGATGGAGATAATGTTGAGAGAGAAAGGCCTCTATAGAGTGACTATAGAAATAGAAGCAGATCCCAATGCAGCTGTAGAGAAAATTAAATGGCACAACAGGAGGGATGAGGCCTATGGTCTCCTATGTCTGAGCATATCCAGAGACCTCCTTTTCCATATTGATGGATTAACATCACCAAATGAAGTATGGGAGAATATTTTTGATATTTTTGGTAAGGTAGATGAGATGAGGGGACATCAAATTGAAAATGAATTGATCTCCCTGAGTCCCAATAGCTTTGAAACCCTGCAACTCTATTTTTCCAAGTTCAAAGCCCTTGTTTTGTAGCTAAAACAGTGTGGGATCGAAAAGAAGGATGAGAAACTGGTTTTGGCCATACTCTCAAATCTTGGCCCTGACTATTCATTGTTTTTATTGACCTTCTATGCCACAAAGTTGACAGCTCGAGCCTGGAAAATGCCTAGCCTTGCATATTTCATGGAATCTCTCACACAAGAACAAGATAAACTGGTGATGATGGGCACCATCAAACCTTCCAAAGACCAAGCTCTAGTTCCTGGAGATTTGAGGGTGGATTCAAAAGGAAAGAAGAAAGCTAAGAAGCCACCTGAGCAAAAGAGAGACAAGAACAAGTCTCCATAGGAGCCTCAAGGTTCCAAGAAGAACCCCCAAAAGAAGAAGAACAAAGGAGAGATGAGCAAGTGGGCATACTACAGTAAGGGAAATCATCCTAAAATCTCTTGCATGAAGAAGAAAATTGACATGCTGACCCAACTCCTGGAGAAGAATGGCATCTCCCTTCCTGATAGGGAAGGAGGATCAATATCAGAAGACAGAGAGAGAATTCATGCATTGGTTGCTGGCACATCAAGCTCACCTAGTTTCATCATTGATTTTGGAGCTTCAAGACATATGGTTTCAACCAAGGAGGCATTCACCTCACTTGACATGTTGAAAGGTCCACCAATTATACTGGGAAATGACTCTCTCACTGAAAGTTTGGGAAAAGGGAGGATTGATCTTGACCATGGTAAGTTCAACAATGTATTGTATGTTCTAGGTCTTGCCTCTAACCTCTTATCAGTGTATCAGATGACCCACACAAGGTCTCCAAAGAAGGTCATATTCTCCCCTGATGAAGTTGAGATCACAGAGATCTCAAGTGGTAAATTCATTACAAAAGGAGTTGCAAATCATACTTCGAAGTATACATGTTCTCACACTTCCTACCCTACTCAAACCCCTCTGCTCTTCTAATTCATGCTAATGAGGAAAGCAAGATTTGGCATGAAATATTTTGCCACCTCAATTACAAGTATCTTTCTGATCTTGGTGAAAAGGAAGTGGTCATAAGGTTACCAAAGATTAAGTTTTCCAAAGGATTCTGTCAAGGTTGCATCTTAGGAAAACACCCAGAGCATAAATTTGAGAAAGCTAGTCATGAGAGAACCTTTGCACCTCTTGAGTTGATCCACAGTGATGTTGTTGGCCCATTTCCTCATATGTCAATGATTCATGCCAAATATGCATTGACATTCATAGATGACTTTTCCAGGTACTGCTGGGTTTACTTCCTGAAACACAAGTCTAAAGTTTTTGGCCTCTTCAAAGTCTTTAAGGCTTTGGTTGAAAACCAGTCTGGGAGGAAAATCAAGGTCCTCAAATATGACAATGGTGGTGAGTATGTCAAGTATGAGTTCATTCAATATTGTGCAGATTCAGGTATTTAGATGCAGCATTCTATCCCTTACACACCACAGCAAAATGGTGTTGCTGAGAGGAAGAACAGATCACTGAAAGAGATGGCAACATGCATGATGGAGGCTAAGACTTTGCCACCAATGTTTTGGGCCGAAGCTATAAACTATGAAGCCTATATCCAGAATAGGGTGCCTCATAAACAACTTGATGGTATGAATCCTTTCTAAGCATGGAGTGGGCACAAGCCAGATGTGACCCATTTCAGGATTTTTGGCTCAGGGGCTTGGGCCAGAATTCCAACACAAAAGAAGGCGGATTTGCAGCCACAAAGCCAAGAGTGTCTATTTGTTGGGTACTCTAAATATTCAAAAGGGTACAATCTGATCAATTTGAGCACAAACAAATCCTTCATTGAAAGGAGTGTTCAGTTCCAAAAAGAGCCCCTAGCAGCAGTGGAAGTTGGAGAAACCTCTTCACCACCAGAACCACTGAATGTAAGTGAAGAGATAGTTGAAATTGCTAATTCTGATATGTCTAATAATGCTGATTTAATTGCAGATCCTAACAGTCCTACAAGACCAAAATGGGCAGCAAATACCATTCATGCAGCTGGAGAACTAGCTTGAAATCCTAATGATCCTAGGAGGACTAGATCTCAATTTGAGAGTGCTCTGTGCATGAAAGATCCTATGTTTGCATAGAAATGCTATCTGATGGTTGAATCATACCCACAGACATATGAATATGAAGCAAATGATCCAATATGGAAAACAACCATGAAAGAAGATTTCAGCTCACTCCAGAAGAACAACACTTGGGAGCTGGTTGATCTTCCCCCAGGGAGGAAGCTAGTTCAGTGTAAGTGGGTTTACAAAACCAAATTTTCTGCTGATGGTTCACCTTTGAAATACAAGGCCATATTTTTATCCAAGGGATACTCACAATTACATGGCATAGACTACAATGAGACCTTTGCACCAGTGGCAAAGATGGACTCCATCAGGCCAGCCTTAGCCATTGCAGCTTCGAAGCAGTGGGAACCACATCACATGGATGTGAAGTGTGCTTTCCTAAATAAAGATCTAAATAAAGAGATTTACATGAAGAAGCCTCAAGTATTTTCTACTAATACATCTCTTGTGTGCAGGATAAGGAAGTCATTGTATGGGCTTAAGGAAGCCCCCAGGGCTTGGTATGCCAAGATTGATAGCTTTCTGCTATCACTAAATTTTGTTCGATGCAAGTCAGATCCAAATGTCTATTTGAAGCTGATTCATGGTTCATTAATGATCATTGTTTTGTATTTTGATGACCTTCTCATTACAGGAAGCTCAAAGGATGAAATTTCTTCCTTGAAGGATGAAATGAACCATGCATTCTCAATGACTGATTTGGGCTTATTGAGCCAATTCTTGGGGCTTGAGATTGCTCAAACCAAACAAGGAATCAAAGTGCATCAGTCCAAGTATGCCTTGGATTTGCTGAACAAATTCAATATGAAGGATTGCAAGCCAAGCAAGACTCCCTTCCTTTCAGGAGTTAAGCTTGAAGAAGTTGATTCTTCACCTATGGTAAACAATACACTGTATAGGCAATTGATTAGATGTTTGCTGTATCTTACACATACTCGAAATGATATTTCTTATGCAGTAAGTGTAGCTTCGAGATACATGGATTAGCCTCATGAGATCCATTGGAGAGCAGCCAAAAGGATCCTTAACTTTGTTCAGGGAACAAGGACTCATGGGATCTTCTACAAAGCTAAATCTGATCTTGATTTGATCGGGTTTACTGACACTGATTGGGTAGGTGACAACACATATTGAAAGTCAACATTAGGATATGTGTTCATGCTTTCTAAAGGACCAATTAGCTGGTCAAGCAAGAAATAGAGTTCCATTGCACTCTCATCTACAGAAGCAAAGTACAGAGGAGTTGTAAATGCAACAACTCAATGTTTATGGTTGCAGGGGTTAGTTGGTGAGTGTGGCTTCGAATCAAAATACTCAACTACTACCTATTGTTATAATCAGAGTACCATTCGAATCTGCAATGATCCAGTTTAGAGACAGAGAACCATACACATTGAGATCCATATGCACTACATCAAACAGCTTGTGCATGATGGCACCATTCACCTACTCTTCTGTTCATCTTCAGAACAAGTAGTAGATATCTTC
>LPNX010993572.1:0-155144 GCA_001517045.1 Pseudotsuga menziesii
TGCACATGGTGGGACTCATGGACTAGGCAAATAAGACAAAATAAATGAAATAATGTCTAAGTGGGTAAATACTATGGGTTGATTATTCTAACAGTGTGTGCTTTGTAATTTTGGTTGCTTATTAACCTCAGACTTTGTCTCCTGGTTCGAAACTATGGCTAACACCCCTTTGAACACCAACCAAGAGATCCCCATGTTGGGAACTCCTTGTACTATTCCTCTCACAGGGAATGTTGGTGTTCCCTTGATGGCCACCCTGAATCTACCTGGATTCACCCTAGGGCTACCGGTGTGGTTTTCTTCCACTCCAATTGTCCCGAATGCTCCTGATGCTTCTCAAGTAAGATACATATATCAAGGGCATCAAAACATTGCTTCCCCTTCACCTGTAGTTGATTCTCCTCCTCCTTCTACCTCATGCGGTGGAAGTACTGATACTAGTAACCGACAGTCTAAAAGGAGTAAAAGAAGAAGGAATAGGAAGAAGGCACATAAGCAAGGGGGCACCCATTCAACCTCTACAATTAAAGTTGAACTTCATCACCCAGCCTTTGTAGTTCATGCTGGGGGCACCCATCCAACCTCTGTAGGGCATGTTGGATATAAGCACTCAACCTCTGCAAGTCAAGTTGATCTTCACCATCCAGCATTTGTTGATCATGATGGTAGGATCCTTCCAACCTTTTCAGGTCATGTCAGATCCAGTCACTCAGCCTCTATGGTTCATGTTGAGGGCACCCATTCAACCTATTTTGTTCAAGTTGAACCTCCCCATCCAACCTCTGTTGTTCATGTTGGATCCATCCACCCAACCTCTGTTGTTCATGCTGGGGGCACACACTCAACTGCTGCAAAGCATGTTGATCCTAACCATTCAACCTCTGTTGTTCATGTTGGTGGTTCCCGTCCAACCTCTACAGGCCATGTTGGATCCAGTCTCTCAGCCTCTGCAAGTCATGCTAGGGGCAGTCTCTCAGCCTCTGTACTCATGCTGAAGACAATTCATTATCCACTGCGAGTCATGTTGACACTGTTGAAAAGACTACCCGTTCAAAACACAAGCCCAAGTTTCCTTGTAAGCTTTGTGAGGGAGACCACCTTACTTATAAATGCCCTTCTATCATGGAGGTGCGAAGAGTTTGGTTTAATGGTCATCTCATTTTTGAACATTTTGAAGCTTTTCAACAACCAGCCTCCCTTAGTCAGGTTGGACCCAGTCACCCAGCCTCTATAGTTCATGCTGGGGGCATACTCTTAGCCTCTGCAGGTCATGCTGAGAGCAAACAGTCATCCACTGCTAGTCATGTTGACATAGTTGAGGAAACTGGTCATTGAAAGTGAAAACTTAAGTTCCCTTGTATGCTATGCGAGGGAGATCATCTTACTCACAAGTGCCCTACTATCGCAGAGGTGGGAAGAGTGTGGTCCAAGACTCAAGATTTTCCTTCTCCTGAACAACCTATAGTTTCTCAACAACCTACTCAGCCTTTGGTTGATCAAGTGGTCGAGCCAATCTCAGATTTGGTCGATCCCACTCTTTTTTTGAAGAGTGATCCTGATGTGATTGAACCAATGTCATCTTTGGTCAATCCCACTCTCCCTTCGGAGAGTGACTTTCACGAAGCAGTTGAATCGATTCCATTGTCGATCAATCCCACTCTTCCTTTAGAGAGTGAAGTGTCTACTAGTCACATTTTCTTCACTGCCAGTTCTGAACTTACTGAACAGGGGGGCACTGAACTTGCTTCAGATCAACCCCCACCAAGCCCTCGGATTTCTTTCTTTGATTGGGATAGCCTAGTTGAGCCGCGCCTTCCTTCTAATGCACCTTTCCAGATAAAGGTCAAAGTTGAACCTTATACGATTACTCATTGTATTGTTGATGAAGGAGCCTCAGTTAGTATTTTGTCTACTCGTGCTTGGCGAGGCATGGGATCTCCCAGCCTTGTGTCGACTCCTAGTCAGTTACTGGCATTTGATAGAAGAACTTGTATAGCCTTGGGAATTCTTGCTCAAACACCTATTACTTTGGGTGGGAAGACTGTCTTAGTTGACTTCATGGTGATAGAAGACCCCTTGGACTTTAATATGCTCCTTGGACGTGATTATGTCTATGCCATGCAAGATGTGGTGTCAACATTCTTTCGTGTGATGTACTTTAATCATGGCGAAGAAATTGTCACTATTGATCAGTTGGATTTTCTTGATCCGTCTCTTGACCCACCTAGAGACCAGGTCTTTCCTTTATTGATTCCCAGTGTTTCTATAGACACCACCCCACCACAGGTGAACTATGTGGCCTCTTGTCCTTTGTGTTCAATTGCTATTGAGAAGCAGCCTCTGTTTTCATGCTTACCTTCTCGGGACTTGGTCGTTGCAGTTGAACAGGTGAGTCATCCTATATAGACTGTGGGGCCTAATCTCCACTCTGTTGATCCATTTGAAAGTTTAGACATGTGTCCTATCTCGGATGATCTCCTTCCTTTGGATGAAGTCTTCCTAGAGTCTTTGATACAGTCTGACCTTCTTTTGGATGTTGGTTCAGTTGTGACTAAGTCTAACCCTGATTTGCTTAGTAAGACTGATTTTCCCATGGATCGGTCTTTTTATGTTGGCCTTGTTGAGTCTTTTGACTCTTCCTTCGAGCAGCAAGTCAGTGATCTTGATGAGTTTGATTTTTCTTATGAATTTTTCAACTCCTGTGATATTGAGTTTGTTCCTACAGACTCTATCTCCCTTGTTGATTTTTTCTCTCCTTTTGAGGTTGATCTTGTTGATTATAAACCCTCGAGCCTTGGTTCTATAGAATCTCCTTCAGTTGATTCTGCCTTGACTTTACCTTTTATAGAAGATAGCAAAGTCACATGTGTTTCTACCAAAGTGACTCGCATCAGATCTTTTATTCGGAATATGGTATTCATGTTGTTGTTTCTTGAAGACAGGATTCTTAGTTGGATTCACAACTGTTTACTGGTCTCACCTTGTTGTTCAAGTTGTAATTTCATTTTCATTTTCCCTACTCGCGCTTATGAGCCTGATGCTGTCTTCCATGCTGTTAGCTCGTTGTATAAGCCCTCATCTTTGTTCTCATCATCGCTAAGCCTTGTATGATTTTGCCTTTGCAACTTGACACCCTTTACTTTGAGGAGACATTCCCCTAGTGTTCTTATCTTTCTCACTTTCCTTACATTATGCATAGGTTTGTTCCTTGCACTTAAAACTAGTTTCGCCTGTCTATGACACTCGTCTCCTCGCATTTAGAGCATTCTTTCTGCTCTCCTTTGAGCTCGTTAAAAACAGTAAGGAGGCCGTGAGTTGACTTTTCCAGACTCGTTAAAACTTCACGGGAAAGATTTTGAGTTTCTTTAGGCCCAAGTCTGACTCCTCAAAGAAGACGTCGAGTAAACTTGTCCATTCAGGCTCGTTAAGAATATGTGAATGGGCATCCACATTGGTGGTAGGTTATCTCTTTCTCGGACCATGTGGAACAATACGAGAAAGGATCCCTCTCTTTTCTACTGAATTGAGAAGAGTATTCTCAGGCATAGGTTTATCGCTTTTCCGGACCTGAGGGACTAAACTTACGGAAAAGGAACTCCCGGTATGAGCTTAGTTTTCTCTTTTTCGTGCTATGGACCAAAACATGAAAAATATTTCGAGTGTACTTTATGTCTTTGTCATGTTCATTAAACCCTAAAGAACAAAGCATCGAGTTTATTGTTGTAAGCCCCATTTCTCGTAATCAAATGGATCTTTCCGAGTGATCTTGCCTTCCTTCACACTCGTAAAACTTAGGCTATATGCTGCTTTTGAAGGAGCGTTGGGTAGGTGGTAATTTAACCTTTTTCGGACCTTCCTGACTAAGTACCAAAAAGGTGCGCCTTTTCTTCTTCGGAAGTTAAGAGAGTTCTTCTTTGGTTTGTTTTATACTTTTTCGGCCTCAGGAGACTAAATTGTATGAAAAAGGACCCCCCTGGAGTCTTCTTTGGAGTTTTCATACTCTCTAAACTATGAAAACACCGTCGAGCATGTACTAGTTCGGGCTCGTAAAATCCATGAATCAGTGCCTTATCAAGCATTCTTCTTTCTTTTCTTTGAGCTTGCCAAAAATGAAGATGGTCCTGAGTTTGCTTTCTTGGACTCATTAAACCTTTACAAGAAAGAGGGGAAGGGGAGGTTTATTTCCATGTTTTTTATATCATGGCAGCAAGTCTTGTTTCCTTGAACAAAGCACCAGTTTTGAGTTTATCAACAGTTGGGTCCTAGTCTTTTGACCTTATCCTGATTCAGAGTTTCTTACTCCTCCAGTTGGTCTCTTTTCCAATTATATGGGGAATCTGTTAATGTTTACTACATTATAGATTTGTTTCATTGGTCTTATTTCATGTCAAAAGCTACCTAAGTCACTTTTGTGTCGTGCTCACTGTTCAAGGATTAAACCTTTGTCGGCCATTCTGCAGTTGCCTTGACCTTTTGTGTCGGCCATTCCCTAGTATCAGTTCATTGCATCATGTCTTCAGCGGTCCTTTTTGTGAAATTCAGTACCAATTCCAAATCCAATTAGTCTTTGACTTACCTCGTGTTGGATGATGAAGGATGCCTTAATGCCTTCTTTCTAATGGATCTCTTCCTATCGACTGCAACACATCTTGATCTGGGGACGAGATTTAGAGTTTTATGACAGTACCTTGGGAATTGTTGTCCTTAATGGCAATTTCCCTCGCTATTGGGTAGTGGGGATACCTTAATGTCTCCTATTCAATGGATTCTTCAAGTGTTCGACTTCAAGTCCTTGTAATCACACTTGTTAGAATGTACTAGGTACCTTGGGGACCATTTTCATTAATGGTGGTTTCCCTCGCATTTGTTAACAGTTCTCATTATTGACCAGTAATCAAACGGTTTCCTCCATGTTCGACTTCAGCTCCTTTATTCGCATGGTTAGGATTCCTACCTTTTTTGGGCGGTTTGGATTGAAGACCTTGGGGCCGACAGTAGCATTGTCATCTTTTGCTATTGCCCAAGTTGCGCAAGACCTTGTTATACTTTATATGACATTTTACTGAGACATAGATCCACCTTGTATTTTTGTGGCTATGATCGATTGTTGAGCATGGCTCCACCTTGTTCATTTGTGGCCATGGATCCTTTAGATTTGATATGGCGCCTTTTTGCATATTGAGAGACCATTATAGTTTCATCATTTATACATATGTTGGATCTGCCTATCTTTATGGTGATGTTTTGTATATGGACATGTATGTGCAAGAGATCAATTTTTTTGACATTTATCTCTCTTTCAGGTACCTTCACTCGAGCCTTTTGATTTTGGATTCTCTGCTTTCTCCATACTCAGCTGTTTCCTTTATAATGTATTTCGGCTATCATCTTCCCCTCTAACCTCACACATTAGGGGGCATATGTTATAGCTCAAAATGACACTTCTCTTCCTGTGACCACTTTCCCATGATCCCGTCGCATGTCGACATTTCCATGACGACACTTCATGAAAGTCATTGAAAAGACACCTATCTTGGAGGACCCATATCTTGAGTTTTGTAACTTTGTTTGACCTCATCTCTACACCGTTGGAAAGGTATTTCCGTTAGCTAAAACTTTCTAGAAGACACCAAAGTCTAAAAATGCCCAGAAATACCTTAAAAATGCGTTTTTTGTGTATACACGACTCTCCTTATAGGCAAGTCACGAATCATACGCTAGTCTCGTGTATTACAAGTTGCAGATGCTTGTATTCGCGGGTTTCTCTTATGGAAACTCGCAGATCATTCACGGGTTGTCCTTCTCCATAGTCACGAATAGGTCTCTCAACATTTAAACATAAAAACATGCCATTTTGGTTAGTTTGGGTAGTTTTACAACTGACTCATTCACTTGTAACCACTTTGTCTTCGCCCCTAACTTTTCCTTTACCATATAAATAGAGGTAGGGAGGTCCATGAGGGAGGACTTGAATTTCTGCATTGCTATGCTGGAGGAATTGAGACTCTCTTTTCCCACACCTTTTCCCTGGAGGTCTTCCCCTTGTGTTGCAGAGCTTGGAGTCTGAGTTCTTTGGAGAAGAGAAGCAGCAGAACCAGATCAAGGTTTCGTGAGGTGACAAACTTGAAGAGAAGGTATACTTGTACTTGTTTTAAAGATTAATAAAGATGTGATGTCCTTCTTCTTCCCAAATAATTGTTCAATTTGTCATTGAATCTCTATTTCTGATCATATGATGATGTTATTCAGATCATTATTTCATCTTTGTTTGATTATCATTGTTTTATATGTGGTCATGATGGTTTGAGGAAGGTATAATTCATTTTGCAGGTCTCTTGGAGCGAGAGGAGCAAGAAGAGGATCGAAGAGAAAGATTGGACCAACCTTCAGTTAGTCAGGTGTGGACCTTTCTCATCTCTGATCTTGCTTATATATGCTTGCTGAACATTGTGCATCTCTCTTTCAACCCCAGTATGTTGATGGCCTCTTAAACCCTAGCCATAGGACACTTTCCTTTACAACAACCCTTTTTGGTTATGTTTTGCGGCTGGAAGGGTAGATCTATGATATGGTGTGAACATAGGTTGTTTTTGCCTTGGGAAGGCCATCAAATGTTTACTGATTCGATTTGGTCACCTGGGTTGTTTATCCCCATATTCCATTCATGTATGTGGTTGCCAAATGTTTCTCTACAACCCGACAATTGTGTTTTGTTGTGAAGTGCATGATGGTGTTACCTTTGCTGAGTAAGTCCAAGGAACCCACCTTTTAAGTGGTTGACTATGTGTATGGTGTGAATTTAGGCTTGGCCGAGTAAGTCCAAGGAACCCCTAGGTAATTGGGTTTTTCCCTTAGCAGTCTGTGAAACCCAAGGTTGAGTTGGCTTGACTGTGGATGTATGGTTTTGGCTATGTGTAAGCCTGTTGTTCCCTAATGCCTTGTGGAATCATTACCAAATTAGGGGTGGCAGTGATGCTGAGAGATTAATGAGCACAATGGCATATGGTTGGGTGGAACGTTGCAATCAATTGTGGTCTAGCTTCTTTTAGGATAAGTATTCTTGTGCTTAATCTTTGCAAACTATTTGTTTAATGATTTATGAACATGATGAATGCATGAATGAAATGAATGTGTTTGCTTCCAATATAGATTGCATTATGCATCTGTGTATGTTTTTACATTAATGCATTTTATTTTTATGTTTATGATTGTGGGGCTAGATTTCCCGTTATGACAACACCAACATCTTAGTCGCGTCCTCTCTATAGTGGGTATGAGGGGTGGGGACATGACAATCGAGATTTTATTGCTATTTATATATCATCCCCAAATTGTGCACAACATATTTTCCTTGCCTATTAACCTATGAAGCATAGGAACCACTCACATATTTTAGGAAACTCATTCTTGAAGTTCCTACGTCCTAGGGAACTTGTAGGGAGCTTTCCTAATCCAGCAGAAACCGTTCTGGATTGTTGGGAACTTTTTGGGAACTTTTACCCTCTAAAATAGGGAACTTGGGGACTTTTTTTGTGCGTTTCCTTCACTGGTAAATTCCATGCATTTATGATGGCCATGTTGGTTGTTAACAATGTTCCTATTTCTTAGCCACCATACATATACATGGTTGACTTAGAATTTTTCTCTAGAAAACTAAGTTGCAATAAAAGTCCTTTTTGTGCCACCTTGTCGAGTTGGTTCACTGATCTCTCTCTACCTCTAGTGGTAGAGTATTCACTTGTCCCTACACTGAATTACAGTTACCGCTAATCAATAATAAATGTAAATCTATTTTGACTTTTTATATATTAAATAAAAGAGAATAAATTTATTTATTTTACTATTTACTTTATGAATAAAAATAATCTTTTAACTAATTGGAAATGGTTTTAAATCTTACTTAAAAACTATATTCATGCATTAAATTTAAATACAAATTATCTTGATTTTTATTTTATAATAATTTAAATTTGAATATTTATACACCTTTGCAAATACCCTAACATAGAATGTCTTGTAAACATATAATATTCTAATATATTTTAATTATAGTTGACACAAAAATGAAAACTTTTATAGAGAGTCTACCTTATATATTCAATGACATGGATAGTAATTTTGATTTTATTGCCATTTCCATCTGCAAAGAGGTTCTAGTTACAATCATAATACAAGGGATAAGTCAAGTCATCTTGTTTGTGTTAATTCCATGGGGTCTTCACTTGTTGACCAATATCTTCTCACGTTAGTTCATATTGTGGGTTTTAAAATTATCAAAAATTGAACCAATATATTGCAGGTATTGGGGGGATGAGGGGTTTAAGGTGGGGTTGGGTAGGGTGGTTTATAAGGATTGAGGTATAAAAGGGGGTGGGAAGGAGGTTTTAAGTATTGGGAGGGGGTTTCAACAAAAAGAGTTTGGGTCAATATCTCTAGAAATTAAGGGTATTCTTTAATATCCCACGATCGTACGTGCTATGTGAGAGGTTCACTAAGTGAAGTCCCCGTGGTTAATTCTTTTTTTCTTCTCTATGTTTATTCTCTTCTCTATGTTTCTTCTCTTCTCATGTTTTTTAATTATTTTATTTTTATATATTTTATATTTTTTTCATATATATTATTGACGTTCCCAACCTGTTGTTCCCTGCAAATTTGGAAGAAACTTCTAGAAGTATCTGATACTTGTACTCACGTTCCCAATGTTCTCGAAGGAAGTTTGTGCAACATAGCTATTGGATAAATCCATAATATTGGTCTTCGTGGCATCTAATATTTCATTGACAATCAGATATACATTTATTTCTTCTTTCTTATATGATTATTTTACTTGAGTAGACGAGGGTACAATTCTTGCTGTATCTGCTAATAAATCCAACTCTAAAAGTTCAACTTGTACTTCAGTCTATGCTTTTCCTTGTGTGTTTTTTGTTGATCTTTGTTATGCTTTAAGACCTTGTTTCTAATTCTAAGATTTTTATTTGTTCATTTGAGAGGTTCCATATGAAATCATAAATATTTGTTGGTCTACCTAACTTTGTCACTACTCTTTTTAAGTAGCTGAATTTACTTTGTAATGTCTTTCCACATCTTCCATTTTTTTAATTTATTAATTTATTAATTTTTCTTTTGTAACTTCATAGACAAAGAGTCATAGATTACTAGATTAAGAGAAGCTAGAGTATACATTAGAGACAATCCAATATAATGTAGTTAGGTATGCTGAAACCTAATAAGTCAACTTCTTCCAATGGTTTCTTAGGTTCTGCTGGACCCTCCTCAAAAGTTTTCTTTTGATAAAAACTCAATATATTCTACAAAGGATCAATGAGCTATATGGTCTCAATAATATTCTTAAAATTAACTTGTTTGGAAACTACTTCCCTACTACCAATCACTATGTTGATTGCAGTGGATTCCTTGGATTCCGATAGCTGCTTAGGGTTCTTCCTTTCTCTGAAGGGTTCTGTAATAATATTTGGAATGAAAACAGGGGCATGGTGTATGTCTTCTTCTTGTGAGAAACTCTTCTATTGCATGAATTGAATCTAGGTAACATTTTATTTTTCAAGCTCCTCTAAACCTAGCAATTTGATAAGTGCGTGGTCTTGTAAAAACTAGCATTTGCATGAATGGTTTTGTAAAAATGTCTGCAAGATGATCTTCAGACCTGCAAAATTCTAAGCAAATTTCTTTGTTGTTCATCAATTCTCTTATGAAATTATACCTTTTGTCGATGTGTTTGGTTCTCTTGTGAAACACACGATTCTTTGATAATGCAATGGATGAATTGTTGTTGTAGAAAATGGTTGTTGGTTCTTGCTGGTTCTATGACAAGCATTTTAACATTATCCGCATCCAAATGGATTGACATGCAGCGCTTGTAGCTGCGACATACTATGCTTCTACTGAAGACATAGTTGCTATAGGTTGTTTCTTCAAACCCCACGGCACATCATCCATACCAAAATGAAATGTGTACCCAAATGTGCTCTTCTTGTCATTTGTGCTACCTCCATTGTCACTGTCAGTGTATCCAATGAGTTTAAAATTCTATTAGGTTGAATACATTATGCCAAGATCCTTTGTGCCACTTACACACCTCATAATTATTTTACTTGCTTTCCAATGAGAGTCTTTTGGTGACTCCATGAATCTTGAGATGAGACTTACTCCATACATGATGTATGGTCTCGTCGCTGCTAAATACATAAGGCTTCCAACAAGCCTTTTAAACAACGTAGGCTCTACAGTTGATCCATCATCATCCTTGATCAGTTTTAAACATGTTATTACTGGTGTTGGGGTTGTCTTACAATTAGACAAGTTGAATCTTTTTAAAATTGCACTTGAATATTTTGACTGTGATATAAAAATACCACTTTTAGACTGCTGAACTTCAATGCCTATAAAAAATTCATAAGCCCCAAATCAGCCATTTCAATTTCACTTTCCATGACTGTTCTAAATTATTTTATGCCAAAATCACTAGTAAATATTAAATCAGCTACATACAGGTAGACAATTAACATGTTACCTTGCTCAGACACTAGTTCATAATATATACAACAATTGTGATTGCTTCATCCCAATATTCATTTGTCCAATGTTTGGCTTCCATCATGTTGCATGGCATCTCCATAATGGTTATGTTCTTTCTCTCTACGACACCATTCTGTTGAGGTGTATACCGCGCAGTGAATTGCTTTTGTATGCCATGGTTTTGCATAAATTTAGAAATTCATTTGAAACATATTCATTTCCTCTATCCGTACTAAGGATTTTGATGCGATGTCCACTCTGGTTCTCCACGAGTGCCTTGAACTATTGAAAACACCTAAATGCATCAGATTTATGTTTCAGAAAATATACCCATGCTTTTCTTGAGTAGTCATCAATAAAAGTAATAAAATAATTGCATCCTCCTATGGCTGATGTCTACATTGGGCCACAAATATCAGAGTGCATAATCTCAAGTGGTGTGTGTGCTCTGTATGATTTTTTGACTGAAAAAGTCTCTCTATGCTGCTTCCCAAAAATTCATCCTTGAAAACTCTCTTTGGTTTGTCAATCAATGGAAATCCTTTTACCATATTCTTGTCTGCAATAGCTTCATCCCACCAAAATTCAGATGTCCAAATATGAAATGCCACATGCAGGAATCATCCTGAACTTCTGTTTGAAATGCTGCTTGAATTTCAGTGATGTCATTTTCTTTCTTATTGCAATCTATGACTGCTTCTTTTCTTTCTTACTTAAATGCAGCTCTTGTATTTTCCTTTCCTTTCATATCTAGAACTATCCACAATGGAATCAAGTGATTCTTTTCATTCAGACTTTTTCTATTAGTTGGTTGCTTGGACGTCTGTCTTTAATCACACAATGATTTCCCTCCATGTAGACTCTGTAACTTTTCTGTATTAACTATCCAATACTCACTAAATTTTGTTTCATACCTTCGGCATAATAAACATCAAGCATAAATTTCACTCCCCCTGTTTGGCCAGAATATCAACAGTACCTTTTCTCAAAACATTGATTTGGAAATTAGTTCCATGTGTAACATCAATTGGAATTGAATCATCTAGACTGGAAAAAAATTTAAATTACTAGTCATATGATTGTTTTAGCCTGAGTCTAAATACCATATGTCACAAGGAATTTCTTGGATAGTATTACATTCAATTGGGGATGCACATGCCATCAACATTGCACTTGACAAAGTGCTGATATTCGTCGATTGGTTCTGGATTTACATTCCCTAGTCATACTAATTATTCCTGAATTCATAGGAATATTGACCAAATTTCTTTCAATAATGACATTGAATTTTTGATTTATCAAACCTGTGACCACTTGGATGACTTGGGTTTTGATTCTGTCCTCTACCAGTGACATTTGCGGGATTGCTGCTATATCCTCCTCTTGAGAAGTTTCTTCCTCTGCCTCTAGAATTATTTATGCCCCTGCTTCTTCAAGGACTTATGGATGATTGTGTTGCAAATGCACCTTCCAATGATGTATTGGATCTATTTATTATGTGTTCATGATTGATGAGTGAAGCTTGCAACTCATCAATAGTAGATAATGACATGTATTTGTTTGCTTCCAAGGTCACAACCAAGGATTCAAATCTTGGGGGAATACTTCTATGATTTTTTTCAACAACCCTTTGGTATTCTATATTTTCTCCATGATATTTTAGTTGATTTATCAAACCAAAAAATCTAGTGTAGAATGAGTATATTGACTCTGTTTCTTTCATTGACAGAGATTCAAAATCTCTTCTCAAAATCTTCAACTTGGAATTCTTTACCTTTTCCAAGCCTTGATATGCGGTCTCCAATATATCCCATGCATGCTTAGCGATAATTGCTACTGCTACTCTTGGGAGTATGATTTCATGCATGGCTTGGTGTATGTAGAACATATATTTTCCATCTTTCTTCCTCTGTTCCCTCAGGGCATCTTTCTCAGCTTGTGTGATATTGTTATATGACGTCTGATCTATTGGTTATGCATAACTATTATGAACTATCTCTCAAACATCTTGACTTCTAAACAAATCCTTAATTGTTAGAGACCAATACTCATAAATATTTCTTATAAAATTTGGAGTTTGTAAACTTGACATGCGTGAACTAGAAGTGGAAGTCATTTTGTATTTTTATTTTCCTTAAAAAAATGAATTTTTAGTTTCTAAGACAAAGTTGATTTCCTAAACTTGCTCTGAAATGAGATCTCAGAAAATACAACTGCTTCGGCGGTAGAATTGAGTTACCGCGTAGTCATAAAATTTTCTTTCCCTTTTTACTTTAACGAAAAATTCTTGCGACGAAAATACTACGATGGAATTTTCACCTGATACACTTTTACCTCGACAAGATCACTTGGCTTCTACCGACTTTTACTGCAACATGCCAACTCCCGTGTGACCAACTTTCACTTCAACAAAACAACTTTTGGTCAAAATTTATAAGAAGATATTTCTTAGTCTAAAGACTTAGGATATTAAAAGCACTTTTCACCGACAGTAACTTGGGATAAACTGCGACACAACTATTATTGCGACTCACTCACAATATCATATAACCAAATATTAAATAAGACTTGTGTCGAACACTCCATAGATAAAATAAAACTAGAACTTTTATGTGGTGAAATAATTATGGATTCTTTGTATCTTTCACTAAACAATAAGTGTAAGCAACATTCACTTAGGTAAATATGGAGAAGATGTGCACATAACTAAAACATGCAATAAACCATAAACTTATGGATTTATATATCTTGTTGTGGCATAATAAAGAACTATATTAGTAAATGCAAACTTGAAAAATTTACAAGGATGTTTCACCTTTTACAGAGCTTTGACTCTCAACACTTTCACAAAACACATAAGCTTGAGCTTCGAACTCTTCACAGAGTTTTTCCTTCTTCTTCTTTGCACACTTGCACTGTTCCTCTCTTCTCCTCTCTGTATTTCTGTCTGTCTATCTCTCTGTATGTATATCTAATTACAATATATTTCTTCTTATAAAACACTTATATCGACTTATATTAAATACTGTAATAACTATATACCTAGAAACTTAGCTTCAAAAATTTAATTTGACTAGTTTATACATGAGAGACATGAACTCTTCATCCTGTTAGACCGTCTGATAGAAACTGACCTGCTACAGAATTTGATAGATTCGACTGATTTTCTATGTGGATCAGCGAGTAATTAATATTTCCAACAATATAAACTACTGGATTCATTCCCTAGATGTTGTTGAACCCTTGTCGCCATTTTATGTAAACTTTTACAAACTAAGCAAGGAAAATTAAGAGGTTATTTCCTTGAAACATGAAGTAACAACCTTATATTATAAAGAAAAATATTAATATATCACCCATCACATGTGACATACTTTTGCATAAAAAACATTTGTGCACTCGTCCTTGAGCCTTTTTCTCTGCATGCCTTGACTCCAATTTGAAAAAGGGTGATTGTTTTCAACAAATTATTTCCATGAATTCTTGTCATGAAGTTTTTGAGTTTTGAACCATCTTTTTCCTGTAGTGGGAGATCCTGTAGCAATGGTGATAGAGTCCTTTGAAACTCAAAAAATGACACGGGGACTTCATTTAGTGAACCTCTCACATAGCACGTACGATCGTGGGATATTAAAGAATACCCTTAATTTCCAGAGATATTGACCCAAACTCTTTTTGTTGAAACCCCCTCCCAATAATTAAAACCTCATTCCCACCCCCTTTTATAACTCAATCCTTATAAACCACCCTACCCAACCCCACCTTAAACCCCTCATCCCCCCAATACCTGCAATATATTGGTTCAATTTTTGATAATTTTAAAACCCACAATATGAACTAACGTGAGAAGATATTGGTCAATAAGTGAAGACCCCATGAAAAATGAATCCATTGAGATTAGCCACAACTCTATCAAATTAGTGGGATAACTCTTAGGAAAATTCTCTATGAAAAACCTATAACTTCTCAAAGAAAATAAATAACCCTTCTCGCTGGAAATGATCTCTATTGTTTGGATCTTCATCGAAACATTCCATAGTATTTGGTTCCAATATATTTTCCATTTTTCAAATGAATATCAGGACTTCCTAAATCAATCTAATTATCAGTGGTTACTATTGTAGTGTAGAAAACTATGTTGAAGGAATATGATAACAATTGGAAAATGTAGAATAATAAAATAGGTTTGGGAAGAATATTTAATGGGACAAGGTTAAAAGGAAACTAGTTGTGGCAATATTTGAAATATAATAATGGCTTGTAATGGAAATGTCAAGTATGAATAGTGTAGTCATTATAGGATAACACATGGTTGACATAATTGTTTGATAATCCATGATTTATTATGGGAGAAAAATGAATGAAACAAAATGATAATAAATCATGATATGGTAGAATGTGGAGCTTGATTAACCACGGTGATAAGACAATCACCTCCCAACCATAGAAAAATATTTTTTTTCCCTTGAGCTCACACCTTCCAATATATATTGATGGACATCCATATACTAGTAGCATAAAACCCAAGAAAGGATAAGAGAAAATTCTCCAAAGTGGAAACCCCCAAAATGTCTTCTCCCTAGCCACAGTAGGGAAATCCTCTTGCTTGAGAAAACTCGACTTGTTGTAGTGTATTAAAATGAGTGATGCACACTTTTATTTATACGTTTAGTTGCTGCCAATTTAATTTTCAACTGGGTCAACTTTCCCGTTTTACTGGGGTCGACTTATCCTCCATTTTTGGGGCCAAATTGTTATTTCTAAAATAAAAAACATTTTTTATTATTATAATTCTTGGGTCAACTTGTGAGGGGACACCTCACGCAGCTACTACACCAACACTCCCTCTTATCCAATGAGGCATCATCAGTATTATCATATTGGAACACATATGGATATCATCTGTACATTACAACTATCTCAAACATCTCTATATCATAAGGAAGGTCTTCTAGCACAATCTCAGTGCATCAAGAAGTGTCAACAAATCAATCTTTGGGTGTTAACTCAATCCAATCAATCATAGAACATCCACCAGCTCCACATCTCTGTCTGTCCATATGAGAGTCACTCGTGCATCATATTGACCTATTCCATTAGGGAACATGCACCAGGAGTTCACATAGAACTCATATCAGTTCACACAGAACCCTGGACAAACATTAACACTCCCTATTAGCGAGGGGGACGTTATGCATCACTTCCAAGATTATCACTTGGTGAGAATGTCTATATTTGAAGCCTCACACTCCTAACCAACACATAGAACCTAGAGTCTAAGTAAGAATACACCATAGCTATTAACCACTAACGGTGAGTGAACATTTAGCTCGATGTTGTGCATGGCTCTCTAGATGATAACTATGTTAGCACCTCGAGTATAAGAGAGACTACACCAGAGACATTCACCACTAAATGTGAGTGAAAATTGTTGCATAATGGTTTGGATGAGAACTATGTTAGCACCTCAAGTCTAAGAAAAACTACACTAGATCCATTCACCACTAATTGTGAGTTAACATTTACCCCAATGTTGCATACTGGAGCCACTAACATCTTGAGCCTTGTGTATAAGGATACACTAGGTTCATTAAACACTAATTTTCAGTGAAACTTAATCCCGATGCGACTCACTTGGTCCATCCATCCAACCTCTCCATCCTTTTTAGTATTTTAGAGATACCTTCTCACTTATTTTGAAGTGATTAGGATAATGCATGGTATGTGTATAATCATCCTTCCCTCTTAGTGATGGATATAATAATGGAACCAATATCCCCACTCGATCACAAAGTGTTTGGGACAGTTCCCTACAAGAAAATAGGGACCAATATCCCCATCCCATCTCAAGATGAGCGGGAGAACCTTCTTTTCCACCTAGATCCATTCACCCCTAGCTAAGTTAAGGCCAATACTGGGGGAACACCTGCTTGATGCATCAACACTACTCATCGAGGGCCAGTCCCCCACCCTATCACAAGGTGTTTAAGAGTTAGGTAAGATCCCATATTATTATCATACAGGTGCTAATGTTCTCTCATAGAATCTTATGAGAACCAACATGCATAATCTAATAGAGGCATCCAATATATCGGGGTAGACATTTCTGTCCTACCCTATTCTAGACATGAAATGCAAATGAATGAAATAAAAAAATCACGTAACTCAATCCATGCACCTATATGGGAGAGTATCAAGATACTATTTTCCCCTACCCCATTATAGGGTGTTCAGGATTTCTCCCTCTATGCTGAAGACTCCTACTCCCTGAGCATCCTGCTCCCTTCTAATCCATCTGTCATGAATCTAATTGGAAACCAATTGCTTTCCATAGTCATCGAAGAAACATGTATATGTAATAAAGAAACTGAAATCTGTTGAAGCCTTCTGCTCCTAATCACCAATCTCTATATGATATCCTCTGGGATTGTGGTGCATGTGTCCACATATAGATAGATGTATTAGGTCCTCATTTGTCTGCAGTTAATGTTAAATAGTTGTGACTTTCATGTAACTGCTTCATTTGCTATATAATTTATCCTTCTATAATATGGGATAAGAGTCACGCTCCTTGAATCTTTCCACTTCTGATCAGCATGGTCACACTCAATCATTGACAAGATCTATATGTCCATCACTTGTTCTTTGGAACAAGTCTCATCATGCTTCTCTTATAGGCCATAACACATGATATTTTTCCTACAAGTCAAATCCTGGCAGATGGTTAGTTACATTGCATAACTAAACTCATTCAATGCAATGAAAATAGTTCGTACAAGTATATAGGCATCTTAGCCAATGCTTCAACACAACACACACATAGTTACTATCTGGATGCTTTCTATCTCCATTAGAACATTCCATCAAGAGTGTTCACTACTCTAAACATGTTAGAAGAAGATATCATCCTATATGTGTTCATGGAATGTTGTGCAATGTTACGAGCTAAATCATATACATAAAAAATACTACATGAGCCTATTATACATCAATAAAAAAAACTATATCACATGCTCAACAACTTCCTAAATCTAGGAATATAGATCTGCATAAAACAGATCCAAAAACAACTAGATCTAATCTACTAGAGAAATAAAATAAAAATACTTATACTTTATTGTTTTGTGGGTGGGATTACACTACCTTTTGGTATAAAATCATGAGAGTCCTCTGATGTTCATCTAATTGTTGGGATTCCATCACAATCTGGATTTCCATCTCATCATCTTAACATGGAGAATAATAGGGAAGAACTCCTTTCGATGATCTTTTGTACTTTCTTCATAATAATCATTTCTTGACTTCTTATGTGGAGTATCTTCATTGATATCAATAGTGGAGGATTCATACTTCCTTTTGTTTGAACTATGACACTGATTGGCATAGTGTCCATATTTACAACATTTGTAACATAGGGTGTGTGAAAGATTCTTTCTTTTCTTCTTTTGATCAAGAATAGGACTTGATCTTCCACCTTTGTCTTTCCTGTCATGGAAATTTCTTCCCTTAATATTTCCTTTCTTGACATGAGATGTGAGGGCTTAAATTTATTCATGTTGATCTTCTTCATTAATATCAATGGTTGAAGCTGGGAGTCTTATCTTCTTTGAATTATGACACTATATAGAATGGTGACTGAACTTATGACATATGAAGCACTATATATGAGAGATATCCTTCTTCTTCACTTGTTATGGAATATCCTAATCAACAATATTAATGAGAACCTTATAGTTGGAAACCCCTTCAAGTCTATGCTCAACCTTCATGTTGATCTTCTTGACCCCAACCTAAAAAGTGCTTCAAAAACACTAGAAGAGGCTAGTTCAAGATTGAAGTTTGGAAAATTGTAAAAAAATTATTCTACATGCAAATGCATCCTCCTAGGGTGATTTGAATAGACCTCATTTTCTCCCATATCTATGGACATGATAGTTGAAAACTGGAAACCCTAGTTTCCTGATTTTGGTAGAGAATGGGTCAGAAATGAATATTTCCATATATGAATTCTGCTTCCATAGATATTTGTTCCCTAATAAGGTGAGTTGGATCAAGATAATATTGAATATCCAAAAATATGGACATAAGGGATAGATCCAAGGATCCCAAGGTCTTGACCCTAGCAGTATTAGGTCAAAAATTGAACTTCTACTAAGTTGAATTTGGCCAGCACATAAAGATGTGCCTTCCTAGGGTGAGTTGCTCTATTCTCCTTTCAAGATGATACAAGGTTGAAAATACTCCAAAATATAGAGCCTCGGTTTTTGGTAATGGCTTCTTTCAACACTGCTCTGATACCATGTTAGATTTAATAGCAGTATATTTACGATCACTAAACGAATGACATAGCATAGAAATGAGATGAATGTGGATCTTGATTAACCATAAGGATAAAACAATTACATCCCAACCATATACAAAGCTATTTGTCTCCCCCTAGCTCTCATCTTCCAATAGAGATCGATGTACATCCAGATAGTAGTAGAATAAACCCCAAGAAAGGATAAGAGAAACCCTCCAAAGTGGAAAACCGCCAAAATGTACTCTCCCTACCTGTAGTTGTGAACTCTTCTTTCTTGAGATAAATTAACTTGTTGTAGTGTGTTAAAATGAGTGAGGCTCCCTTCTATTTATACATTGAGTTGTTGCCAATTTAATTTTCAACTGGGCCAACTTGCCTATTTTAATGGGGCTGACATATCCTCCATTTTCTTGGGCTGACTTATTATTTCTAAAATAAAATACATTTATTTGCAATAGGAAGACAGTCTACAACCAACCACTCATAAATTGGAAACAAAACACTCATAATTTTTTCAGAAATAACACTCATAAACAATACTCATAAATTTGAGACTTTTTGTCTTTTCTCTTTTCTCATCATTTTTTTTCATTCTCAATCGAACAGATTGTGGATATACTAGTAAGGATTAAGCTGACTTCCATTCACCAATCCTTTGAAAGGTGTTCCATCTAATTTCTACAATTGTATCGCACCTCCTTTAGTGATTTGAATTATAATATACGGTCCAAGCCAATGTGTTCTAATCTTGCTAGGATTCTTCAAAACCTTTCTGTCACACAGGAGAACAAGATCTCCAATATGAAATTTATTTTTCTTAATATGTTGGTTGTGCCAAGATTTTTGTTGCTCCTTCTTGATATTTCGATGATAGTTTGAGACAAAGTGCTCTTCCTCCAGCTAGACTAAGTGTGACAATATTTCAACGCCAACCTTGGTCAACTTCATTATCGCAGCTATCTTGAGACTGGGTACAATGTATTCCATAGGCATGACAACTTCTTGTCCATAAACTAGTCGAAATGGAGTTTGTCCTGTCAATTTTTTACAGCTCGTGCAATAAGCCCATAGTACCACATATATAATTTGATCCCAGTAATGTCTTTGAACAATGCAGATCTGTGTCAATGCATTATACACGATCTTATTGAATGCCTCGACATCTCCATTCGCTTGTTGATGATATGCCGACATCTTCTAGTGTTGAATATTGAATTCTTCAATTAATATGTCGATCAAAATATTCACAAAGTGTGTGCCTTGATCACTTATCAAAATATTCGGGCATACAAATTAGGTTACTACATTGTCAAACAAAAATATGGCAGCAGTTGTAGAAGTACAATCCTTGACTGGAACTGCTTCATCTCATCTAGTCAAATAATATGTCGCAGTGACAATGTAGCGTGCACATGTTCTCTTTCCTGATGGATTAATAGGTCCGACAAAATCAACAACCCATTTGTTGAATGCCTATAAATTTATTTGAGATACTAGCGACATTTCATCTCTTCATGATGACTTTCTAGTTCTCTGGTAGATATCATAGTTGTGACAATATTTTCTAGCATATGCATGTAGAGTAGGCCATCATAGTAATGCTTGTAAAATGTTATGAATTGATGCTTTCTTTTAACCCAAAAAACTCCTCACTCAGCTCTACATGGCCTACACCACCCAAGGACACCCATGCATGACCCTCACATCACCCCATTAGACCCCCACACCCTCAAAAAGGCTTAAAAATGAGCAAAAGGGCTTAAAACCCCCAAAAAGGAGCCTAAGAAATTCTCCTAATGGCTAAAGACTCCAAAAAGGGGCTAAAAATGCCAAAGGGAGCTAAATATAGGGTGGAAGGGAATAAAATCCCAAAAAAGAGGCTAAAGCCCCAACCAGGGGCTTAAAACCCTAAAAATCCCCAAAAAACCTATAAATAGAGGGGTGGGGGTCACTCTCAAAACATTCCTCCCTTGCATACTATTATGCTGCTCTTGGATGCCTTGAGACCCTTTGTCTCTCAAGCCACCCACACTCCCTCTCCTCCACTCTCAATTGAGCCATAGCTTCCCCATCCAAGAGAGGTGCTTCTCCAAGCCAAGGCATGGTGGCCCATTTCACCAAAGAGAAGGTATACCAGTGTTCTTTTCTTACATTTGCTTTAGTGTTTTATAGTTTTTCCTAACCCATTTTTTTTGCAGGTTTATTTCTAACATGTTTTTGCAGGTATTTTGTTTCTAATAGTTGTTTGCAGGTTGCTGGAGCTAACCCTAACATTGTTTGCAGAGGGGTTTCCAACCATTCCATTTCTTGCTTGTCCTTTACTTTCTTTCCATCTGTTTTTCTTGCATTTCACCTACAGGAACCTACCCTTCCTTCCTATAGATAGAAGGTAGCCATTCTTGCCCTGTAGCAAGGGAGAAATCCCTGCTACAGAACTGGCGACCATACCAGGTCGATCCCACAGGATCCCTTGGTTTGTTTTTTAAAATTTCAAGTTTCAATTCAGTTTTTGCCCTAGGTTAAATTTTTTGTCAAAACTAGTTTAAATCTTGTTTAGTTACAATTTTTGTTTCTGTCGAGCCTCCACAAGGAAAATTCGAGTCCATTTGGCCACAGTATGGGTTACTGTCGACCGGATCGGACTCAAGATAAAAAAAACTCCCAGTCCGGAGCAGGTCGCACTTATCGGGCCTAAACAGGGGACCAGGTCACTCATTTAGGCCTCATAGGTGCAACTAGGTCACCCTTTTTCCCCCGAAAGGTGCGACTTTCATTCAAAAAGACAAATCGCCTCTGTCTGCAAAATCTGAGTGATCCCATCGCCTGTTTCTGGAAAAATTTGGCGACCCCCTTGCCACATTTGACTTGAAACATGCGATCTGTCACTCAAAAGTTAGTTTTTAATAACTAAGGACTATCAGTACGGCTCAACTGCCTCTATCCAACACAATTTTTTCATTTCTATTTCTGTTTATGTTAATCACAATTTCATGTATAGAACAAAGTGTAAGTTAAAATTTTTTAATGGGTTAATGAATATAGCTTAACTAAAACTTACCTAAAATCAACAATCTTGCTTACCCTTCCTCCTCTACCCAGTCATCACCCTTCGAGGTATTCTGGGATAAGACAAAGGGCACAACTTGTATAGTAATAGCCCCTTCACCCAATATTGTTCGAAACCACTAAAAATAGGTGACTTGGAAGGTAGAGGGGTTAGAGAAGGAGGGCTTCTCATAGTGCTAAGCATCCTCCCTGTTGACCAAACTTGCAGCTAGGAGGTGACCTGTGGATCTATGGATGGGCTTAGTCCCATTGTGTTGAGAGCCCAACACCTTCTCCTGGTTGAAGAAGAATATAGGTGTAAGGTAGTCACCTAGTTAGGCTATCACAATTCAGGGTAAAAAATGGTATATGTCTACAAAATTTCTGTTTATTTACTCTTTCAACCACAATATGATGAACTCTGTGGAATATTCATAAACCGTTTGCAGCCACCAGATAACAGAAAAACAAAAAGACATACACACCATACCACGTAAATCAACCCAACTCAGTTCATGACACTGAGAGAGCCACTAAAGTTTACAAATTTACACTAAGTCAAAAATATATAGTCTTTGAGGACATAAGTCCTTGATTGCCTCAACCATGGGAAGTACTTGGGCTCAGCCCAGAAACTCACTGTGAGGAGTACCATGGGAACCCCAAAGCAGCTGGCCACTGAGAGGAATTGCCAAGAGAAACAGGAAATGACCCTCACCGATTGAGTAGAATGCCCGTGAGGAAAAATTCAAGCACTGTCTTTTGGCAGTCTTGGTGGCTGAGTGACCACCTACAGCTAATAGGAAGCCATTTGAAACTAGGTTCCAAAAAATCATTTCCACCAGTTTTATACACAAATCTAACACAATTGATCCCTCACGCCTAAGAGGCAAACCACCACAATTTGGGTCATTGAACTAACATTGTCGAGACCATTCTCGATGACCTCTCACACCATCAGAATGCCACAAAGCCTCTGATTTAGATTCAGACCCATATCAGTCTAAACTAGACCTACACACTGCACCATCAAGCCCCATGGCTGGTGCAAACCTGAATCCATTTTTCGGCATAGAAATCGCTAGTGGACCCATGTCCACACCACAAATTGTCACCAACAACCCTGCAGGTGGCCCCAACATGGTCATGTAAACTATCGTTAGTCAGCTGCCACCACCCATAGTGACCACTCAAGCTGTCCCACCTGCAACATATGGGGGCAGTGGCCCTCCCACATACACTGCCCCTCCTGTCACACATGGGGGCAGTGGCCCTTCCACCTACATTTCCCCTCTTGTCATACATGGGGGTAGTGGCCCTTCCACCCACACTATCCCTCCCACCACACTTGGGGGTACTGTCCCATCTACAATGGCACCACCAGTACCCCTAGCTATGCAGGTACATTATGCAACTGCAAACCCCACCACCATACCTGCCCCATCTCACATCAACATGGGGTCAAATTTGCCTTTCATGGCTCATATTAACTTTCCTGATTTGGCTCGATTGACAAACAACCCCCTCTGCCATCAAACGTTTTGTCCCCCCATGCCAACCAAACTTCCCTCAGACATTCCCAAGTTCGAAGGGAAGGCAGGGGAGTGTCCCCAAAACCACATCATGACATTTCACCTATGGTGCTCATCAAACAACATTGTATATGATTCGATCAGGCTAAGACTGTTCCAACACACCCTCATAGGTGCTGCAACCAAATGGTACATTGAGCTACCATAAGGCAAGTACCTAGATTTCAACTCCCTGGCTTTCATGTTCATGCAATATTTCCAACTCCCCATCAGATATGACGAAGGGGTGGAGATCTTGTTATCTTGCCACCAGAACACTACGACCCATATAACCAACCACATCCATGAGTGGCGACGATGCCGTAGTCTATGTAAGATCAAACTCGATGACAGGATCTTCCTAGATTGGTTCCTCAAGACCTTGCTCCCACCCATAGCAAAGGGCATTGCATACGAACGTCCCCAATCTGAAGAAGAAGCCATCTTGAAATCCCATTAGTTCGATCTGATTTATGCATAGTCTGGGTACCTTTAGACTATCATTCCAGATGCTCCCCGTACGGGTACCTCCTACCAAGATGCACTGGGGGCATCCCATGCTGCGGACGACATCATAGGCTCGGTCTCTCACCAACCACAGCACCGTCCAACACCACATGCACCTGCACCACAACCAAGCAACACTGCTAATGTTTCCTACCAAAACCAAACTCCGGACTATGCAAGAATGATGTCCCAGTTTGGAACCACAACTTCTTATGCACAACCTGCGCCACCACAACAGGCTCATGCCATGGCTTGGACAACACAACAATATACAGGGAAAATGCCCACATTTGTGCCACCCCCACCCACCCAAATCTATTATGCACCACTAGTGCAAGCGGTTCAAGCCCCCACCCCTGCTCCACCCACTCCATTGGGACAGGTGTTTGCACAACAAAACCACCTCAACCAGCCAACCCCCAATAACCAACAAGTGCAAGCCAAAAATAACCAACCCTGAAACCAAGGCAACAATCAACTGTAGGGAGGCGGTCAACAGTCGAACCCTCCCAACAATACTGTGGCAAACCGACCCTCCCAAAATACTCCATGACCAAATGCACTAAGATGCAATGCTCCGTTGCGTACAAACCAACCATGCACACTTTGTGAGGTCTATGGGCACTACACATTCGAGTGTCCCTTCATGGGTCGCACTAAGTAGGCCATTTGGAACAAGGTTCAACATTCCACCAACACAACGGACCAAGCCCAGCCCAACCCAGCACCACAAGGACCTCCTCCTATGGTGCTTCAAAACCCATTACCAGTCCAAGGATTGGTGGCAACCGCACCCCCTCCCCAACCCAATCCCAATGCTCTCGGGGCACCTCCCATGGTAGAAACAAATGCCCACCACCTGCTAGCCATGACAACTGAAGAGGTCAATCTACAAACTAGACGAAATTAGTATGGAACCAACACTGAACCCGCTGACACCTCAGCGGAATGAATGTCTAAAACAATTAATGCAACTCTTCAGTTACCCCCGTTCCCCCACCCCCCCATACCCCAGGTTTCCAATAATGCCACGGCTAGAGCTGCAGTCAACTATAACATCATGGATGATTTGACCCAAACACCAACCGCCATGTCCACTCTTGAGGTACTCAAAAAGTGCCCAACGTAGCAGAAAGGGTCGGTTGGCCCTAGACCCCTCTGATTCCAAGTTGATCACATTCAACATAGATAATGGAGAACCATGCATGCCATCAACCATCGCCTTTCAAATCTCGGTGTCTATCTAGAATTTGGTTGTGCACCGGTGCATAGTGGATGAGGGGTCATCTACGTGCGTTATGTCTACCCTAGTATGGCAGAAAATTGGATCCCCAATTCTGCAACCATCCTCCACAAATCTGTGGGCTTATGATGGCCATCCCACTAAATCCCAAGGAATCCTCCCCCATGTCCCCATCACATTATTTGAGAAGATAGTTCTGATTGACATAGAGGTTGTCAACGCTCAATTGGACTATAACCTTCTCCTCGGAAGAAGTTATATGTATGCCATGAGTGCTATCGCATCAACTATCTTCCGTCTCATGATGTTCCCCCATGAAGGGAAGATCATGATGGTTGATTAACTCACTTATCATGATCTGCAAGGGTTAACAGCACCCGCCAACGTTATCCCTACCATCAACACCATTGAGCCATAAGGGATGACCACACATGCCAATGTTGTCTTTGCAATCAACAACATGGTTGACAACACACCATCCTCCCCATTGTTGAATGTGGGCCCTGTGTTGCTTGTTGATACCACCATGATGGCTCCTTTCCCCTTAGTGTCACCACCAACGACACCAAACAATACTGCAAACTTGTGCATGCTCTCATCCAGCACTGCTCCACCCAAACAATAACCGCAGTTGCAACCCCAACCACAACCACAACACTTTCTGTTGCCTCAACATCAACAACAACCATAACATCATCTGCAGCTGCAACATTATGTGCAGCCACAACCACAACCTCATCCCCACATAAAACCATCAGGGAGTTATCTGGGCTCCTCTCCAGTCCACACAATTTCCTTCCTTTTTCCCTCGCCCGGTGTCATGAGTAAGCCAGTAATGGCCACCCTAAACCTACCCAACTTTACATTGGGAATTCCTATGTGGTATCTTGATCCACCAGCTCAACCATCAATGCCCTAGGTAATATTGACCCCCATGCAACCCATTGCAATCGAGTCTCATCCTCCACCCGGCCCACAAAAACCAACCACTGCACCCACACCCGCATTGCCCCACCCAAAAAGGGCCAGGGGAAAGAATGCGAAAGCTACTGCAGAGCTGCGACAAATCCTGCCTTGCACCATTTGCGAAGAACAAGGCCATCCGACTTAGAATTACCCTAAGATTCCAATGATCCATGTGCATTTGGATTCCATGGATACAACCGAAAACCTCCCTGTGGTTGAACTTCCAACCGTGCCAATAGTCAGAAACAAGGCATTGAGAACAAACCATGCTTGTGCCCTTTGCATATTGTATGGACACTATTCTTACCACTGCCAAGACTTGCCCAAATTTCAAATCACTTTAGCCGACCTCCGTCAACATTCCCTTGAATCTGAGATCACCCTGATCGAAGAAGTTCACCCCCCACCTCCTTCTTTGGACACTATGTCCATTTACATGATGTCCAATTCAATCAACCCTATTGTCTCCACCACCAATTATGGTCCATCAGACCTGTCTCTTCATTGCTTCCGCAATGACAAGGAGATACTTGAAGCCCTAATCACCTCGGAATACCCATGGGATGACATGCACCATCACTCATTCTTCCTCCCCGAAGAACTTGTGTTGTAGTCTGACCAGTTTTTCATGGAAACCAAGGATTTCATTCATGGGAAAGTCAACTGGTTCAAAAAACCCATTTCGGCACTAGATGCCTTCGAAGAAGGGAAAATGGCCAACATCTCAACCAATCCTGAGGTTGTTGAAGAAATCATGCTAGGGGCATCTTGCTCCCTGGAAGAAGTCGCTGCCTATAAACCTCTCTTCCAAGAATTCTGTGACATATTTTCCTGGTCTTACACTGAAATGTCCAGGTTGGATCCATCCATCGTGGAACACCACATCGACACATGGCCCAACATGGCCCCCGTACTCCAAAAGCAATGGCCCATTCATCCTTCCAAAGTGGCCGCGGTCAAAGTCGAGATAGAGAAGCTGCGCACAGCCGAATTTATTTACCCCATTGCCTACACCACGTTGGTTTCTAATCCTATTCCCATGAATAAAAAATAGGGTACCATCTGTGTTTGCACAGACTTCCACGATCTCAATGGGGCGTGTCCCAAAGACAACTTCCCAACACCCTTCATCGATTAGATTATCGATGCATGCACCGGACATGAGGCCTTTTCCTTCATGGATGGATTTTCTGGATATAACCAAATTCAGATCCGGAAAGAAGATCGTTACAAGACCATGTTCACAACCCCATGGGGCACCTTCGCATATCGAGTCATTCCCTTTGGCTTGAAAAACGTTGGAGCCACCTTCCAGCGCACCATGACACACTGCTTCCGTGACCTCATCCACATCATGTTGGTTTGTCTGGACAACCTTATTGCGCAGTTGCAGGAGCAAACACAACACATAGACGACCTGCGACAAGTATTCCTACGATGTCGCAAGTACGAAATCTGCTTGAACCCTTTCAAGTGTGTTTTCTATGTCCCAACGGGCCATCTCCTAGGGTTCATTGTGTCACACAAAGGAATGATCGCTGATCCCCTGAAATTCCAAATGACTTTCCCTCTAACGTCACCCCTTTGAGTGACGACAATACAACTTGTAATATAGTCTTTCTCCTTTTTTTGTTTTACACATTTTTCAAAAGTGAGTCTTATGTATCATTTCCCCTCATTTCTCTAGATGGATCACACCTCAAACCGGTATATGGGATTTGCTAATGGACCAAGCAGATGGTCTCCGAACCTTTCCTCAGCTGCATGGGTCATCTACTCCCCGTCACATGAGTTGATCCACATCGACAGAATATGCGTGGGCAGTGCGACCAACAACCAAGATGAGTACGATGGTGTCAATGGCCTCTTGGCTGTCGCTCTCCAGTTAGGTGTTCACCATATTGATGTCTTCTTAGGCTCCAAGCTGCTTGTTTCTCAGTTGAACAACTACTATTGGGTACGTGATCCCTACCTCTTTAGAAAATTCCTGCGCACTAAACAGATGGTTAGAGCATTTGAGTCTGTTGTAATCTCCCAGATCACATAGGGTTACCAATAATACACATTAAAAGCATACATACATAACATAAACAAGGGACAAGAACAAGTAGGTAGAATAACATATTATATTATAATGAAAGGGTTCATACAATATAGAGAACTGAACCGATTTTTCATCTGGCTCAACAGCCTAGTATATATGAATTACAAAACAGTTAGAAATAACTACCTGTCGATTTGGTCAATCGACATGACCTTATGTGGCCAACCTAATCTCTAATTAGTCAGTTGATCAACTTAGTTAGCTAATTAACTAAGTCGGCTTACTGACTTGCTCCTCCAACATCTCCCCCACAAACAAAATGTTTCTTCATCCCGAAGAAATAGGGAGGTACCAAAATTTCTTTTCCTGTCTTAAGTAGTTATTTCTATGTTCGATCTTCATGGGCTATGAATTCTGATGGTTGGTTTTTTTGTACACAGAATTCGACAATTGCTTCAGCTGTCACTACCAGCTGATGTTGAAATTCCATCCAACTTTGCAGTATTTTCTGTATGTCGATGGTTAATGTAGTCAGACTTGATAATATCGACATTTTCTCTTGAATGTAAAGTTCTACTATCCTTTCCATGTTGAGACCCATAAACTAGTCCTTTTCCTCTACTATTTCAAAAATTCGTTTCATCTCTGGTAAGATGATGTCTAATTTTTCTAAACTTGGAATTGCTTGCTGCACCCACTGATGTGCTTGTCGCTTGAGCTTTTGTAATTTGGCTGTTTCGAGCACTATTTGATTTTCAATTATGCTTCTGAGTGCTTCCTCTGTGCTTTTTCTCTTCTCTAGTGCTTGGATTTCTTGTCTGGTCTACCAGGTTTGCTGATAGACTTGCGCATAATGAGAAGGCCAGTCTCTCAGTACTTCTTCTATAATGACCGACTCCTCCATGTGATCTTATAGTACCTTGTATGCTTCTGAAAAAGTTGTGTGCTGCTACATCAACATTCAAGCTGTTTCTTCTTTCTGCCCTTCTCTTGTGTCCTGCATTTGTTCCTATAGTGCTGACACCATGCTCTCAAACAACCGATAATCTTTTTCTAGCGGCTTGTCGGTGCCAACCTCTGTCGGTCCTGGTATCATAGATTGCACAAGGTTTCTGCATTTGTTAAGGAACTTGACTTGTTATTTTTCATTATCGTCGAGCTCCTTGCGTCTGTTCTGGCTCCTTGTTTTTGATTTGATTGCCAGTGTTTCCAATATTTTCCCTAATTCTCCATCCCTCAGCTTGGTTGCATCGACTGCAGTGGTCGACCCAAGTTGACTGATGTGTACCATTGTCGTCTAGCTTTGATTGTCCTTCTTCTTTTTGTCTTTCTTTCTTTTGTGCTTTTGTTGCTCTGCTTTCTTTGGCACCTGTGTACTTGCAAGAGTTAGAATTGGGTTGTATGGTTGTTGGCTAGCAGTGGTTGAGGGTATTTCTAGTTGGGTCGGTTGGATGAGTGCTACAACCAGTTGTGCATCTGGTTGGTTTTTCACTGAGGGTCTAGATGTAAATGTTGTTGGCACTAATGGTTGCAGAGGAGTTGGTTTAGGTGTAGCTGGTTTGATTATAGTTTCTGGGTTGGGGGGTGGTGGTGATGGTGTTGGTGAATGGTCAGGTGTGATTGGGTTGGTGGAGATGTGGTCAGATGTCTGGTCATGGATCTGTGGAGGTGAACTTCCCTGAAGGTCGGAGAACAGTTCATCGATTTCTCAATTTATCTCATCCATGTTCTCTCCTTCCTCATCTTGTGTCGGTTCATTGGCTGGTGCGTTAGGTTTGGGGTCGGTCGGAATGAGGGATGTAGTTCGACTTGCGACAACTTTAGCTTAGTTGTGAGGGTTTCTTTGAAATGTCGAACTTATGACTACCATAGTTCTCGGCCTCTGGGGTACTTGGCCGGGTTGAGGAATGGGTAGTATCGATCCACCAACTTTGAACAAGGGGCATTTGGTGATGATATTTTTTACCGAGGTGAGTATCTCAAGCATTTTTTCTTCCTGAAAGTCTCTGTCTTGGTTGAACCTCTCCTTCAAGGTTTCCGGCATAGAATTCTTGCATATGTCGATTGGGCTTATGGAAGGAGGTGTTGGCAGTGCTTCTTATATGATTTTGGTCGGAGATGGGGGTGGAGGTGTAGGTACAAGATCAACAACATTTTTGGCCATCAAGGTGTTTGTGCTTTTCACTTTCTTCGGCCGACCTTGCCGTGCCCCTGCTTCGACAAATATTTGGAACTGGGTTTCGACCGGAACTTTGTTTACTGCGGCATCTTCTATAATGTTGCAGGCCGTAGTTGCTAGTTCTTCCTCATCTTTTGAGGACTCTACAATGATCAGCTTGTGCTTACCCTTCCCCTGCTCCTGTTCTTGATTTCTCTTTCTTTTTCTTGAGGCTGCTATCTCCTTCGACAATTTGCGTATGTTTTCTTTGGTGACAACATACTCCAGATTTTCAGTATCTATCTCTCCCCCTTGGTCTTGAGTTGAGACGAGGCTTTCTTCAGCTGGATTGGTTACCTGCTGTTCTATTTGTGTCTCTTCCCTTTGTGTTGTCAGTGGTTTGATTATAATTTGCAGTCGACCTGTGTCTTCTACTAGTGTCTCCTTCGACACAAATGTGCTGATATATAAACTGAGCTCATAATCTTCTTCTTTCTCTTGGTCTGTTAGTGTCTCTTCTATCGATAGGTCTATCTCTTTTTCCTTTGCTGGTATCAACAATTTTGTACCTGACTGTTGAGCTAGCTCCTGAAAAATTTCTTCAACTGTCGGGTAGTAGTCGAGAGTCTTTGCTTTTTCCTTTGCGCCCTTCATGTACCACACCATGGTATGGTCGAGTTCTAACTGGATGTGGGAAGTTTTGGGTAGACTTTGTTGGATGTTCTGGGGCACCCTCCATCTGGTTTTTTGGACTTTTAGCTGTTCGAACCAGTTTTCTAACATCACTTTTCCTTTTGCTAGTTCCTTCATTGTTCCATTTGGGAAAATGGTTTGAATCTCCACATATGGAATTTTGTGGGTTCTTGAAATTGTTTGTCCTCGACAAGGCACAAGGAGTATATGACTATCCATATCATAAGGGACAGGAACCTTATAATCTCTCCTGACTCTTGACATTTTTCACAGATGCCTTTGAGCATGTCGGCGACATACTCATCCCATCTGTATATTTTTCCTGTGTCGGCAATGGTATCCATTTCCTCCAACATATCCAATTTGAGGTCGCTTCCTCGACCTGTCAGTGTAAGCTCAATGACTATGATTTTAGCCACAATTTGTGGCATTCGAGCTTGTATTTGGCTAATCATTAGCCCCTTGGAGTTCTTTCCTGATGCTGATCCAGTTAGTTCCTCTACCATCCCTTCTTTTATTCCGAATGGTACTGGATCACCTTGGTTTGATAAGCCAGTCAATTTGTAGATTACTTCACCAGAGATTTTGACTGGTCTATGGAAGTAAAATCTGTCATTGTGGTATCGGCTTATAATAAATTTCACCGCTATTTTCTTTGTGCCTCCAAAACTGGCCATGAGCAGTGAGTTTATGCAGTTTACAATTATACTGTGATTTATTTTCTCTACAGCTACGGTAGGCTTTTTGTCGACATAAGCCCACTCTTTAATATTGGCCCATAGTTTCTCCCATGAGCCCTCCTGAACCTTAGCGTTCTTGATGTTTTTGAGTTTCCTCATCAATGGTGTCTCCGTGGTCTGTAGTTCTTTAGCTTTGGCTATAGCTCTGGTTTTTTTTGGTGCCATCTTGTCGATCTGCTGGTTGAATTTACTTTGGTATTCTTGGCTTTCAGTCGTCTGGTTGCTAAGTTTCTCTCTCTGTTTGAAATGTTGTAAATGATCCTTTGGTGGTTCAGTATTTATAGATGATGGGTTTGACGTTTTTGTCGATGGGTGTATTAATGGCGGATGTGATGGTCCAACATGAACACTTGAGTTTGCATTAATGGTGATTTGATTTTGTCGCTCGTAGTCATGAAGGCGTGATGGGACTTTCGAGGTCGTTGGTCAATGTCAATAGGCATGATGTTGGTTGTCGTAGTGGTGATTCCCTATCATAATTCTTTATGTATTTCGATCCTATTTTTCTTTTTTGGATTTTCAGATTTTTATAGCTTTTTTTTAACCGTTATGGTCATTTTTTTTTTAATTTAGTCAGACTTGTTTAGTTTCTATACCATTTTAGTTGGGCACCGTTGACAAGTTTCTGAAATACTATGCCTTGTAACTTCCTTAGTCAGATTGATCCATTGGCATGTATCTCTTAGACAACATAGGGTCCCATCCATTCTGTATGTAGCTTTTTGTTTTTTCCTTTTACCCGACTATTGTATAGTAAGGCAAGGTCTCCTACCGATAGGTTTTTTTTTGTGTGTTTCGATCATGCCATGCCTTTTGTTGTTGTTTCTAGATTTCCTGATGTTGTAACCCGATTAGTTAGTGTTCTTTAAGCTTACTTAGTTGTAGTAGTCAGTCCTTTCTTCCTTGTTCGACATCAACATGTAAAATCTCTGCGATAATAGGTGTTTGTTGTCAAACGTGTAGTGGAACTACTGCTTCTTGTCCATAAACTAGTCGAAACGGTGTTTGGTCGGTTGAACATTTGTATGCTGTTCTGTATGCCCATAGTACTGCAAGTATATTTTCATCCCAGTCATCTTTGTTGGTGTTGGGCTATAGGGCAGAACTAGGTTTTAAAACATTCACTTCGCACCAACAAATGACCCACAGTGTTGGCCCTTTCGGCAACAACCTGCGAGCAGGTTGCAGTCTCACCCGAAACAGCTATGGGGTGCCGCAGAATCAAGTTTCTACAAGCAGAAGAGGGATATTACTGTACCTTTATCCTTTAATAACTTATATATAACACAGAGCTTCAACATTCACATATATAACTTCGCAGCTAAATAAACAGATAGTGACTTGTTTACCCTTTACTGGGAATTCACAGCGAAGTTATTAAGTTAGCAGTGATCTTATTTATAAGATATATATTTATCAATGCATGAAAGAACATAACAAAAACAACACAAAGAACCACAACACAAGATATAACGTGGTTCACCCCCAGTGTAGGGGCTATGTCCACAGAACTGTGTTTTATTCAACTCTTTACAAAAACCACAGTTCTGATCTGCGCACTCAGCTGCAGATCCCTTCAAGTCCTCAAAGCCACGCACATAGCTGCAAGCCCCTACGCACACAGCTACAGATTTCATTAATCACCCAAACCCTCTGCGCACACAGCTGCAGAGGTCGTCCACGCACACAGCTGGGACTTAACCTTCTTATAAACAAGCCTTAGCTTCGCATCAATTCATATTACATCAAAAGCCTAAACTGATTTCTTTACAAGAGTGATTATTTATAGTGCACTTATTACAAAACCATGGGTTTAAACCAGGGCACCCCAAACCCTAAACCCTGGACTTAAACCATGGGTTTATTACAACAAGAAGGTTTTTACTCAACCCCGACACCCCTAAGACTGTTTTGAGTCGTAACTCCGCTTACAACTTCCACAAAAACCGCGGAGTTACCAAAATTAGGGATGGTTAAGGTGTGCACCCCAACAGGCCCCTAAGACTCACCAGTGGCCCATCCCAGGACACTCTGCTGCTCTTCTGGTAGACGAACTTTGTCAGCGAAGGTAGAAAACTGCTTGTTGAGACTACGCATGATATTGTCGGCTGCTTGCTCTTTTTCGACCAACTTTTGCAATACTGCAGCTGATGCTTCGCTGGCCTTTTTCTGCGCAAATGCATCATATTCCTTCAGAACTTTGAGTTGGGTGTCCATAGCAGTACTTAACTCGAAATCCTCGCTGATAAGTGGCTGCATAGAATTTTCCACTTTTGTTGCTTTTGCTCTGCATGACTCAATTTCCTGCTGGAGGTCATTGCTTCGCTTTACCTTGAGCATTTTCTCCATAGGCGGCAGAGTCTTAATTTCTGCTTTTACCGTATCCAACTCTGTTTGTCGCTGCCTGATGGTTTCTTGCAGCTGTCCGACTTCTGGATGTTCCTTCAGGGTGGTCCAGGCCTCAACACTGTCTTCTAGTAGCTTTGCTGCGCTGCACACAATATCCGAAATTTTTGCTGCGAAGGCCTGTATGTCTGCTCGGCATTGCTCCCTGACCTCTGGTTGGCTCCCTGGGGTAATGCGGAGTTTAAGCTCCGCAATTTGAGCCTGATGTTCTGCTTTGAGATTCTCTATTTCACTGCGAGAATGCTGTGCGTAGTCTTTCATCCTGACTAATATTTGTTCTGGTTCTTCCACCAGCTGTACGTCGAAGTCAGGAAGACTTCGACATGCCTCATCCAAAACTCGTACCAGTGTAATCCGCTTATGTTCTGCATCCCTCTTTCTCTACTCCGCTGCCTCTAGCTGCGTTGCGAAGCCCTACTGCTGACTTATGGCATTTTCCAACTGGATTTGCGAATAGTGCTCTCGTGCCTAGATTTCTTTCATAATCGCTAACTGACAGATATGTATCTCCGCCATGGACATCTTAGTGTAATCGATTCCAACCTTCATACTCATCTCCAAACGAGACACTAAATTCGTTAATATGAGGGATGCACTCGATACTTGGCCTTTGTTATCTCTGGTCGGCCATTGCCGTAGGTCTGGCTGTGTGCTTACTGGGGCACTGCTTGCTGAAGTGCCAGTCAGTGATTTTTTTGCTAATTCCTTCAACTCTGAAATGTGCTTTGCTACATCGGTGATGGCATGCAGATGTGTAGCTGCAAATTCTGACCATTTCTTGGTGAGAACTTCTATGGAATTTGATAGAGCCTGTTCAAGCTTCTAACTTGTCAGGCTGGGATACTTGTCAATATTTTTATCCTTCGATGCCTTCGTTTTCTTTTGGGACTGGGGTTTGTGCACTTCCTTTGGATCTAGCATCTTGCGCTTATCCTGCTGGTTAGGGTCTGAAGTAGTTTTAACTGAGTCTTCCTCTTCTTCTTCATTGCAATCATCTCCACCCTGGTCGCTGTCACTCTGCTGCAACTCAATTTGTTCTTCACTGTCTTCAGGGGGGTCTTGCTACTGTGTATGACTAGGGCCTGCGCCCACATTAGTAACTGAGGGAACTGGAATGGTGGGTTTTGTCCCTACATCCTTCAGCCATTCAATCGGCCACTGTTGAACTACTGCGAGGATGTCTTCTTTGGTTACTACATATGGTAACTTAAACCATTGATGTGTTTGATCCGCACGGGCCTGGATGAAAATATGATGCATGTCGGTGTTGAAATGGGCTGCACCGTCATATTGAGAGAATAACTCATTACTGAGCTGAGGAGTTTTTGTGATCTCGTACGAGATACTCATCATATAAAAGGAAAATACATAGTTTGTCATCTGTTGTAGGGTTTTATCCTAGGAAACCCACAGAGAGGCGTACCTTACTGCGCCAGGCATGTCCGGAGGTATAGCAACAAACTGCGCCTCGGTAGGCTCTTGCCATCCTACCAGGGTGATAAGGACTATCAACCATGAATAGTGAAAGGGCCTACCTTTCTCCTGCGCGTCGCGAGCGTCTTCAAGGAACTCCTTCGCAATACACGCTGCCCAGTTGTAACTGTAGCCTTCGGCACAGTTCGCAGCAATTCTGATAACCGGGGTAGGCACTTCATATGGTCTACACTTCCGCATGAGCTTGCATGCTAAAAGCTCAACTGCGAAGCAAATATTATGGTGTTGAATCGTGGAAGTGTGATACCCTCGTTTTCCCTTCGTCAGGCCGAAGCGTTCCTTCATGCTTTGTGCAAGCTTCGTATCCTCATGCTTTGAAGGAAATTCGGTCCCCGGATCAGGCCCTGCTATTGGTAAGGATGTGATCCTATGAATAAGCTCACCATTAATAGGAATTTTCTTATCTCCTATCCATAGGTGGCCGTCATGTACTAGTGCCAACAGCTGCTTGACCACTATGGTCACTTGTGTGCTGTGACCAAAATGTGGAACATCGAGCATCTTTAGCAGACCAGCTTGATCCAAGCTAGCAGCCCACTGTTTTACTTCCAGCAATGTCGCGCCAGTCTCTGGATATTAGACGAAATGCAAGTATTGTCCTGGTGTGAACTGTGGAAACTTCCCACGATCATTCGTGTCATGGTAGGCATACTTAAGCCGATCTATTTTTCCTGTCATGGTCCCGACCAACTGCACACCCAGTGGCAACAAAGGGGTGCGGATTGTGAACTTCTTTGTCCGCCGAGGTGGCTGAACTCCTGGTTGAACTGGTGGAAGATACGGTGGACGCTTCGGTGCAATGTTTTCATATTCTGCAGGTGGGACCTCTACTGAACCAGATGGAGGCATCTCAGGGTCCTCTGGTGTTTTCCCTGATTGCTTGTGGTGGTGTTCGTTGTGCTTAGAATGAACTTAAGTTTTGAACTTCTTTCAGGCAGATTGTGTCTGCATTGGCTAAGTCGGCACTGGGGGAGTTTCTTCATGGGGTGCAGATGCAGGTGGTTGGTTGAAAAGGTTCAGCAAACCCGTCTACTCAAACTCTCTCAACAGTTCCTGGAACTCGCGATCAGCTGACATGGATGCAATTGTAAAACTCAAGAGACTGAAAAATGCGAACATCGTGGGTGTGGGTGTCTTCTTATAGAATCTATCCACAAAATCTGTCATAACTGTGCATTGATGGCACCAAATTTGACAGATATCTTGTCCAAACGGCGGTAGATTTTCCAAGATCGCATTAATACAGGCAATTAACACAGAGAACGTACTGGTGCCATCAAATTTGATTTCTTCTAATGGTTTCTTTTTAAGTTCTGATAGACCTTTCCTTCTTTGGCACAAGCAGTAGGTGTGGCTGCGCCCTAATAAGGACATTCGACACCTTTAGACACCATCTGCGACATGGAGTCGAGCTTCTACCCATGACAAAATGTCATCCACAGCTTCAATGATTCCTTTGATTTCAAGGAACTTCATCAGACATAAGTCTCGATACTCATGGAGAAGTTGGGTCGCGTTGCTTACCGTTTCTTCATCCCAATAATCTCCAATGGTAGCATACTTAGGTTGTTCTTTTGATCCAATGGTGACTGTCCGCGTCTTCAGGGGCTGAGTCACATCAGGAGCTTCAATTGCTGGTCTGTGTATATCGCAACGTCCTTCTGACTCAGGAACATCAATATTACACAGATCATCATCCTCCCCAATTGCGAGGTTATAATATTCGACTGCATGAGCTTCTTGTGTTTTCCAATCAGGTCGATATTCTACTACTTTTTGATCATCAAATACCATAGTATGGATCAACCTGATAGCTACATCTAAAGTTGGACAAACTTCATAAGTAGAAAAGGTAAGCACAAAACTATCAACAAGACATTCCCAACTTACAGTATCCTGGCGAAGCTCAGCCTTCGCGTACTGGTTCTGTGCTATCGGTTCCAGAGTATGAACAAACCTATGTATCCATTCTTCATGAGGTACATGCTTCCATGCCTCGAAGCATTGCTCCAAGTGTCCTTGAGGACTAGTCTTACCATTAAACCTGCTTTGCATCCCCTGGGGCTGATCCATAAATATCAGGCGAAGGAACTTCTGACAAGCTTCCCAACTAGGAATGTTCTTCTTATGGCCATTCCACCATCTGGCTGTTGTGGCTCTAAATACTAAATCCAGAGTCTCCATTTTCTGTGAATCTGGTATCTGGTCTGAGAATTGTTCAATAAACTGTTCTGGGTCTGACAAGTCATCAAAAATAGGTAGGACTCTTACTTGTGCACCAAGCCATATGATGGATTTGGTAATTCTGGCACATCTATGTCCATGCAGCTCATAAAGTCTGTTCTGCTAGTTTTCTAACCCATCATCTGAATCCGTCATGCAGGAGTTGTCACACTGCCAATCCATGATACCTTTGGTAGTAGGATCAACATAATCTTCTTCCTTCGCTGTGATATTGTAGATGTGGTCCAAAACATCCTGGTCTTCATCTCTTACTGGCTCTGTGTATCTCTCTCCTTGAGAAGGATCCAATGGTACTATGACTCTCAAATATTTCCCTTCGAAAGTCATCTGTCTCTTCTTAAGGTTAATGACTGCATCATTGTCTAATTCCCACTCAATACCTAGCAATGATGGATATGGGTTGCTGTCATCAATGATCTCAATAACTTCGAAGTCTGCTACCGTACAAACACCATCAATATCTACTGGTACATTAGGGAAGTGTCCTAGGGGCACAATCTTCTGCTGATTGGCTAATCTTAACTGTATAGGGGACCAAGCAAGGGTAGATTTTCCCATTTGTTCCCAGGTTTTCTTAGTTAAGACATTTACCTCTGATCTTAGGTCCAAGATAACATCAGTCATATCATATTCTCCTATCTGAACAATCAATCTCATTTCCCTGCCAGTTCTCCTGACTCCATTAACAGCTTTTGGCTGACCAAAACTTTGCTGAGGTTCGCAGGAAGCAATAACTTTCTGCAACTCACTTAAAGCATTCTGATTTCTTAAGAGCTTCAGACAACTCTGTAAAAAGGAGGATAGTGTACTTACTTTGTTCGTCGAAGCTTCTTGCGGCTGCGACTGCTGCTGATGTTGTTGTGCAGGTGCTACTAATGTGCTAGGAGCAGCAAAATCTCTCTTGGCTTCCATGAATGTCTCTTTTTCTCTTTCGATATCCAATGCTGGGACTTTCTCTAGGGCCTTGCGAACCCAAGCCTCGTCAAGCTGTTTCTCCTTATTGTATACTTCCGTCGTAGCTCCACTCCGGGTAACAACATTAATGGCTGGGATAGGTCGTTGCTCCACGAAAATCATCTGAAGATTCTGAGTAGGGACACTGTTTCATTCCTGAATCTTATCTATCAACTGCGGGCACTACTCGATCACATGATCTACTACTCGGTAATACCGACATGTCGTAGTTGTGTTCCGATAGTCTCTCGCTAGATGCCCGGCCTGGTTACAGTTGTAACACACAACCTGGCCTATTCCTCTTTCGACCATACCACCACGACCACGACCTCCAAAAGCACCTCTACCTGATGCACCACCGTGGTAACCATAGCCATCATTGCTCTGTCCCTCATTTTGTACCCAATAGGCATCATAGGTGAGCTCTCTCATGAGGTCATAACTGCGACACTCATCTTCATTATGTCCCACGGACTTACAGAACTTGCAGTAAGGGTTCTTGGGGACCTGCACATACCTATGTAGTAGATAGAAATTCTCAGGTCGATGCTGGCCAGTTGTCCAACAGATCTCACAATATAGCACAGTAGGGTTGAACGGGTTTGGTACGCCAAAATTCAGGAAACTTCTTACCGCAGGACACTGTTCCTTGTCATGACCCTCGGTTCGGCATTGTGTGCACCAAACCTCTTCACGACCATTTTTTCCTTTCTTCATATAGCGAAGCTCCAGAGCCATCGCGGCCAACTGCGCTTGGATTTGAGCGATACCAGAATGATCTTCGACATGAGCGGTTTCAAGCTTCATCACGATTTCCAGAGCCTCTTGCTGGTTAGCAACCTTCTGTTGCATGAGTGGAGTTCTGATATGCGATAGCAACGCCGCAATGAACCATTCCTTGTGTTGTACAGGTCCAATGGTGAAACTAACTTGGTCTAGTAGAACTTTGAACCTTTGATCAAAGTCCCACACTGATTCGCTGCGCCTCTGCTGAATCTCTTTCAATTCAGTGATACACTGCGACTCTCATTTCGGCTTCTTAAATTCCTTTATCATTGCTGCTTTTATATCAGCCAAGACATGGTTCTGAGTGCTGGAAAACTTCATGAACCAGGTCAGAGCGCGGTCCCTAAAAGAAGTAACCAGCTGTGCTCTTTTTGTATCTTCAACCATAATGGTCTTAGCAGTCCACATTGCTTCGCATAAAAACCAAAACTGTTTTGGATCCTCTGATCCATTTCCTTTGAAAACAGGAAGCTTAATGTCGTCATTCATATGGGCCATCATGGGTCGAGGAGGGGAGGGAGGGGGACTGGCAATAGGTGGGGGGGAATTTTCTAGGGTAGACTAACCTGTGACAGGAATACTCGGGCTAGGGTTACTTTCAGACTGCGACGGGTGCTCAGGGATAATAGGTCTTCGCTGCGGGGTTACTGGAGGGTTTCCAATAGAAGGGGCTTCTTCGGGTTCTGAATCTGCAAGATTTACAGGGGAAGACTCAGTATGCTGACCTAGGGAATAGGATCCAAAATTTCTCTTGTACCTTTTTCCACTTCACAGCAAACCACTTTGCTCGTCAAAGGTATTTTCACTTGCAAACATAGGTTAGTAATACTACCTCTAACAGTCTGATTCAATGAGCAATATACCTTTTTCAGCTAATAACATTTTAATTCTCAAACTAAATGAATTTAAAAACTTACCCCTTGGTCCTTTGAAAAACTGCTGCTCGGCTTCACTAAAGGAAATACTTGTGTTAATGGTGAACTCTATCACAAATTCTTCCAGGGTTCGCGTTGTCCAGAAATCAACAACGTGGGATATCTCGTTGTTCACCCTTTTCAGTATATTAATTCTTGCGTGGGTCCAATCAGGAAACTGACGTTCTTGGAAGTTTGTCCTTCTCTCTGTTAACCTGGATAACCACTGGTGCAACTCTATGTGGATACTACCAAAGAAAATTTCATAAACATCATAAAAAAATACCTTTGTAAAAATTCATTTGCACTACGACGCGGATATTTGTTCTCTTGCTCAGTGAATTTCAGATAAGTCTCATCAAGCCAATCACCGATTTCCTTCACAGAGGGTCTCCAGAACATAGCCCTTGAGGTACGATGCAAACCCCTCTTGAGTAGATACTGATTTCAACCGACAACGGAACCAATTTGTTGGGATATAGGGCAGACCCGGGTTTTATACCATTCAGTTCGCACCAACAAACGACCCACAGTGTTGGCCCTTTCAGCAACAACTTGCGAGCAGGTTGCAGTCTCACCCAAAACAGCTATGGGGTGCCGTAGAATCAGGTTTTTGCAAGCAGAAGAGGGATATTACTGTACCTTTAGCCTTTAATAACTTATATATAACACAGAGCTTCAACATTCACATATATAACTTCGCAGCTAAATAAACAGACAGTGACTTGCTTAACCCTTTACTAGGAATTCACGGTGAAGTTATTAAGTTAGCAGTGATCTTATTTATCAGATATATATTTATCAATGCATGAAAGAACATAACAAAAAAAACACAAAGAACCACAACAAAAGATATAACGTGGTTCACCCCTAGTGTAGGGGCTACGTCCACAGAACTGTGTTTTATTCAACTCTTTACAAAAACCACAGTTCTGATCTGTGCACTCAGCTGCAGATCCCTTCAAGTCCTCAAAGCCACGCACACAGCTGCAGATTTCCTTAATCACCCAAACCCTCTACTCACACAGCTGCAGAGGTCGTCCACGCACACAGCTGGGACTTAACCTTCTTACAAACAAGCCTTAGCTTCGCATCAATTCATCTTACATCAAAAGCCTAAACTGATTTCTTTACAAGAGCGCTTATTTATAGTGCACTTATTACAAAACCATGGGCTTAAACCATGGGCACCCCGAACCCTAAACCCTGGACTTAAACCATGGGTTTATTACAAAAACAAGTTTTTTACTCAACCCCGACACCCCTAAGACTGTTTTGAGTCGTAACTCCGCTTACAACTTCCACAAAAACCGCGGAGTTACCAAAATTAGGGACGGTTAAGGTGTGCGCCCCAACAGTTGGTGTTACATATTTTTGTTAATCCTTTTGTTAATGTTTTGTTAAATGCTTCAATTGCTCCATTCGACTGAGGGTGGTAAGCTGTACTCCGATGGTGGTCGATTTGGAACTAATCTATTAGTGTTTTAATAGTTTTATTAATGAAGTGTGTTCCTTGGCCACTGATTAAGGTTAGTGGAAATTCAAATCTGGTAATGATATTCTCATAGATAAAATTAACAACTATCTCGTTGGAACATGTGTCGACTAGTTCTATCTTTTCCCATTTGGTTACGTACTCAACTGTAGTTATTATGTACCTTGCATTTGTTCTTTTTGCTGGTATGGGAAATGGTCCTATGAAGTCTATGGAAAAAATTTCAAATGTCAAACTTGGGTTTACTGACATCAGGGACATTTCTGTACTATGCAAGGGTCGACCCAACCATTGACATCTGTCACATTGGCTTACAAAATTTTTGCAGTCTTTGTCAAGTGTTGGCCACCACAACCCTGATTGTTGGATTTTCTTTGCAGTTGTTTCTGCTTGGAGATGTCCTCCAGCAGGTCCATAATGTGCTTCATGCATAATATTATTTCTTTCATGTTCCAGTACACACCTTTTGAGGATGTCGTCCAAGCCTATTTTATATAGGAATCCATTTATGAGGCTATATGGTGCAACTTTCATTGCTAAGATTTGTTTCTTTTTCATATTCATGCCTTCTGGTGCTTTCCCGTTTTCTAATAACTGTGCTATTTCCTCCAATTCTGCTGGGACTACTTCTATTCAAAATAGATGTGCATCCGGTAAGTCATCTTTGACTCCTGTCGGTTCCTCTCCTGTGTCGATTCGGGATAAATGGTCAGGACCAACATTTAACTTACCTGGCCTGATGACAACTTCGAATTCAAATTCTTGGAATAGAAGTAGCCATCAAAAATTCTACCATGGTGTAGAGGCTTATTTACGAGGTATTTTAGTGCTTGGTGGTCGGTGTAAAAGATAAATGGATTAGCTAGTAGGTAGTGTTGATATTTTTGTAGTGCGAAGACCATTCCTAATGCTTCTCTTTCTGTTTTCGAATAGTTTCTTTCAGCTTTGTTTAGTTTTATGCTACTGTAAACTACAAGGTAGTCCATTCCATCATCTCCTGGTTGAGTTAGGATTGCTCCTATTTCTAGGCTTGATGCGTTGATGTGTACATGGAATTTGGTCAACTAGTTTGGAAACCTTGGGATGGGTGCTTCGACTAGATTTATTTTTAGTTTTTCAAATGATATGTTGCATTCCTCTATCCATTCGAACTCTTTATCTTCTCTTAGTAGTTCTTCCAGTGTGTAGGTCATGTTTGAATAATATCTTATGAATTTTCTGTAATATCCAGTATGACCGAGTAATACCCTAACTTGTTTTGGATTCACTGGTGGTTTTAAGTCGAGGATAATTTTTATTTTTGCAAAGTCGACCTTAATACCTTCTTTATAGACAAAGTGTCCTAATAATATCACTACGGGGGTTAGAAATATACACTTCTTGATGTTCAAAGATAACTAGATTTGTTGGCATCGTTCCAACATAAGCATTAGCCATTTGCAGTGATCTTTTAACATAGAGTATATTGTCCAATCATCAAAGTATACTACCATTGTTTTGTAAATATATTCTTGGAATGTTTTGACCACAATTCTGGAAAATACTGCAGGTGCATCTTTTAGTCCAAAAGGCATAACCCTGTAAGAAAATGAACCAAATTCACATACAAATGTTATCTTTTTCTGATCTTCTTTGGCTATGGGTACTTGGTTATAACCTGAGAATCCATTTGTAAATGAGTAGCATTCATGTCCTGCGACCTCATTTAATATTTCATCTGCATAAGGAGTTGGAAATGGGTCTGTTAATGTAACTTTATTTAGCTCTCTAAAGTCGACACAAATTCTTAGCTTGGTTGGGTCATGTTTCTTTGGTTGAACAACCATTGGACTTGCCCTTTATGATTGGTCAATAGTGTAGATAATACTTGCTGCAAGCATGTTATCAATCTCCTTCTTGAATATCTCTTTGTATTTATGAGCTAGCTTATATGGTCTTTTCTTCACAGGTCGAACATCAGGTTTAATGTCGATTTTCATTTCACCCATTTCATGGACTAAACCTTTGAGATCTTTATAATCTCTGGCAAATACATCCTAAAATTATTTTAATAAGTTCACTATTTCTGTTGTTTGCTCTTCACTCCAATAATCTCCAATCTTTGTCATTTTTGGTCGGTCATCACTTGAGATGTCGAATTCTCTAGTTTTGACTTTAGCATCTAGCCATTCCAGTGCTTTGGCTTCATTGATTGGTCGGCTCCCTTCTTTAAATTGTGAAAATGTGGTAGGGAAACTTACTGCAGTCATTCGGTCGGTATCCTCCTTGTCAGTTGTCTCTACTTTGAGTACTGTGTGAATTGGTTTTGTTGTTTTGTCATGGTTTGGTTTCCATCTAAAACTTTTCCCTTTTGGGTTTTCATTTTCCATCTATAGTCTTTTCAATACCCCAAATTTTCACAAAAATTTAAAATTTTGAGATAACATAAAATGTTTAAAGATGCGGTTAGATAACTGCTAATAGCTAATAGAAGAAATGAAACAGATAATAAAAGTAACCATTAAATTTATCACATATAGATTAATGTTACTTTAATTTTGATATGTGTTGTGGGTAATCTATATTCAAATATTTAGCTGTACTGATGGTTTGAATGTCAAGTAGGTGAGGAGTTACCTTCTAGCTGGGGTTTACTTAGCGATTGCTAACGTATCTGGATTTCTGGATCTTTACAGGCTTGACAGGTAAATTTTTGACCCAGTAAAAGTTTATTAAGGCATTAAACTAGATATACTTCTTTTAACATAAAAGTATTGCTAGAGTAAAAGTTTGCTTAGAAGACTTAAGGTCCCGCAAGGTAAATTAATGTTTCTTTTACTTGATTTACAAATATGATATTACTTAATCTTTTTTTTGTAAGGTTTATTAACATTGCCCCACTGTTTGTCTTTTAACAGATAGATCACTAAGATAGATAAAACCTCCTTCTAACTTTATTCTAAGCTATTTCCAGTTCTTAGTAGAGCTCATGATTTTGTATCATAACTCTTTCTTTGACATAAGAGTCTATTGCTATTATTATTTTAATAATTAAAGCACCGCTTATCATTATAGAAATAGACCTAATCTTTTCAGAACATAAGCCTACTATGTAATTTTCAGCTCTATCTTAATTAGGCTTCAGTATAGTAAATTTATTAGCTTAACATCGCTTGTAATTATAAAGTATCCTCTACATAAAATCGTCAAGTTGTGACTTGAATTCCCATTTTCTTCATGATCAACATAAAGCGACAAATTCACATTACCCTACTATTTACTTCTATGTAAAGGTGATGCAATAAAATCCTAGGTAGTTTACTATCCTAAACTCCAAATTCCAACCTAACCTTGGTTCAATTCATCTTAGAGCTTGGTAAAAATTATGGAGACCAAATATCATGTACTTATAAGATATCTATTGATCCGGTGGATTATTCATCTTAAAAAATTACACTGATCCAATATGGTACAATGGTTATTAGTCTTATGGTTACCATTTAAGATTTGTGCAAAGGGTCACGTGGTTCGACATGACATCGCATGGTGCGTGGTTCGACATAACATCGCATGGTGTGCAGTTCGACATAACATCGCATGGTGCGCGGTTCGACATAACATCGCATGGTGCATGGTTCGACATAACATCGCATGGTGCATGGTTCGACATAACATCGCATGGTGCGTGGTTCGACATAACATTTCATGGTGCACGGTTCGACATAACATCTCATGGTTCGAACGGTCAAGTCTTGTGGTTAAGACTTGGCATCTGGCGATTTGTGCACCATCAAGAGGTAATATAAAATGGGTTGTAACATGCTTGTGTAGTTATTTGGCAACGTTCTGGCAGTCTTGCACACCGTCAAGGGGGGACCTCAAATGGTTCGTGAGAAGCCCGCGTGGTCAAGTGTATACCCTCTAGCGGTCTTGTGCATGGTTAAATGGCACTATTCTGGTGGTTAGATGAGGGTGCGCGGTCACGTTTACTGCGACATTTGTATGCTGTGACATTTGTGGAGTTTAGTTATATGCTGCGACATCAGATGTAACATTTGGAACAACTCTAAATGTTACGGATATCCATTGTGTGGCGGGATAGCAATACCATATATGGTATTAGATGGAACCGTTGGGAACCGCTGTGCCATTTGTCGGAATCAGAAATGAATGTAATGTACATCCAGTTGAAACGTTTCGACGAAAATTAAAATATAGCATATGGAATATGAAAAGATGGGTAGCAGACAAGTCAAACCCGTTACTTATCCTCCCACTGAATGCTTAAATAGATGATTTTGGCTGCAGTGAAGGGGGGGTTTAGATTGTTTAGAGCACCGAGCATCGCTTTTCTGTTATGAGAAGTTTGCAGAGATAAAAGAAAAGAAGCACCAAGAGTTTTACTGTGAAGTGTCCAGATGCTGTTGCTGGGGAAGTCGACATTCTCTGTTATAATTTTAGCTTTCTTTTCCCTTTGAAGGCTAATTGTAATTTCCAGAAGAGAGGTCTTGAAGACTTTGTACATCATTCTTTTTATAGTTGCTCATTAGAGGAATTTTGGGGTCTAAAATGGGCCTCCTAAGGAAAATAATAAAATAATAGTTAAAATAATAAAATAATAGTTAAAATAATAAAATAANTTTTTCTTATAAGGCCCATTTTAGACCCCAAATTTCCTCTAATGGAAGTTGATTCCAGAACCATTTTTTTGTACCATTTTAAAAATATTAATTGGATTGGTACCCATTGGAGAGGGACCCGGAGACGTAGCCCAGTGAGGGGGGTGAACTCCGTTATCAACTTCTGTTTGTGACTCTCTGATTCTGTGTTTTTTTCCCACATCTGGTTATCAGTTTTGCTTTTCATTTATGTTTAAGCATTTAATTTCTGTTAATGTCGTTTCATGAATTAAGCAAACTGGTAAACGCATTCTTTAAAAACTTTTGATGCACTCAAGTTGAGATTCGACGGATCATATTATGGTATCAGAGCAGGTTAACTGCTTGTGCAAGTTTGTGAATGCTTACCAGGTCCAGGTTAAAGCTTGGTGAAGGGGAATTAATTGAAGGAGATCCTGAGATTGGCTCAAGGAGAACATTCTCAAGAACCATGTCTTCTCCACGAGGGGAAGAAGAAGGACATACAGAACGGGAAAAACCTGTTATTTCTGAAACTGAGTTTTTGGAGGCTTTTATCGGTATGAAAGCCATGATGGAAATTCTTCTCGATGAGCGAGCAGAAAGGAAGAAGAATTAAGAAGAAGGATCTTCATCCAAAGATGCCGAAGTGAAGAAGGAAGAAGAGGGTAAAAGAGAAGGAGGAGATGGCGATCCTCCTGATACTAATCAAACTTTCTCTTCTTCTCATGCTTTTCATTCACATAATGCTAATGCAAATCCTAATATTCCTTATTTCAAATTGGATGTTAAATTCAAATTGCCAATTTATAATGGAGATTTAGATGCTGAAAAGTTGGACAATTGGATCAAGCATCTTGAAGTATATTGCAGGGTGCAAGGCATTAATGATGACCATTCCAGGATTCAATTGGCCACTTTGAGAATGAGTGGTATGGCTCTTACTTGGTGGGAGAGTAAGATTCAGCAAGATATTCAAAAGAACGGTAAAATTATTTCAGTTTGGAATGAATTCATTGAAGTATTAAGGAAGCAATTTTATCCTTTAGGACATATTCAACAATTAACCATGATTTAGCAAATGTTTAGACAAGCTAAAGGACAAAATATTCAAGACTATACTCATGAATTCAGAAAGAGGGCTATTGCATTGAATGTTTCATTAGATACACAAGAAACTCTTCTTAAGTACATTGGTGGCATGCATTCTTATTTGAGACATACTTTGTTGATGTTTAACCCCAGTAATTTGGATGATGTATGTGTTCAAGCTACACATTTAGAAGCTAGGGGTAAGCATGCTAATGATACTTTTGTGAAGAAATCATTTAAATTTGACAGCAAATCGAAATGTAAAGATAAGGGGAAAAAGAAGATGGCTACTATTAAAAAAGAGGGTGAAAAACCTACATGTTCACATTGTCAGAAGGGACATGATGTCTCTAAGTGTTGGAAACTTCATCCGGAGTTAAGGCCAAAGAAGTACAGAGGAAACAAAGATAAAGGCAAAGCAAAAGCTACTACAACAGTTATTCAAGACTTGGGATCTAACTCAGGTGATGAAACAAAGGTTACAACTGTCGAAATCCAGGGTAAGAATAAAAGTATCTCACTTCCCATTGATGCAAAATCAAGTTCTAGTGCAAGTACAAATCTGCCATCTACTTCTAAGCAAAATGATAAAAATAGAAGTGCACTGTTTCATGTTCGTGTCATTGCAAATCACACAAAGATTGATACATTTTTTGATAGTGGTTCACAAGTAAATCTGATATCAGAAGAAGTGGTTAAGAAATTGCATTTAGTTACTATGCCTCATGAAAAACCCTATCCTCTTGGTTGGGTTACTAATGATACACAATTGCAAGTTACAAAGAAATGTGTATTAAAGTTTGCAATTACTGGAAAGTTCATGGATGAGGTAGAATTGGATGTAGTACCACTTGACATTTGTGGAATTGTACTTGGGAATCCATATTTGTATGACCGGAAAGCAGTCTTTTATAGAGAGAAGAATAAGTATCATCTTTTTAAAGATGGTGTGGAATATATTGTACGAGCACATAAGACAAAAACAAATCTAGCAATAATCTCTGTAGGACAAATGAAGAGGCTGGTAAATGCTAGTAAGAATTTTGTGTTAATGATGGTTAAGGTGAAAAATGATGAGATCTCTAAATATTTTGAAGGATGTGATCCTAAACATAAATCTGAACTGATTGAAATTATTTCTGAGCATGATGATTTATTTCAAGATCCGAAAAAGTTACCACCAAAGAGGGAAATTTAGCATGAGATACATTTGCAGCAGGATGTGCCACTCCCGAACATAGCCATGTACCGAATGTCTGTAATACAGAATGAGGAAACCAAGAAGTAGGTTTAGGAGCTGATTGAGAAGGGGGTCATCTGGCTAAGCACTTCTCCTTGTGGCTCTCCTATCGTCTTGGTTCCGAAGAAGGATGGGTCTTGGAGGATGTGCATCGACTATAGGGCCCTTAACAAAATCACCATTAAAAACAGGTATCCTCTTCCTCGCATTGATGACTTGCTTGATCAGTTGAAACATGCAACTTACTTTACAAAATTGGATCTACGTAATGGGTATCATCAAATCTGTGTTGTTGAAAATGATGCCTGGAAAACAACGTTTAAAACAAAACAAGGTTTGTATGAATGGCTTGTGATGTCTTTCGGGCTCTGTAACACACCTGCTACTTTCATGCGGGTCATGAATGATGTCTTTCATCCATTAATTGATGATTTTGTAATTGTATATCTGGATGATATCTTGGTGTTTAGAAAAACCTGGGAGGAACACATTGTACATGTGAAGAAAGTTTTAGATGTACTGAGGAAGGAGAAGCTTTATGTAAAAATGTCTAAATGTGAGTTTACAAAAGATTCTTTAGTATATCTGGGCCATATTATTGGTGGAGGCCACCTGCGAGTGGACCCAGCCAAGGTTGTTGTCATTGTAAACTGGCCACAGCCTAACACTGTTACTGAAATCAGAAGTTTTCTGGGTGCGGTTCAGTATTGGAGGAAATTCATTTCTGGGTTTTCTTCCATTGCTGCTCCATTACATGCGTTGACAAGCGTTAAAGAAATTTTCCAGTGGGGAGGCAAGCATCAGAGAGCCTTCGACACTTTGAAGGAAAGGATTAGCACAGCACCAGTTCTAACATTGCCATATTTGCAGCAGCCATTCGAGATTGAAATAGATGCCACCGGGTTTTCCATGGGAGCCGTTTTGATGCAAGGGAGAAAGCCAGTCTGTTACCATTCAGAAACATTCTCTACTGTGGTAAGTAACTATCTGACTTATGACAAAGAGTTGTATGCTTTAGTACAGAGTGTGAAGAAGTGGAAACATTATATCATGGGAAAAGAAACAGTCATACATACTGATCATCAGCCACTTCAATATCTGCAATCTCAAACTAAAGTATAGCAAAGTAGGCATTTAAGATGGATGGTATTCTTGCAACAGTTTCATCTCGTAATTAAATACAAAAAGGGAACTCATAATAAGATAGAAGACATGTTATCGAGGCCGCCTACAAACGCTTCAATCATTCTTCAGAACAGTTCATTAACACATGAAAGTTACATTGAACAGTATGCAGAAGATAAAGATTTTAAGAACGTATATGCATCACTGACACATGGTAAACAGGAAAAGAACTATTATGTGCATAATCAACTCCTATATCATCTTGTTAAACTCTGTAGTCCAGAGAAAGAGAGAGTGCATGTGATCCGAGAAGCACATAGTTCATTGATTGCAGGACATTTTGGTGTAAGTAAAACGTTGACATTATTGCAGAATCACTGTTATTGGCCTCATATGAAAGAAACTGTAGCTAAATACCTACGAGGATGTGTTATGTGTGCAATGAGTAAGCCTAGCAATAGGAAATTGGGTTTGTACACACCTCTTCCAGTTTCTTCTCGTCCCTAGGAAAGCATTTCTATGGACTTTGTAGGAGGACTACCTATGTCTAGAAAAGGGCATGATTACCTATATGTTGTTGTGGACATATTCAACAAAATGTGTATCTTAATGCCATGTAACAAACAGATCACTGCTAAACAAACAACTCATCTATTCTTTCAGAATGTTTGGGTACATTTTGGGCTACCCATGTCTATTGTATCTGATCAGGATTCCCGGTTCTTGGGAGAATTCTGGTCAACTTTATGGGAGCTTATGGATACTAAACTTAAGAAAAGTACAGCTTTTCATCCACAGACCAATGGACAAACAGAGGTAGTAAACATAACAGTGGTTAAGCTTCTCAAGGGATATTTTAGTAAACATCCTAAACTTTGGGATGAGCAGTTGCAATATATACATCATGCTTACAATCATGCAATTCATTCTTCCACGAAAAGATCTCCTTTTGAAACTTGTTTTGGTTATCTACCAAAAACACCGATGGACTTCTCTTTTGGAAAAGATACAGTGGATGGACATCATGCTGCAGATAAAGCTCTAAGATTCATTCAGAGAATCCAAGCGATGCAGTAGGAAGTTCAGGAACAGTTGGAGAAGAGCCAGGCAAAGTACAAAGCCAGGCATGACAAGCATCGAGTTGATCGTCAATTTCAAGTTGGCGACAGAGTTTGGTTACATATCACCAAAGAAAGAATGAAAGGTGAAGGTAAAAAGCTTAAGCCTATCAGGTATGGTCCTTTTGAGATTCTAGAAAATATTGGTACTAATGCTTTTCACTTGAATTTACCTCCGTACATGCAAATCTATTCAGTTGTCAATGTTGAGAATCTTAAATTGTATGAGCCTCCTATGATCATGGATGAGGAAACTAACATACAGATTCCTTCAGTTGATGATATGGCACCTGAATACATGAAAGAGTTGCAGGATGATGTTATTCTTGACAGAAATGTAAGGACTTCACGAAGGGGGAATGTTGAGTACCTTTGAGTGGGGCTTAAAGGCATGCATCCTAGAAAAGCAAGATGGAAGGAGATTGGAAAAGTGAGGGAGATGTACCCTCACTTAATTGCAGAGTGACTCAGGCTTTTGGTGGTCCAAAAGCTCTCCAATGGGGAGGAATGATCCGGTGGATTATTCATATTCAAAAATTACATTGATCCAATATGGTACAATGGTTATTAGTCTTATGGTTACCATTTAACATTTGTGCAAAGGGTCACGGGGTTTGACATAACATCGCATGGTGCACGGTTCGACATAACATCGCATGGTGCGCGGTTCGACATAACATTTCATGGTGCGAACGGTCAAGTCTTACGGTTAAGACTTGGCATCTAGCGATTTGTGCACCATCAAGAGGTAATATAAAATGGGTTGTAACATGCTCGCACAGTTAGTTGGCAACGTTCTGACGATCTTGCGCACTGTCAAGGGGGGACCTCAAATGGTTCATGAGAAGCCCGCGCGGTCAAGTGTATACCCTCTAGCGGTCTTGTGCACGGTTAAATGGCACTATTCTGGCAGTTAGATGAGGGTGCGCAGTCATGTTTGCTACGACATTTGTGGAGTTTAGTTATATGCTGCGACATTGGATGTAACATTTGGAATAGCTCTAAATGTGACGGATATCCATTGTGTAGCGGGATAGCAATACCATATATGGTATTAGATGGAACCGTTGGGAACCGCTGTGACATTTGGCGGAATCAAAAATGAATGTAACGTACAGCCAGTTGAAACGTTTCGACGAAAATTAAAAGATAGCATATGGAATATGAAAAGACGGGTAGCAGACGAGTCAAACTCGTTACTTATCCTCCCACTGAACGCTTAAATAGATGATTCTGGCTGCAGTGAAGGGGGGGGTTCAGATTGTTTAGAGCCCCGAGCATCACTTTTCTGTTATGAGAAGCTTGCAGAGATAAAAGAAAAGAAGCATCGAGAGTTTTGCTGTGAAGTGTCCAGATGCTTTTGCTGGGGAAGTCGACATTCTCTGTTATAATTTTAGCTTTCTTTTCCTTTTGAAGGCTAATTGTAATTTCCAGAAGAGAGGTCTTGAAGACTTTGTACAGCATTCTGTTTACAGTTGCTGAAGTTGATTCCAGAACCATTTTTTTGTACCATTTTAAAAAGATTAATTGGATCGGTACCCATTGGAGAGGGACCCAGAGATGTAGCCCAGTGAGGGGGGTGAACTCTGTTATCAACTTCTATTTGTGACTCTCTGATTCTGTGTTTTTTTTCCCACATCTGGTTATCAGTTTTGCTTTTCATTTCTATTTAAGCATTTAATTTCTGTTAATGCCGTTTCATGAATTAAGCAAATTGGTAAACACATTCTTTAAAAACTTTTGATGCACTCAAGTTGAGATCCAACGGATCATCAATCCTACATCCAGTACTGTAGGTTACTTAAAAGAGTGGAGCTATTATAGTGTTAAATGTTAATTATATCAATATACACCTTATTGATTTAAATCTAGTTCTCCAAGCTTATACATTCATAGTTCATGATGATAAGAAAAATGTCAAATAAGGAATTAACACACTTGCTCAAAACTTCTATTAATCTCTTGATCTTTTTCTTATAAGCTTGATTAGGAAGGTCATATGATCTTTAAGAGAAAAGGGTATTGATTCCAATTAACAAAATGGTTCTTTCCAAAGATAATTTCAAGTTTTAAATAATAGGTTAAACTATAATACACTCCTCGTTCATTATCAAGGGTTGAATCCATTGGAACAAATATGATATTGAATTTATGTATATAACACATTATCATTATGTGCATAGTGTAAATGATTAACAATTATTCGTTTCGAAATGTGGCAGTGGAGACTATACAAATGAACCCACCGTGAAGTGGATAAATTTGTGGGCATGTGGAACTCTCCTCGCCATGCATTACGTGACTTAAAAGCTTTACCTTGCAACCCTATTTCTCATTGTTCAACGAGGGTTTCGGTCTCTGCATTGTTGGGTTCACTGCAGCCATGAGGGCTCACAGTTGCTTGCCTCCAGATCCACTACCTGTGCATTTTTTTGAAGAGCCATTTCTTAGGGTGAAAGTTGTGAAGTTCACAGCTCATGAATGAATTGATTCCTACAACTCAACCTTGCTGTACGTGAGGGTAGTGTTGTACACAGTCAGTAGTTTAGTTTTGAAGTCATGGTGTGGCCACTATCATTGCTTGCTCTTGATCCAGTTGTCGATATGGTTAGTAACTCGAATCCAGCTGCCTCCTTCTTAGGTGAAAACAAGGGCTTCACTATTCGAGGTGTTGGTATGCCTTCTTCGTGATCTCGGTAATCGACATTACAGGTAATGAATTATTTTTATGAAGTTGTAAGCTATCAAGATTTATAGTTATGATTCTATATTCAGGTTTTTAAGTGATGATTTGGTTTCCAAATGCAGGTGATGGTTTTCCTTATCGTTGGAAGGAATCCACTTCATATTTGGACCAGTGTTCAGTCTACGAGTAAGCCCCGGTTACAAAGTGGCTCTCCCTGCTTGTTCAGACCTTAGGGGAAATGTTTGTAGTTGAAAGAAATTACAGCATTGGTTTTTCCCAGTCTTCGGTTGTTATTCTTTAGTTTAGAATTTTTTGTTTTGTTTTAAACCCTCGCATACAGTAGGGTGGCTCCGGCTCAATGCCGTGACTTGTAAATTCTCTTTTCTTATTTTAAACGATTTTACCATGATGTAAGTTTTTATATAAAGTCTATTCGTTTTGTTTATTAAACCCATGCCATGATATGGGTGCACCAGCTCAGAGCTGGTTTTTGTACGCTCTTTAAGTTTATAGTCTTTCGTCCTGTCAAGCAATACATTGGGTTTATTTTTAAAAGGTTTCCTTCGAGCTTGAACTCGTTTTGCAGAATACTTTGAGACTCTGTGTAACTTAGGGTTTTTACCCTCTTCGACTGTGAAATAATAATTTACAATTTATTATATTTTGAATTATATTCTTGTTAATATTTTAAGACTGTAACTCAGTCATAATATTTATTTGTTGGCTTAGGGAATATGAGCTAGGGTTTTCCTGAATGAACCCTTGTTTAAATAAATCTTTCAATTTGTCTATTATTTATTAGGTTCTGTTACTTGTTAAATTTGTTTTAAATAATGTTACAGGTGTGTGTTATGAAAACTTTAAATGATATTTATATATTTGATGTTTTATCTGTCCTTAAGGACTGTAATCAATCTCTCATAATTTAATTGTTTATTTATAAAAATAATCCAAATAATTGGATTGTAGCTTATATATTTTTATTTATAATAATGATTTATAAATTAGGGTTTCGACCCTGTAGATTATCTTTACAGGTATAACCTGTTGCTGAATTTAAAACAGTTCTTTCTTAAATAGGTATTTATTTTTTTGTTAGTTATTATCATATTCTTATTGTTTTTACTGAAATGTTAGAAAGAATTTTAGTAGAGTTATTTGTAAACATCAATTCGGTAACTAGTCTGTTCTTGATAATTTAAAATATTTTTCATAAAACCCTTCTTGTTTATAGTAACTGTTAGTCTTAGTTTAGTTAATATGATAAGTAAATGAACTAAGTAATTATAATTTACTTCCTTATTTAAATGAATGTACTAAAGTATCTTGAGTGTATCTCTTCTACTACATTTGCAAATAGTTATTAAATAAAACACAAAGGAATATATTGATAACATAACATAGTTTATTCTCATGCATATTTTAACTTGAATAAAAGGAATACATCATTTATCTACTAAGGTATTTTCTTGACATAATAATCCTCTATATGTACTAAGCTACTGCTATTTCTTTTCCAATATATTTACATACATCAGTTTGTAAAACAATAACATAGATAACCATATTATTGTTCTTTTTGATAATAACCTACATACTGAAATAAATGACTTGCTATTGTAAAATGCATAACACATATAATCATTTCAGTCTCTTATCATTTCCTTCATCTACTTTAAATACTCTGTCTGTGCTGGAGTATGGTCTGGTCCTTCCAGATGTGGAAAAACATAGATTAGAATTATTTTGCATCTATTTCAGATTCATTCCTTCAATAATCTAAAAGATTACTAACTCTAACTTTTTACAACTAAATATTTAACATTCATTTAACAGTCAGATTCACATTTAACTATTTAACACAGTAAAACAAAAGAATGGAGAACTTGATTAAGATGGACAACAACAGCGTTAGGAGGTTGTTCCTCCCTACCAAACTCTTGGAGAGTGCTCAAACAACGCTTCCTCAGGACCCCCGAGCCTATTCCTGGTCTTCTTGGCTGAGAATTGGTGGATCATGCAAACAATAGACTATTCCAATGACTTAGTAAACACTCTACACTCAGCAGTAAGATCCTTCAGCTGAAAAGCTGCACTAGATCACTTAGCAGTTATCCCCTCAAACTCTTTCCACAATTCCCTTTCATTGAATTTATCTGAAGTAAATTCACCTGAATGATCACTTCTCTAGAATGAGCAGCCCCACCTCTCTTCAATGGGTATTTTTATAAAGATTTCCTAGGTCTTTTGGGTCAGTTATCATTAATTGATCCACCTTCTCTGATCCCACTTTCTTGGGGGATCATGACCCCAAATGTAGGGAGGTTGCAACCTGCAACAGTTGGAATTGGTTTGAGGATGCTGCCACATGTCTGTTTGCTCCCCACGTAGTCTCCTCCACCAATTTGACCAGTAAACACTCTTTTAACAGCTCTCCTAAGTTGTTGTCTCCACCTTTATTTATTTATAATTAAAATATTTAGAATTACATTAAATATCCTTGACTCTGCTGAGTCATCAATTACAACTTAGCATAAAATTTAACATATTGTCTTTAAATAAAATCAAATAAGATAATATTGTTTTTGCAAAATTGGGGCATGTGACATACACACCCCCTTAGAACATAACATCATCCTCGATGTTATTTATTCTTCATCCTCAAAATTCCCCTGGAACAGAATTGGATATGCATCTCGCATATTACTTTCCAATTCCCAGGTGGCTTCCTCTGGACTAAGTTGCTTCCATTGCACCTTCACCTGTCCAATGGTGCAGTTTCGAAGTGTGATCTCCTTCCGCCCGAGGGTACAGTCCGGTTCCACCAGAAAATCTCCTTCTGGTTCCACCTGTACATCATTCTAGTTAACAACATGAGTAGCATCATGAACATATTTCTTTAATACAGAAATGTGAAAAACATTATGTACTCTTAAAGTGGGTGATAATGCTAATTGATCAGCTACTTGTCCAATCCTGGATAGAATTTCAAATGGACCACAGTAACGAGGTGCTAGTTTTGCACAACTCCCCAATCTCAGAGAGCTCTTTTTGGGCCTCACCTTGATGAACACATGTTCACCTACTTGAAACTCCTTTGGAGTTCTTTTAAGGTCTGCTTGACTTTTCTGTTGATCCTATGCAATTTTCAGATTACCTTGTACCTGCTTTACAATTTCTTCCATTTCCTTTAACAGTTCAAGACCTAATACCAATTTATCCACCGTATTACTCCAAGAGATAGGAGTATTACATTTCCTTCCATACAAAATTTCGAAAGGACTAAATTTGGCTGATGCTTGATAATTATTATTATAGGCAAATTCTACCAGATGCAAATAATCCTCCCATTTACCTGGCTGGTCTTTCACATACATTGTTAATAAATCTTCCAGTACTTGGTTTACTCTTTCAGTTTGTTTATCTGTTTGAGGATGGAATGAAGTACTAAAATTTAATGTAGTGTTTAATCCTTTAAACAAAGAATTCCAAAAGTTTCCTATAAATTTAGGATCTCTATATGAGATTATGACTTTCGGTATTCCATGCAATCGAAAAATATGTTTTAGAAAGATATCAGCTATATTTGCAGCTTTATATATAGTTTTAATAGGTATAAAGTGAGCTGCTTTACTTAACTTATCGACTACTACCATGATAGAATCATTTAAATTTTGGTTTCTAGGAAATCCAGTAACAAAATTGAGACTAATTATCTCCCATTTCCAGCTAGGGATGGGTAATGGTTGAAGCAATCCAGCTGGGTGTTGATGTTGAGTTTTCACTAGCTGACATTCAAAACACCTTGAGATATATTATGCTAATTCAGTCTTCATATTTGGCCAAAAATATTATTTTCTTAACATAGTTATAGTCTTTTGATAGCTTGGATGACCCGAGTATGGAGTTTTATGAATTTCATCCAAAATTAACAGCTTAACTTTAGGTACGTTAGGTACATACTTTCTGTCTTTATACAGTAAAAATTCTTTTGCATTCGAATTGTACCCTTTACTTAAGCTTTCTGTTGGATTTTATTTAGTTTTGGCTTGTAAATTTTGGTAAATTTCATCTTGTTCTATTCCTGCTTTAAGTTGTTCATCCAAATATGTCATATAAGTGTTGATAACTACTGCAAAATTCAGCCTTGCATTCCTACTTATTGCATCAACAACTTTATTTTATTTACCTTTTAATGTGTTGGATTTTGAAATCATACTCACTTAAAAAAGCTAGCCACCTAGCTTGTCTGGCATTTAGACTAGACTAATCTAACAGATACTTTAATCCTTTATTATCAGTCATTAAAATAAATTTTCTACCAATTAGGTGATGTCGCCACATATTTAGAGCATGTATAACAACTGCTAATTCCAGATCATAAGTTGCATAATTCTTTTCATGAATTTTTAATTTTCTACATTCATAGGAAATAACATGCCCTTCTTGAGTCAGAACACTGCCTAAGCCATCATTGCAGGTGTCAGTGCACACTACAAATTCTTTATTTGGATCAGCTATTCTTAAAATAGGTGCACTGGTTAATACATTTTTTAACTTTTTAAAACTTTCCTCACATTTCTGGTTCCAATCAAACTTCTTTCCTTTCTTCTGCAAAGAAGTTATCAGATTCACGATCCTCAAAAACCTTCAATGAATCTCCGGTAATAACCAGTAATTCCCATGAAATACCGAACATTAGTTACATCCTTAGGAACCGGCCAATCTTCGATCGCCCTTATCTTTTCAGGATCTACTGAAATCCCTTCCTTGGTCACCACATGACCTAAGTACTGAATCTTATCCTTGAAGAAATCACATTTACTAAACTTTGCAAAGAGTTGATGATCTCGTAACTCTTGCAAAACAATTTTTAAATGTTCTTTATGTTCTTCCTTAGTTTTTGAATAGATTAATATATTGTCGATGAACATGACTACAAACTTATCTAGATACTTATGCATAACGTTGTTCATTAAACACATAAAAATAGTTGGGGCATTAGTAAGCCCGAATGGCATGACGACAAACTTGTAATGGCCATATCGAGTTCTAAAAGCTGTCTTAAAGATGTCTTCATCTTTAATCCTAGCTTGATGATATCCATACCTTAAATCTATTTTCGAAAACACCGTGGCTCAACGTAGTTGATCAAACAGATCATTTATATGGGGCAACGGGTATCGATTTTTAATGGTCATCTTATTCAAATGACGGTAATCTATGCAAGTTCGCATGGTTTCGTCCTTTTTCTTAACGAAGATGACAGGCGCCCCCAAGGGAGACACACTAGGTCGAATATACTTTTTATCAATTAGTTCTTTTAATTGAGACTTTAATTCATTAAGTTCAAGTATGTTCATTCGATAAGGGGCCTATGAGCTAAGTACTGCACCAGGTACCAGCTCAATGGTAAAATCCAGTTCCCTTTTCAGAGGTAGTCCTAGAATTTCTTCAGGGAATACATCAACATATTCTCTTAAGACTGGTATGTCTTCCAATTTTAATTTATCTATCTTATTTAGATTCTCCTCACTAGTTATTGTTACTGCATAAGCTTTACAACCCTTCCTAACAGCTTTCTTAAGCTGTAGAACAGAAATCTGCCTTATGGTGGTTTTTCTAGGGATTCCTTTTACACTTACTGGTTTTCCATCGTTTTTTAAACACATAAAGGTTTTATCATAACAATTTAAAATTACCCTATGTTGTTCTAACCAATCCATACCGATCAGTAAATCATAAGAACCAAGAGGCAATACATTAAGCTTTACAACTGTTTCAAAATGATCCATAAATACTGCACATTCTTTTACAAAACAAGTTACCTTCCTTTTAGCACCAGTGGCTAACTGAACCAACCGAGAATTTTCAAATTTTTCAACAGGCAACTTACATTTTTCTACCAATTTAGGTGAATATAACTGAGACTAGCTCTTGGATCAATCAAAATAGTTATAGGGGTTTGATTTATCATACCTTCTACTTCCACCATGGAAGTTTGATATTCTGCTTGTCGATTCTCCAAGGCTGGATTGATTCCGGGCATAGTCCTTGCTAATTTTCCAACAGTCATCTCCTCCTATATAGTATGAATATTACTGATAGTCTTTTTTCGATTAGGACAGACTGAGGCATAGTGTGGGCCATTACACTCCCAGCACTTTATAGGTTCTTTGCGTTCAAAGTTCTTGGTATAATTACCATGGTTATTAGCAAATTATTTACCCTTGGAATTATTCTGATTGCTTGGTGAATTATTCTTATTTCCTTGGAAATTTTTGTTAGGAAAATTTCTGGTCTTATTATTCTTAGAATTTCTGTTTGGCACAAATTCTTTCTTCTTTTGATCATACTAGTTATTATTCTTCTTGGCCTTCTAGTTGGCCATACTTTCCTTCTTCCGATTCTGTTCATAACAGAAGTTGGCTTTCCTCATGGCTTCTTCCAAAATATTTGGATTGTCATACTCAATCCTGTCCTTAATATGGTAAGGTAGACAGCTAAGAAATCACTGTACCTTTGGTTTCTCATCTACAAGGTATGGCACATACCTAAGTAGACTTAAAAAATTACTGTTTAGATCTTTCATTGTCATTGATCCTAATTTAAGATCATAAAATTCTTTTGCTCTCTCTTCATAGTATTGCTCAGACATAAATTTCTTTTTAAAATACCTCTTGAAGGTAATCCAGTTTACATTCTTCTCTTTTATTCCCTTAACTCTCTTCAAATCCTGCCACCAAATGTCAGCCTTTCTTGAGAGATTGTAAATAGACATTCTAGCCTTTAATTGGTTAGAATAGTTATATATTTGGAAGTACTTCTTCATCCCAGATAACCAGGATTCCACTTCCTCTCCCTTCTCAGTCTCTTCATTAAATGTTGGTGGTTTTTATCTTTTTGAATTCCCCAAAAATTTCCTCATAAGGTTTGTATTTCCTCTTTTTAGTGTAATGGTTGTCATCACTACTATCACTAGTAGAATGGAAATTTCGTTTTTCACCAAACACTTCTAAAGATGAATTGCTTCCATTTTTAGTATGTTTCATCTTTTTAAATTTATGTTGATAACTTGTATCTTCTGATTAAGTTCTTCTACCCCTACCCTCAGTTTGAAACCTTGCTATTAGGATATGATTCAGCTCCTCCTAAGCCCTCAGAATCCTTTCATTCTCTCGTTTTACAGATTCCATTTCAGATTTTAGGTCTTTTACTGTTTGTAACAGTTTTGAGGAATTGGTATTTAAATCTTCTGGTATAGGATCTCTTGGTAAGTTTTCTGGTTCAGTAAATGGAGATTCCTCCTCTACATATTCGTCCAGCCTTTCCATACCTGTTTGTTAAACTTCAGAAACAATTTCTCTGTTGAATAACATTTAAAAGAAAATGCATCAGCATAATAATTCAATTTACTGTTTCATAAAAGCTAGTTGGGATTCATCAAGGCCTAGTGTTTGAACCTTGTGCTAGGATACCCCAGGTCAAAACCCCAAATTTTCACAAAAATTTAAAATTTTGAGATAACATAAAATGTTTAATGATGCGGTTAGATAACCGCTAATGGCCAATAGAATAAATGAAATAGATAATAAAAGTAACCATTAACTTTATCACATATTGATTAATGCTGTTTTAATTTTGATATGTGTTGTGGGTAATCTGTATTCAAATATTTAGCTGTACTGATGGTTTGAATGTATAGTAGGTGAGGAGTTACTTTCTAGATGGGGCTTACTTAGCGATTGCTAAAGTATATGGATTTTTGGATCTTTACAGGTTTGACAGGTAAGTTTTTGACCCAGTAAAAGTTTATTAAGGCGTTAAACCAGATATACTTCTTTTAACATAAAAGTATTGCTAGAGTAAAATTTTGCTTAGAAGACTCAAGGTCCTGCAAGGTAAAGTAATGTTTCTTTTACTTGATTTACAAATATGATATTAATTAATCTTTGTGTCATAAGGGTTATTAACGTTGCCCCACTGTTTTTCTTTTAACAAATGGATAACTAAGATAGATAAAACCTCCTTCTAACTTTATTCTAAGCTATTTCCAGTTCTTAGTAGAGCTCATGATTTTGTATCATAACTATTTCTTTGACATAAGAGTCTATTGCTATTATTATTTTAATAATTAAAGCACTGCTTATCATTATAGAAATAGACCTAAGCCTTTCAAAACATAAGCCTACTATGTACTTTTCAGCTCTATCTTAATTAGGCTTCAGTATAGTAAATTTATCAGCTTAACATCGCTTGTAATTATAAAGTATCCTCTGCATAAAATCGTCAAGTTGTGACTTGAATTCCCATTTTCTTCATGATCAACATAAAGCGACAACTTCACATTACCCTACTATTTACTTCTATGTAAAGGTGATGCAATAAAATCCTAGATAGTTTACTATCCTAAACTCCAAATTCCAACCTAACCTTGGTTCAATTCATCTTAGAGCTTGGTAAAAATTATGGAGACCAAAGATCATGTACTTATAAGATATCTATCCTACATCTAGTACTGTAGGTTACTTAAAAGAGTAGGAGCTATTCTAGTGTCAAATGTTAATTATATCAATATACACCTTATTGATTTAAATCTAGTTCTCCAATCTTATACATTCATAGTTCACGATGATAAGAAAAATGTCAAATAAGGAATTAACACACTTGCTCAAAACTTCTATTAATCTCTTGATCTTTTTCTTATAAGCTTGATTAGGAAAGGTCATATGATCTTTAAGAAACAAGGGTATCGATTCCAATTAACAAAATGGTTTTTTCCAAATATAATTTCAAGGTTTAAATAATAGGTTAAACTATAATACACTCCTCGTTCATTATCAAGGGTTGACTTGATTGGAACAAATACGATATTGAATTTATGTATATAATACATTATCATTATGTGCATAGTGTAAATTATTAACAATTATTCATTTCGAAATGTGGTAGTGGAGACTACACAAATGAACCCACCATGAAGTGGATAAATTTGTCGGCACGTGGAACTCTCCTCGCCATGCATTACGTGACTTAAAATATTTACCTTGCAACCTTATTTCTCATTGTTCAGCGAGGGTTTTGGTCTCTGAATTGTTGGGTTCACGGTGGCCATGAGGGCTTGCAGTTGCTCGCCTCCAGCTCCACTGTCTATGCATTTTTTTGAAGAGTCGTTGCTTAGGTTGAAAGTTGTGAAGTTCACAGCTCATGAATGAATTGATTCCTGCAACTCAACGTTGATGTGCGTGAGGGTAGTGTTGTACATAGTCAGTAGTTTAGTGTTGAAGTCATGGTGTGGCCATTGTCATTACTTGCTCTTGATCCAGTTGTCGATGTGGTTAGTAACTCAAATCCAGCTACCTCCTTCTCAGGTGAAAATGAGAGCTTCAGTGTTTGAGGTGTTGGTCTGCCTTCTTCGTGACCTCAGTTATCGACATTACAAGTAATGAATTATTTTTATGAAGTTGTAAGCTATCAAGATTTACAGTTATGATTCTATATTCAGGTTTTTAAATGATGATTTGGTTTCCAAATGTAGGTGATAGTTCACCTTATCATTGGAAGGAATCCACTTCATATTTGGACCAATGTTTAGTCTACAGGTAAGCCCCGGTTACAAAGTGGATCTCCTTGCTTGTTCAGACCTTAGGGGAAATGTTTGCAGTTGAAAGAAATTACGGTATTGGTTTTTCCCACTCTTCGGTTGTTAGTCTTTAGTTTATAAGTTTTTGTTTTGTTTTAAACCCTTGCATACAGTAGGGTGGCTCTGGCTCAATGCCGTGACTTGTAAATGCTCTTTTCTTGTTTTAAACAATTTTACCATGATGTAAGTTTTGATATAAAGTCTATTAGTTTTGTTTATTAAACCCATGCCACGATATGGGTACACTGACTCAGAGCTGGTTTTTGTACACTATTTAAGTTTATAGCCTTTCGGCCTGTCAAGCAATACATTGGGTTTATTTTTAAAAGGTTTCCTTCGAGCTCGAACTCGTTTTGTAGAATACTTTGAGACTTTGTGTAATTTAGGGTTTTTTCCCTCTTCGACCGTGAAATAATAATTTACTGTTTATTATATTTTGAATTAGATTCTTGTTAATATTTTAAGATTGTAACTCAGTCATAATATTTATTTGTTGGCTCAAGGAATATGAGCTAGGGTTTTCGTGAATGAACCCTTGTTTAAATAAATCTTTCAATTTGTCTATTATTTATTAGGTTCTATTACTTGTTAAATTTGTTTTAAATAATGTTACAAGTGTGTGTTATGAAAACTTTAAATGATATTTATATATTTGATGTTTTATCTGTCCTTAAGGACTGTAATCAGTATCTTGTAATTTAATTGTTTATTTATAATAATAATCCAAATAATTGGATTGTAGCTTATAGATTGTTATTTATAATAATGATTTTTAAATTAGGGTTTCGACCCTGTAGATTATCTTTACAGGTATAACCTGTTGCTGAATTTAAAACAGTTCTTTCTTAAATAGGTATTTATTTTTATGTTAGTTATTATCATATTCTTATTGTTTTTACTGAAATGTTAGAAAGAATTTTATTAGAGTTATTTGCAAACATCAATTCGGTAACTAGTTTGTTCTTGATAATTTAAAATACTTTTCATAAAACCCTTCTTGTTTATAGTAACTGTTAGTCTTAGTTTAGTTGATATTATAAGTAAATGAACTAAGTAATTATAATTTACTTCCTTATTTAACTGAATCTACTAAAGTAGCTTGACTGTATCTCTTCTACTGCATTTTCAAATAGTTATTAAATAAAACACAAAGGACTATATTGATAACATAACACAATTTATTCTCATGCATATTTTAACTTGAATAAAAAGAATACATCATTTATCTACTAAGGTATTTTCTTAACATAATAATCCTTCTACCTGTACTAAGCTACTACTATTTATTTTCCAATATATTTACATACATCAGTTTGTAAAACAATAACATAGATAACCATATTATTGTTTTTTTTTATAATAACCTACATACTGAAATAAATTAGTTGCCACTGTAAAATGCATAACACATCTAATCATTTCAGTCTCTTATCATTTCCTTCATCTACTTTAAATACTCTGTATGTGATGGAGTACGTCTTGGTCCTTCCAGACGTGGAAAAACACAGATTATAATTATTTTCCATCTATTTCAAATTCATTCCTTCAATAATATAAAATATTACTAACTCTAACTTTTTACAACTAAATATTTAACATTCATTTAATAGTCAGATTCACATTTAACTATCTAACACAATAAAACAAAAGAATGCAGAACCTGATTAAGATGGACAACAACAGTGTTAGGAGGTCGTTCCTCCCTACCAAACTCCTAGAGAGCGCTCAAACACCGCTTCCTCAGGACCCCTGAGCATGTTCCTAATATTCTTGGATGAGAACTGGTGAAGCATGCAAACAATAGACTAGTCCAATGACTCAGTAAACACTCTTCACTCAGCAGTAAGATCCTTCAGCTGAAAAGCTGCACTAGATCACTTAGCAGTTATCCCCTCAAACACTTTCCACAATTCCCTTCCATTGAATTTCTTTGAAGTACATTCACATGAATGATCACTTCTCTAGAATGAGCAGCCTCAACTCTCTTCAATGGGTATTTTTATAAAGATTACCTAGGTCTTTTGGGTCAGTTATCACTAATTGAGCCACCTGCTCTGATCCCACTTTCTTGGGGGATCATGACCCCAAATGTAGGAAGGTTGCCACCTGCAACAGTTGAAAGTGGTTTGAGGATGCTGCCACATGTCTGTTTGCTCTCCACCCAGTCTCCTCCACCAATTTGACCAGTAAACACTCTTTTAATATCTCTCCTAAGCTGTTGTCTCCACCTTTATTTATTTATAATTAAAATATTCAGAATTACATTAAATATCCTTGACTCTGCTGAGGCATCAATTACAACTTAGCATAAAATTTAACATATTGTCTTTAAATAAAATCAAATAAGATAATATTATTTTTGCAAATTGGGGCATGTGACAAGTCTTGTGGACTGTAGTATTGTCTCTGTTTGTATATTGTTACAGTTTATTGTCGGTCGGTTGTCTTTTAGGGTTTTGTTTTCTGTCGGTTGTACAAATGCTTTGATCTGTTTTGCCGTTTCAACCAAATTCTGATTTTGTGGTACAAAGTTGCAATCTTTGATAAAATTCTCTTTGAGTTCATGCCATAGGAATGTTTCACCTCAAGTTTCTTCCATTTTGTACCATTTTTTTGGTAAGTTAGAGAGTGTTGATGGAAGCAGGTGTGGCCATGTACGTTCAATTTTATATCGTAGTCTTTTCCATTCTTTTTCACATGTTCTTATGTGGTTTTCTGGATCTTGTCCTTGGATGAACATAGGTATTTAGGCTTGATTGGTTAATTTTTTTCCTGCAAATATTTCTATGAAGAAAGTTGAGGCTGTTGTCCATGTTTGCAGTATTGATTGATGGGTATCCCACCATATAATAGTTTGGCATGTAAAAGTTTCCACTAAGCTTTGTAGTCATCCATGTTCACCAATGTTTCTGGATGCTTGTTCTATATGCATGACTAGTGATTCTCTCTCTTTGTACCTTGGTATTTGTGTATTATTTATATTTACTGGTTTTAAGGTAGGCTATTCCCTAGTTTTCTTTTCAAATATTTTTGGTATGATGGACACTAAGAAGCACTGTCGAACTGGTTTTTTATGCACCTTTTGAATATTCCAACAACCTCTTGCTTGTGTTTCATAGTTCTCAACTTCCCAATCATATAATTCTATGTTTGAATTATATCCTACTGAATCTTGATTACCTAAGTGAAGTTCTCTATAGACATTAGGTTCTGTGTAATATTCATTATTCTGTATTTTATATAGTTGTCAGATGTCAACTTCTTCATCAATAGGTTCTGTCCAAGGTTCTCCTTGGGATGGATGAATAGGTACAATGACCTGTTTTCCGTTTCCTTTTAGTTTTATTCTTTCTCTGTCTAAGGATATCAATGCTTTCATTTTTCTTCCCCAAGGTCAACCTACTAACGCTGGGAAGGAGCTGGATCCTTCCTTAGGGTCAATAATTTCAAAGTCGACTTTGGTCGATATTCCTTTTATTGTTGTGTCAACATTTTTCCATACTCTGATAGGTTCAATTGGGCCTTGGTTGGCTAATTTCAGGTATATTCCTGATTCGTATTGTTGAGGTCTACCCAATTGTTCCCAAGTGTCTCGAGTCATAATATTTACCTATGATCCGAAGTCGAGCATGACTTGTCGGACATGGTATCCTTCAATTTCCAGGTCGACAAGTGGGTCGGCATCACTTTTATATTTTTGGTTTAGAGTGCAGATACTCTTTGTTTGTTTTTCGGTGTTGCTGTTGTGTTTTATTTTATACAATAAGTCAATGAATTGAGATATTGTTTTATCTTTTTGTACCAAGTGTATTAACTCTTTTACTGTGTTATGTCAATTGTCATAAACTTCTTCTTGTCAGGAAAATTCTTTAAATAGATTTGTTGCATCTTTATATATTTGCTTTTCTTTAACTGGGTCAGGATAAACATTCTTTTCTTTTATTTTGCTTATTCGTGGGTTATCATTCCCAATTTTTGTCCCTTGTCGGGTTACTATATGCAAATTATTTGTATTAATTATATCATGTTTTTGCACAAATGACAAGACATTAACATTTTTCTTCTTATTTATTTTTTCAAGCATAGTAGGGCAATCCTCTAATGAGTGATCCTCTACTCCAAAACTAGTACAGAATTTTAGGTCAGTTCTGTCCTTGTATGGACAGTCTGCATATTGGTGTCCTTCCTTGTAACATGTGAAACATTGGATGGGCAGATGTGGTCAGTTGTCGTGATTCCCAAAGAATCGACCTCGGCCTCCATATGCTCCACGTTGGTTGTCAAACCGATGCTTGTATCGACAACCTTCGTACCTTTGATTATTCTGGTCATTTTGTGCATTGTTTTGTTGCTCACTGTTCTATGTGATTGCGTTAGTTTGGTAGGCTACGTGATAGTTCTGTCGGTTTTTTAGGTTTAGATAGAAGTTGGTCATGGCGTGATTCTTTGTTTCGCAGATAGCACACCAAGATGCTTTGCCATTTTTCATGTTAAACAGGCAATATTTTGTCGTGTGATAGCCATGGTCTTGGAAAATGTCGCAAAAACACTTTGTTTGCACAAATCGAATGTCCCGTTGGTTGATATCCTGTCGACAGTTGTCTTTTGAATGTCTGATCGTTGAGCATTTTTTGCACCAAATATCCTCACTCTTAAGGTTTAGCTCTTTTAATGATTTCTGCACGATCTCAAGCTGTTCCTCTAGTCTATGATCTGTGGGGTATGCTGGAATATCTTCATCCATTTCTACTTGTAGAGCTTTAGTAAGTGCATCTTCATAAGTTTTGAATGTCTCTAGACTTATGTGCCAACGAATTTTCTATGACAAACCTGCAAGAAACCTCTAGATTAATAGTTGCTCATCAATGACATAATCCAATTGACTGAGAAGGTCTTTCCAATGTTTGTCGTAGTTGTGGACAGTTTCTCTTGACTTTTGTGATGTTGTCTTCAATTTCTTAGCTGCCAGATGTTTTGCATCTAGAGTTTTAAAGAACGACAAAAATTGCACTTTGACTTCTGCTTTAGTTGCTCTCGACGCTTTGAATTCTGCTTTAGTTGCTCCCAGGGTTCTTTCATAAAAGGTAATATACCATGTTAATGCTCTTTTCCTTAAGGCACCAACGAATTGCACCATTTGTCCGTCTTCATCTGTAACTTGGTTTGCCTCCCATGTCGATTCGCATATGAACCAATGTCATCTGGGTTCCTCATCGCCCTCATATAGAGAGATGTGTGCTGACCCATGACCCATGTCGGAGTCACTGTCACTGTCTTCTTCAGGAGGTGGCAGTGGTGGAGGTGGTGGGTGGGGGTAGTGGGATGTTTTGTTTATTCCTTTGTGCAGAACTATTGTCGATAGAACTCTCGTTTATGTTGGTCATCTTAGTTGTTGTTTCTTCTCTGACAAGCAGTTGGTCGGGGTCAACTTCTCCTATCGATGTCCAACTAGAATTATTTGTCTGCAGATCTAAATTTTTTGTATTCTCCAAAGCTGTATTTGGTAGGGGGGATGCTCCTTCATGTGTCGGGTAAAGTAAGTGGATACTTCGGTTGGAGGGTAACGCTTAAAGTGTGACCCAATTTCCTTCTTTTGGTCGACGAATAAGTAGATTATTATCATCATTTTTCTCGTCATCTAGTCGTCTCCATATACCAAAGTCACCAACTCTTAGTCTGAGGTCCTCTTCGAAAATGGCTTGTATCCTGGTACTCAGATTCATTGGAGATAGAGGTCTTACCTCCTGGGGAACTTCTATTTGGAGAACTTCTCGCTGCTCTATCCAAAAATATTCTTCCATAGGGGACACTTCTTCTTCCACACCTTCTTCTTGTCGGTCATGACCCGACTCTAGTGGATTTCTCTCTTGGTCTGTCACCCTCCTATTCATCCCTCTTTGTAGTGCTATAGATCTTTCTCTTCTTTCTTCCCTTCTTTGCAGCCTCTTCTCCCTCTCTATTTTCTGTAAGTCTGTCATACCTTTATGTGACACTGTCCTTTCAATTTCCTTTTTAGGCTGACTTTTCATTGTTGGTGAATGGTATCTCTTTAGTCGACTAGAATCATCTCCACTTTACCCTGACATACGACCAGATACCCCCCCATAGCCTATCTAATGCTTTAGAAAGCCCGAATAGTTCTGTTTACTTGCTTAGGAAGTATTCCCACTCTCTTTCGGCAATGAATTTCTCCCACTTCTTTTGTTTTTCCGCCCAAATAGGGTTTGATGGTAGTCTACGTAGTGATGGACGATGTTCAACGATATGACCCACTCCTTTCTCTATCAATAACTAGAACAACAAGTTCGGTAAGGAACACAAGAATTGCTCGGTAAGGTCTGTATAGAATTTCTTTTGAATGGTTTCCACCGAAGTTCTTTCTTCTATAGCTTGTTCCTCGCAGAATTCATCGGTGATCTTTTCAAACCACTCCGACAGGTTTGTCCTTCCCCCTCGAATTAGTTTTTCTAGTAGCTATTGGTCCTTAGTTGCTTTCGACTTTTTCATCGAGAATCTTTTTCAAGAGCTAGGGTACCAATTCTACAAACTTCTCATGGGTTTTAGTAAAGAACCGTTCCTTTGCTTGAGCAGTCATTAATCTATTTCTTCGTGCATAATTCTACAAGTAGTTTTCTATTTTATGCTCCCACCAGTCCTTAATCTACTGTTCTGATATCATCTACTTGTATACATCTCAGACATGTACTATCAGCAACTGAACCAATGTTGTAATCTCACAGATCACATAGGGTTACCAATAATACACATTAAAAGCATACATACATAACAGAAACAAAAGACAAGAACAAGTAGGTAGAATAATAGATTATATTATAATGAAAGGGTCCATACAATACAGAGAATTGAACTGGGTTTTCATCTGGCTCAACAGCCCAATATATATGAATTAAAAAACAATTACAAATAACTACCTGTCGGTTCGGTCAATCGACGTGACCTTATGTGGCCGACCTAATATCTAATTAGTGGGCTGATTGACTTAGTCGGCTAATCGACTAAGTTGGCTATCATTCCAGTTGACTTACCAACTTTCTCCTCCAATAGATTCCATCACGTTCACACATGTTCCCAGAAACCTCAATAGTGTAGCAAATCAAATGGCTAATGACATTCTAAACTGGCACATTCATAATCGCATATAGGAAACATACAACCATAACATCATGCATAATCATATCTAAAGATACACACACAAGTGTAATAATACATCATCTAGGCATTGCATTCCACATCATCAGAAAAAGACTCACATATATAAAACCATAAAAGTGCACCCATGTGCGTCAAAAATATATATATAAATAGATAAGTCGCATGTCCAAAATACGTCCAGTACAAAATGAGAAGCCACATATGCTTTCTCAGCGAAATATACATAGCGACACAAAAAATCCTAAGTGCACCAACACACTAAGGGTGGCCCCACTAGGCTGCTAATCTGACTCAGACTCATCATTTGACTTAGTATCATCATCTTCCTCAGAAGACTCATCCTCTACAGGAAGATCGCCTCTCGTCGCTCGACGAATGTGCTCACAGGCCATAGCCATCCTCCTCATCACATAAGTCCACTCTGGAGGAAAACTATGAATAGAATAAATCACATCATTGCTCAGATGCTGCTAGCCATCATCAAAGACCCCAACAGCAAGCCGCTCCAGATACGGTAGTAGTCCATCCATCTCCCATCGTCGCCTACGAGGGTTCCCAACCGAAACTGCCGTAGGAGCCATAGCAACCACCCACCTCTGATGACTGGGTGGGGACCAACATCTACATACACAAACAAGGACACCATCAGTCCACACATATCAACATACAACTATCAACTAGCTCAACTACACTATGTATAAATATGAACATAAAAACATCACGCATACATACCAGCTGGTCCCCACGCCTGGCCGGAGGGTCGGGGCATCTCAGGGTCCCCATGATAGTTCATACTCACATACGGGTACTCCTTAATCACCACTGGAAGCTGATTCCACTGTTGTAATAGCTCCTCAGTAAATAAGTGACCCACTCTGCCGCCACCCTCTCGTATCATCATCTGGCACCATCAGTACATCCGTGGATCCCATGGACCACTATCCTGCACAGCCCGGTGCGGACGCAGTGTAGGTACTTTCTCAAAAAATAAAGCATATAGAAAGGAGCCAAAAAAGAATCCTGCTCCAAATTTCTTAGACTTGTTCAGCTGACACCGAATAGCCTGAAGATACATCTGGGCCCACCCATAGTATGTGCCCCCCATAGCACGCTCCACCAGCTGAAGCTGCCCTCCAGATATCTTGTGGCTCCCCGTGGAACCCAATATCCATAGCAATAATGTCACCATCACCTGCGTCGACAGGTCCTCAATGTCACACATCAGGATATAGGAGCCACACACAAATGCCGCAGCGTAACAGTGCCTATCACATAGCTCCTCCAATGTCTCCCCTTGAGACAACACCGGTGCCAAGTCACCAACCGCTCCCAACATAGGGATCCCAGTTAGGAAGTACACATCCGCTAGTGTGATCTCAATATGCTGGCCCTCGAAGTGGAAGACCTCCTCCTCAATATCCCAAAATCTCACCAGCATTTGCAGCAGCAAACACAAGCTCTTCATAAGGGGTATCCTCATGAAATTAAGTAAACCACAATGGGCCAGTGTATCACGCACATTCCCGTCTCGTAATGACACCTATCGGAGGTCTTTATAGTCTCTCTCCCACCACTTAATCTCAGCCATCCTGCATAAGAAAAAAATAGTTGTCATCCACTGCTCTCATAAAAAACATCACCCACAGGCCAAGTCACACCTGTTTTGGAAAAATGAGCAACCAAGTCGCTAAAAAATGCCCCATAGGTGCGACCAGGTCGCTCTTTTTCCTTCAAAAGGTGTGAATTGGCTCCATGAAACCCCAAAAGCTCATGGAGGACCTCTGAGTGACCAAATGTAGAATGTAAACCACTAAAAAGAATAGATTCAACGAGAGATCTTACCTGCAAGTCATGAAACTTGAAACCACTGGTTGGAACAGGATAAATCAGCAAATGAAGATTTAGGGCCCACCTCTCCAACTCCACGGTGAACAGTGACAATGACACCTCACAAAGTGGTCCCCACCCTTATATAGGCCCTTTTTGACCTAATTTCTCCCGTTCGACATAACAGGACCATACAGAGTCTGTTTGAGATGCCATTCATGCCACTGGTTTCAGAATTCCATCCTCTATCTTCTTAAGAGACCATCGTCTCATGCTTAACAAACAAATTTCAGGACCACTTCCCAGAAGTCATCTCGATTTACGAGCCATAGCATGGCAATGCAAGTGTCTACGTACCTGTACTTGTATCACTCTTGCCTACCGCTACTCATGCGGGTTTTCGGGCCATCGCCCATTATGGAAGATCATTTTTATTTTTGTAACATATAGTCATCTACTTCATCCACCGTACCTTATGCGGACCTTTGGACCATTGTCCAGAAAATGAATTATTTCTTTTTGCACGTATTTGGCATATAACTACCTCTAGACTTGCACTCACATCACATGTAGTCAATTCCATCCACCGCAAATCATACACAGCTCTCTTGACCTCTGTCTGAGAGCCACCTCAGTTTGCGTGCCTCTGTCACACTAACTTGTGTGCCTCTGCTGCGATCTATCCCGTGCATATATTGGTATGTTTGAGAGCCATCCGCTCCGTCCATATTGCATGGATGACCTTTGGACCACTGTCCACCGTCCCTACATGGGGCACCGCCTGTGCCACCGCAATCAATTGACCATACAAGAGTTTCATTTAAGCTCTTTTTTGACTCCTAAAAACAATGAAAAGATGGCCAAGCGCAGCTGCTTCCTTTCCCACTCGTTAAAGTGTACGAAAGGGCATCTACATCGTCTCATTTACCTCCTTTTGCGGACTATGTACACCATCAAATGAAAAGGACCACCTTGGCATATTCAAGCCAAGACCATTCCCCTCTACATACTTTTATGCTTTCTCGGGCAAAGGGGCTGCACTTTGCAAAAAAGCTCACCATGGGTTGTCGTTAAGCTCTTTTCCAGCCTTCTCATCAAGAAAATATTACTGAGCAAACTTGGTTTCATTCATGCTTGTAAAAGTATCTGAATGACCGTCCAATTAGCATAGGTTTAACCTTTTTCGACTTGATTGGACTACCAATGGTAAAGAAGTCTCTCATCCCCTACAGGATGGGCGAGCTCTCCTATGTATACTTTTATCCTTTTTTGGGCACAGGAGAATACCAACGAAAAAGAGCCCCCACTAGATTCTTCTTTGTGCTTTCAGACTCTCTAAAAGTGAAAGCACCATCAAGCATTTACCTTCTCGGGCTCACCAAAAATCGACGAGATCGTACCACAACGGTGTCTCTAGACACCACCTCACAGAAAATAGTTTGGTAGCATTCCCACTTTGGGTCACCTTTGTTCAGAGTACTCTACAATGTGTCTTCCTTAGATCCCATCAATATCAAAAGCATCCACCTCCCCCAAGTATTTCCCTTCTGTAGTGACATCCCGGGTATTACAGCTATGATCCCATTCCCATGAGTCAGTTTCATTCGCTGTCTGGTCCGTGCTGTCATCATACTCTAAACAAAGGAATTGTGAGTCTACTACACTCCCCCAACCCCTATTCAACTCTTTCTCTTCCCCTGCCCCCATTTAGTGGGCCAGTCCACATATTGTCTCACATATTTCAATTATCTCCCTCGCGCTTCTGGTCAAGGAAAGACCATTTCCTTGACTAGGGGCGGGTCTCCCTCTATCGACGAAAACACACATATTCCAGAGGATGAACCCAGAGGTCCTTGTATCTTGGTTTCATTAACCTCATTGATGAGTTCCTTGGGCCACCTGAGAGGAGTCCTTAGTGACTCTTGGGATGGTTGTTTCTCATGTGCTCGACTCCAACTACATCATTGCACCATTGAGATTCGTACAGGGTATTGGCCCGTGCAGTATTTGGTCGAAGACCCCGAATGTCACCTAACTCTAGCACATTGATGAGTCTATTTGAGGGACCTAAACAGGTTATGTCCCTTATTATTTCTGGACTATGTTGGAGACAGTGTTCAGAATCCCCAACAGTGCTTCTATATAGATTTATGATTGATGCAACATACTTGTACCACAGAGACTCTGACTCTCCATCAGTGAGTCCATATAGCTATGTATCATTCCAGATCTAGCAGGCCATCAATCATGAAGATATATCATTCCATGAGAATGCCATGGGTCCAATGTAGTAGTTCTTCAGATCAGTATTGTATTTAGCCTCACATTGAGGCAACCACTATGTATCATCAGTTGTATATGATCGACTCTTGTATTTTAGAGCATAGATCACATTATTCTTTTGACATTGTCATGAGCATGGGGATGCCCACCTCATCCATATACATGTCACACATTATTTGTATCTCACCCATTGATGGGAACCATATTAATACAAAAACCAAAATCAACCATGCCCCAACCCCGAAAACACCACCTCTCCATAGCAAATCCTATGATGTTCGTCGACCATACGAATAGCTCCTGCCCTCACACATCAGGGGAAAATCTGTTAACCTGAAAAATCCTTCACTCAGCTCTACATGGCCTACACCACCCAAGGACACCCATGCACGACCCTCGTATCACCCCATTAGACCCCCACACCCTCAAAAAGGCTTAAAAATGAGCAAAAGGGCTTAAAACCCCCCAAAAGGAGCCTAAGTAATTCTCCTAGGGGCTAAAGCCTCCAAAAAGGGGATAAAAACCCCAAAAGGAGCTAAATATAGGGAAAAAGGGGCTAAAAACCCCAAAAATGGGCTACAGCCTCAACCAGGGGCTTAAAGCCCTAAATCCCCCCAAAAATCTATAAATAGAGGGGTGGGGTTCACTCTCAAAACATTTCTTCCTTGCATACTGTTATGCTGCCCATGGATGCCTTGAGACCCTTTGTCTCTCAAGCCACCCACACGCCCTATCCTCCACTCTCCATTGAGCCATAGCTCCCCCATCCAAGAGAGGTGCTTCTCCAGGCCAGGGCATGGTGGCCCATTTCACCAAAGAGAAGGTATACCAGTGTTCTTTTCTTGCATTTTCTTTAGTGTTTTATAGTTTTTCCTAACCCATTTTTGTTTGCAGGTTTATTTCTAACATGTTTTTGCAGGTATTTTGTTTCTAATAGTTGTTTGCAGGTTGCTGGAGCTAACCCTAACACTGTTTGCAGAGGGGTTTCTAGGCATTCCATTTCTTGCTTATCCTTTACTTTCTTTTCATCCATTTTTCTTGCATTTCACCTGCAGGAACCTATGCTTCCATCCTATAGATAGAAGGTAGACATTCCTTCCCTGTAGCAAGAGAGAAATCCCTATTACACTTTTCCTAGGTAATTTCCTCCTGCGACACTGACATGCGCTTCATTTAAAATCATTGGTCGCTCATGTTTAAATAAACAACAACAAGGAATTTCATCTGGTCCCATTTTTTAGAACTGTCCAACAATCAACTCGAAATATGCATCTCTCACAACTAAGTGTTTCTTCTGGAATGTAGTGAATCCTGTTGGTGCATAACTAATTCGTATTTATGCATGAACGAAATGAAAGAACATATACAGAATCATAATCACAGACATTTTGCAAAGATAACAAAGATATAGTAAACCCATATTCTATTAAATGGCAGAAATAGAACAGACTGTAATACAATTGCTAGAATGGTGGTAGCTATCTCTGAGAAGAGATGTGGCTGCTACGCTCATCCATACCAAGATGAATACAAAATGAGGCCAAGGGGGCCTATTTATAATAATAATGAGGTGAGAACCCCAAAATTCCAAAACATAACCCTAGAAGATGAACCATCATAAAGTTTGTGGCCCCAAGGTGGTAAGTTGAACAGTCAACTTCTCGGGGTCATAACGTTTGCATATAATCTCCAATTTGGGCGTTCGATAGCTTGTTAGAAAGGTCTGTCTAAGATTTACAACTTTTGGTTGGCCAAATGCATGCCAATGGCAACCATTTGGCCCCAAATATCCAAAAAACGTCATTTAGGGCCTCAAAACGGCCCTGAAAGTTTAGGAATAAAAAAACTGTAGAAAAATAACTAGGAAACTACCACAATGGACAATTGTTTTGAGCCAGTGGATTAGGTGGGTGGCCACTGATCTCCATCTGGATCAATCCTCCCTCCTTAGGAAGCAATGGTCTCCATTGCGTCGAATCCCGTATCATATCTCGAACTGTGTGTTGAGTTGATCTCCTGGTGCAACATTTGCTGGAGTGAAGAGGCTTCCTTTCTTTGACATTTCGAGAAGATGTAATTGTTGTATGGATGATTTGTTTCTGGATGAGCACCTTGAATGCATGGCCTTGCATCATAGAGGTATTCAGATAGATGAGGAAACAATGGCTCTGTCTTCGTCTTGTGTCTGATGAGCAGAGACACCCTGTGTAGAGGGTGTGGAGGTCTCTATGATCTTATGTTCTCCTTCAGACGCAATTGTGAAGAGGAATAATTTTCTGATGTGGGAGCTTATATTCCTACCTTGCAAGAATTTGTTAGGTGCAACAGTCTCTGGTATTCGATATATTTTTCCATCCAAAGTAACAATGACACTATGAGGTCGTGACTCATATACAACATGACACTTCCACATATATGGTTGTCCTAAAAGAACATCACAGACTTCAAGTGGGGCCACATCACATAGTACCTCATCTTTGAAAGACTTGATGCCATATGACAGGAGGCATTGTTGAATAATGTGGATACCTCGTCCTTGGCTTACCCAATCGATGCTGTAAGGTTGCGGGTACAGTGTTATTGAAAGCTCCAATCTTTTGACGAATTTTGCTGAGATCAGGTTCTTTTGGCTACCGTTGTCAACAACAAAATGTAGAGGCATCCCCTTCACCCACATCTGCGAGTGGAATAGACGCTCCTCTTCCTTTGACTCTTTAGGATCCTCTAGATAAATCTGTGCGGTAGCAACAGTGGCAGTGGGGTCTGCATCAATGATCTGCCTCCCATTGTATGTGGCTGTGGCATTGGGTTCGGAATCAGAATCAGGATCTGATTCTGAAGATTTGATCTCGGCCACTAATGATTTCTTTGAGTGACATTCATTAGTGTTGTGCCAAGGGATTTTATGAAATTCGCACCACTTACCGGTGTCCTTCTTTGTCTTTCCATCTCCCTTCTTTGCTTGTGGTGGAGACTGGTTGTCCTTTCCTTGTCCTGTGTTTTGTGGGCCAGGGTTTCCCTTGCCTTGCTTCTGCGGTGGGTGTGTAGGTCCAGAGTCTTGCTTGTTCTTTTTTCGAAATTTCTCCTCGATTTTGACAGCATATCGATAAGAGGATCCAAGTGAAGAGATGTCGAGGAAGTCCATCTCAATTTGGATGTACCAATGTATACCACTGTGATATTTTAGAATCAAGTGCCGCTCAGAGTCCTTGATACTCAGCTTTGTACGCAGGGTATGAAAGTTATTGGTGTACTCCGACACCGTTTGGTCCCTTTCTTGATGTAGAATGGTCCATTTTGTGTACTGGTCATCATAGTTTCCCACAGGGTAATACTGTTCCCTGACGACATCTATGAAAGAGGCCCAAGTGGGATTTGTTTCAAACATTCTAGACTCGTCTGATGAGTTTTGCTCACAATAAGTACCCCACCAATTTTGGACATGGGGGATTGCCTTAAGGAGCACAAAGGTGATCTTTTCTCTGTCAGAAAAATTGTGGACAGAGAAATACCCTTCTAGAACATTCAACCAATTATCTAGGGCATCTGCATCAATTTTTCCTTCAAATAAAGGAATATCAAAGTTAACTTGTACCTTGAAGGGAGTTGCATCCTCGAACCGGCTGCTTGTTGAAGATGCACTTGCCGTTGCCGGCATTCATAGAAGGATTTGGGTGAAACTATCCATCATCTCGTTCCTTTGTCACTCGATGGCTTCCTCGAGCAACGACTTGATAGGATCTCCTGCTCCGTCGTCTCTGTTTTCTTTTTCCATGGGAGGTCGTTTGGGACGGTGAGAATGATCAAGTGAAACTAGTTCGAGACCAAACTCTCTATACTCGGACCTCATCAAGGACATGCGTCGAGAAACAATCAAAGAGCAGATTGCTCTGATACCACTGATCCGGATTTATGCATGAACGAAATGAAAGAACATATACAGAATCATAATCATAGGCATTTTGCAAAGATAACAAAGATAAAGTAAACCCATATTCTATTAAATGGCGGAAATAGAACAGACTGTAATACAATTGCTAGAATGGTGGTAGCTATCTCTAAGAAGAGATGTGGTTGCTACGCTCATTCGTGCCAAGATGAATACAAAATGAGGCCAAAGGGGCCTCTTTATAATAAGAATGAGGTGAGAACCCCAAAATTCCAAAACATAACCGTAGAAGATGAACCATCATAAAGTTTGCAGCCCCAAGGTGGTAAGTTGAACAGTCAACTTCCTAGGGTCATAACTTTTGCATACGATCTCCGATTTGGGAATTTGATAGCTCGTTGGAAAGGCCTGTCTAATATTTACAACTTTGGGTTGACCAAATGCATGTCATCGGAAACCATTTGGCCCAGAATCTCTAAAAAACATCGTTTAGGGCATCAAAACGGCCCCAAAAGTTTAGGACTCAAAAAACTGTAGAAAAATAACTAAGAAACTGCCACAATGGACAATTGTTTTGAGCCAGTGGAATAGGTGGGTGGCCATCGATCTCTATCTGGATCAATAACCTCTACTCAAGAATTGTATAATATCTCTATAATGATAATCAGATATATTGCCAATAAATAATTGTGCATCAAGAAGACTATTGTTGAGATTACTAGATTCTTCTCCACTTTCTAGCCTCGACAGATGGCCAGGTCCTTAATTTAGTCGAACTGGTTTAACAATGATGTCAAAGTCAAATTATTGGAAAAGGAAGATCCATCGATAGATATCCCCCCCAACACTGGCTTATTGACCAGATATGCCAATGAATAATGATCCGTGTACGTCTTGAAATGTCCACCCAATAAGTAGTGTCAAAACTTTTGAAGCACATATACCATAGATAATTCTTCTCTTTCAATCGTGGTATAGTTCTTCTCTATTGTTGATAATTTTATGCTAGAAAAGGCAATAAGATGATCGATATAACCTTTTCCAAGCTGAGTTAGTACAACTCCGAGCGTAATAGACCGCACATCGACATGTACATGAAACTCTTTCTTATACTCTAGAAAAAATTGTGTGGGTGCTGTAACCATATTATTCTCTAGGACATCTAGGCTCTCCTTAAATTATTAACTCCACTAAAACTTAACATCCCTTTTCAATAATTTCTCCATAGGAGTAGTCACCTCTACATAACCTTTGATAGACTTCTGACAATACCCTGCGTGTCCCAGATTCATTCTTAACTGCTTTACTCTCGTGGGTGGTGGTAGGTTGATGATGATCGCAACTTTAGTAGGATCTACCAAGATTCCATCGCGACACACCACGTGACCCAACAAAATTCCAAAAGGGACACAAAAAATACATTTCTTTAGGTTCAAATAAATCTGATGTTTCCCATATCTTTCCATCATCATTATGAGGCTCTCAATATGGTATGTTATGAGCCCAAATACCATCCAGTCATCAAAGTATACTTCAAGAAATTTGTGAATAAAATATTTGAAATCAACCATGACTATCCTGGAAAAGATAACAGGGGCATTCTTGATTCCAAATGGCATTACTGTATATTAGAAACATCCCCACGCCATTGCAAAGGTGTTTTTTTGGTCAATATTCCTTCGCAATTATGATATGATGGTAACTAAAGAACCCATCAATAAATGAATAGACTTCCTTACCCCTGCCACTATCCAATAATTCATCTATAAATGAATTCATAAATGGGTTGTGTAGGCAGGCATCATTCAACTTCCTTAGGTCGACACAAATTCACACTTCACCAACAGTCTTCTTATCTTGCATTACCATTGGGATAATCCACTTGGATTCTTCAATAGGTTCTATGATGCCTACATCCATCATTCGATTTAACTCTGTCTTAAATTTTTATTTATACCGTGGATTGAGTCGATATGGTCATTTCTTAACAGGTTTTGTGTTGGGCTTCAATGGAATCTTCATTTCACTAAGATCTCAAACACTGCCCTTCATCTCTAAAAATTTCATGGGAAACATATCTTGAAATTCATGCAGTAACTATGTGATCTTCCCGACGGTCTCATCATCCCAATAATCTCCAATATTGGCAAACTTTGTATTTTTTGGGGACCCAATATTCACTTTGTTTATTTTCAATGGATTCAAGAACTGGTTTCTTGAAATAACGAATCCTTCCACCGCATGAGTACCTTCAGACTATGGGATATTTATTTCTCATAGCTCATCATCATCAGGTTCTCCTATTACATTATAACACTCCATCCAGTACTAGACGGTCGAGCTACTCTGATTAAAATTTATCATCGATAGAGGAATACCTTCAAAGATCTTCATCTTGATGACTTGTAGAGAAACATCAATTGAAGGGTGATCATCAACAAATTCAAATGTTTGTGTGAAACTGGAAGCTAATTCCTCTCATTCTATTGTTCCTCATCAAAGATCAACCGATGTATACAAGTTCCTTGGTATCATATCTAATGTATGTACAAACTGATGGAACGATTCGTGTTGCTGGCATGCCTCCTAGGTCGTACGACAATACTCAATGTGCTCGATATGACTAGTTAGCCTTGTATATTTCTAGAAAGTGTATATCACCTTCTCTCCAAATCATAATTCCATTAACCTTCGACATTGGGGCCATTATGAGATATACTATTTATGTGCGACCAACCATCTGGAGGGTGTAGCTTTTAATGAAAAATCAAGATCCGACAAACACTTAGGTTCAATGAATTTCTCTTCAAATTATATAAAAAAAAATTCCATATTAGGAAATCCCTCATAGGTAGGTAGATAAAATACCTCGATACTTACCTATAGCATGGATTTTGCAATTCTTTCGCATCTTCTCATTGACACTTCATGCAATCAGGTCTGCCAGTTTTCCAAAGCTTCTCCAAAATACGATGTGCAGGAACTAATGCTTCACCAACTGAGTTTTTCGTTGGTCAATGGATTCACATAATCATCCATTTTAGAAGTGATGTTATATATGTGGTCTAGATATACACCTTGCCTTTCACTATTCACCTGCTCGACATACCTCTGGCCTTCTAGCGGATCAAGGGGTGCGACCACCCTCAACTATTCATCTTCAAACGTCAGTATCCTCTTCTTGAAATTGATAATAGTTTGGTTGAAAATGGACCAATTGATCCCTATAAGCACATGACATTGATTCATATCATCAACAATGTCGATCACCTCAAAGTACGCATAAGTGCGAAGTCTTTCTATCTTGACATGAACCTGAGTCAATCGATCGATGGGTAAAACCATCGATTGCTTTGCTAGTATGAGCTATACATACGACCACACTAGTCTTGGTTTTCCCATACTTTCCCACATTTTTCTAGTAAGAATGTTCACATCAGTGTCCAATTCCATAATAATATAGTCCATGTCATAATCTGCTATCTGGGAAGTCATTCTCAGTTCATGACCAGTCTTCAATATTTTCTTAATATGATTAACCCTTCTTTCTTGTCGCACATCTTATAGAGTTTCTTCTATTAGAGTTGTCAATTCCACTACAACATCTTCATATTGGATTAGTGATACATTTTTTTAAAGAACTCTTTCGGTTTACTAACCTTTTCTGTTGATTTATTTCAAAACAGCTAATCAAATCTCTCAGGCATTTACAGGATTGGTCCTTCATAAAGTATAGTTGTAGAGGTCAATGCTTGATTCCTATCGACGAATTCTTTTTGTGCATCCAATAATACTTATTTTTCTTTTTGGACATCAAATGGTACTTTCTTTAGGTCTAGTGGTCATATTCGTAGTTTTCCATTTGGTGCTTTTGATCGAATCTAGCCACATCACCTCCTTTTGTTACGATAGCAATACTTGGTTCCCTTGGCTCATCATAGATATTTTGGATGTTTATATTGGGATTCTGAGGTGTTTTTTGGTTTCCCACTTTCTTGTCTTGCCATTTCGCAATCAACTAAGGACATTCCTTGATAGTATGATCAAAATCCTTGCAATACGAACACATCATAGTAGGATTTGTGTAGTCCCTGGAAAAGTGTCCAGGATGTCCACAATTATAACATATAATTTGTTCTCTTCTGTGACCAAATCCTCCTCCTTGTACTCGACCTATAAAAATTACACCCCCCTGGGTTGAGGGTATTTTGTTTGTGAATATTGAGCTTAAGGGTGCTAGTTCTGAGGAAATTGAGCCCGATCTCACTCAACCTACATCTATTAATCATTATTCATTAGGTACATGTCAAATGTTTTCTCTTGCAACAACTGATATGTTTTGCAATGATTCTCATCGTGGCCCATTGACCTACAAAACTTAAGTATAGACTGGCTGGCGAATTTATAATTTTATGAAAAATTCTTTCAATCGATTTCCTCTAGTATGGAATATTCTACACCAAGGAATCCCTTATGTATTCATTGGGTTCAATGCTCCTGATGCAACATAATTCATAAAATTTGGGGGGTTGTATTTATGATGTCCTTCCATTCTGCATCTAGTACACCATAGTTCTTCATGTACTTCCTTCCCTTTCTTAATATCCTAAAGTTGAAATGTAAGGTTGGCAAGTTGCGACTAGATTTGCATCATTCCTGTGCCAATTTATCCAACTGGTGAGGCTTCCAACTTCATAGCCAATTCCAGAGCCTCCCTCTGATATACAATATTCTACTGCATCAACAAAATATAGATGTGTAGTAACATCAACGCAATAAACCACTCTTTGTGTTGTATGTTCGGCATTTTAGAATTTACTTTGGCCATCAAGGATTTGAATCTTTGATCGAAGTCCCAAACAAAATTCGTAGGAAATTACTTAATTTATTTGATTTCTGTAATACACTGCGACTTAGATTTGAGATTCCTGAACTTATCTATTAATCCTTCCCGTATTTGATCTAGTGTCTTCTATGGTGTTATAGTTGTTTTTACCACACATGGTTGATCACACTTTTATGTCCTTCCCTGTCCCTCTGTAGAATCTTTGGACCCCATGGAATATTTTTGTACCTTTGATGTTTCCAAGATCATCCCTAAAAACACTCATTATTTGTTGTATGTCACTTTTAATCCCTTTCTCGCGTATATAGGTGGATATTACCCCTAAACCTGTGTACATCGGGATGTGTGCAAAAGGCCAAATGTTTTTGGAGTTTTCCTTGATCTAGATCCGAGTCACTTGTCTCTTGGCCTTCCATATGCATCGAGATCGCTTGGATTTGACCTTCCATTACCCCATTGAAGCACTATATAAGGAACCCTTTGGATACATTGAGGAAGAGGAATTGAAGAGCAAGAAAACTATAGTCCATTGTTGTTGTAGCTTGCTTATACTTGAGTCTGCATCCCTTTGTCCCTTGGAACACTTTGTGTTCTTCCCAAGCTTGCCTTTTCTTGTGAGCTTGCTATCGAGAGATGGAGGATTGAGGTGGTGGAGGTCCAGGTGGAGGACTTAGTTTCTCCGGTTCGCAGACGTGCCGACAGAGGTTGTCACTTATGTAATCTCTGATTTACTTAATAGAAATATCTTTTCTTGTATAATGATATGCATTTAAATGAATATTGAATCCATGGATGTGTTTAATTGCTTATGTATCATTGGTTATATATGCTAGAGTATTCCTAACACTATATTATATAGCATGCTTTCCTTATTTATTGTTGTTGAGAGTGAATTGTTAATGCAAGCGGGATTGGAAAAAGCTCAACCAGGATCTACTACAACCGTCCGGAATAAGGTATGTTTCAATATCCTTTAGTGTTATATGTTGTATTTCTCTTTCATATGGGGAAGGGATTGATTTCTTCAGTTTATCTGTCTGTTGTGGTACACCCCAAGCAATAGGAAGTTTTCTCCATTACATATGGGATTATTGCTGGAACTACAAATAATTTCATGTACCAGTCCAATGCACGATCTCTGAGGGTTGTGATGATCTGAGCTTTCTTGATGGCCTCATATTGGACCTGTCACATAGTTCACATAGCTTCGTATAGAATCCAATGTTGCTTAGGGTCTTCTAACCCGTTTGCATTAAATATTGGTGGTTTTATATCATTCCCAACCATTCTATTTACTCTTGGTACTGTTGAATTCATTAGAGGAAATTTCAACTCAAAATGGGCCTTTTAACTCTAATTCAAATTCCATGTCATCATGTGTTAGCCAATGAAATTGATTTAAATTTGAAATATCGTATAGGTATTAAACAATTTTTTAATATAAATTTGGGGATAGGTATCATAAAAAAAGCTACTTTTTTGTTTGTATTTTCGACATATCTCCCTGTTTTTTTACTCAAATTTCGATCGGGAGAGCTCGTTGGATGTGGAATTAAAGTACACATCCAACGAGTACCCACTCAGCATACTTTTGACAGACCCTTCTACCCCAAAAATAAGAAATACCTGAAAAAAGGTGATGATGAAATCATCATCACCTTTTTTCAGGTATTTCTTCATCATCACGTTTTTTCAGGTATTTCTTATTTTTTGGGTAGTTGGGTCCTTCAAAATTATGTTGAGTGGGCACTCATTGGATGCAGACTTTAATTCCACATCCAACGAGCTCTCCCGATCAAAATTTGAGTAAAAACACAGCGAGATATGTCGAAAATACGAACAAAAAATAGTTTTTTTCTTTTCTTCCTCCAAAATTAATAAATATTATTTATTATTTTAACTATTATTTTATTAATTTTCCTTAGGAGGCCCATTTTGAGTTAAAATTTCCTCTAATGAAAAATTCCACTAGTGGGATTTCCTTGATTGCTATTTCCACTAGTACTGTTAGTATGATTAGAAAAACCACTAAGTGATGTGTTTCTTTTCTTACCTCGGGTGATGTGTTTCTCGATCTTACTTTGGGTGATGTATGCAGGGTCATGGGTATGACGTAATCTTGATATGGGATTGGCACTTCTTCTTCTTCGACCTCTTCAGATATAAGATGGTGCTCCTCTTCTTCGTCACAAGATCCTTTGTCAAGGTGTGACACCAATTCATAGTCCTATCCTCCAGTTGCACTGCAACTTCCTCTTCTTTTCGCAATCCTTCTTCTATTTCCTGACCGAAATATTTTTCCACTCCTTATGCATCCACCTTCTAGCTTAGTCTTGTTATTACCAAAAACAAATTAGTTTATTCCCATCCATTCTTCTCACAATTCTTCTTGTGACATATCCCGTATCTTTGTGCAACAATATTAACTCGTCGGATTCCATTCACATGATCCCTTTTTCACACAACATCATCTTAATCCACAGTTTCAAATATTTTAGATAGTGACCTCTAGGACCTTGGAAAAATTATCTTTCTGTCTCACTGTATGATTTTATCATGTCTATTGCAATTTTTGTGATATATCTGCCCAAAATACTGTCGACCCAGAAATCGAAAAACATTAGATATGTGATTGCTCACCCTCTTCAGTCGCTGGATCAACTCAGAACTCCACTTTGTTGGTTCTCCTCCTTAGAAAATTTTCCTCTGGGTTGCTAGCTTCGATAACCACTCATGCAATACATTAGAAAATTCACTAAAGAAAATCTCATGAATGTCTTTGTAAAGGTAATGTTCCAACCACTCAGTCAGGCTCCACTGTGATCCTTTACTTTCTTGCCGTGCAAACTCTAGTTCCTTATAATCAACCCAATATTGAATTCTGACTTTGTTGAGAACCAAAACATATGCCCACTAGAATGATTCACGATCTCGATAACATAACCATTTGTTGGCATACTTTTGGTTGACCTAGGTTCAGATCCCTTATTCGTCGACAAAACCCAAGATATTGACTCAACGAAGCAGGATTACCTTGGTAACACTTGCGACGCAGATGAAGTCTCACCCGATATATCTTATGGGGACTGCCAGAACCAGGTTTTTGTAGTTATGTCGGGGATTTCACTCTTGCAGTACTTTCAGATTACTTGACTGAAACTGAGAATTATACTTATGTTTTCTTTCATTCATTCAAGATAACTATCCACTGATCCATCAACATATATTGAAGTAATTATCATAAAGCAATAAAATATATTTTACTTATTCAAGGTGTGACACATATAAATATACATTCACAATAGAGCCAGGGTGACACATACGGATCGGGCCATTCACACAAATAAGAATTCGACACAAGCATAAACATTAAAACACATAGAAGAAAGATATAACATGGAAACCCATCCGGGAAAAAACGCAAAGGTGATCTACATATGGCATGAGAACTAGGTTAGCACCTTTGGTTTTCACACTTAGCTTGCAGACTCCTATTTAGATATTCTTTACAATTCCTACATACTTCTCTCATCTCGTGCTCTCTGGTTTTGGTCTCTCTCTCTCTCTTCTTCTCTTACTCATCGATTCGCACACAGCCTGGATCAGTTCTTTCCTTACCTTTAACTAATCACTTCTTTCTATCATTCATCAAAAACCGACCCACGCACAACTTGGTTTCATGCTTTTATCAACTTTATGCTTTTACAATTCTTGATTCAACCGTCGACTGACTCTCAACTGTTAGTCGATAAACTATCTTTCTATTTTAATACATTCAGTTATATCTAAAAATAAGAACTATTGACCCAAAATACAATCATGATTTATTACTAAAAGCAAGCTTTTAGTCTAACTAACTCATACTTTCGGTCGACCTAGGTTTAGATCCCTAATTTGTCAACAAAACCCAAGATATTGGCTCAACAGAGCAGGAATCCGTCGGCAACACCTGCAAATCAGATGAAGTCTCACCCGAGATATCTTATGGGGTCTTCTAGAACCAGGTTTCTGTAGTTATATCAGGGATTTCACTCTTACAATACTATCATATTACTCAGCTGAAATTGAGAATTATACTTCTATTTTCATTAATTCATTCAGGATAACTATCCACTGATCCATTGACATATATTGTAGTAATTATCATAAAGCACTAACATATATTTTACTTATTCGAGGTGCGACACCTATAAATATACATTCATGACAGGGCTGGTGCGACACATACAGATCGTCTCATTCACACAAATAAGCATTTGACACAAGCATAAACATTAAAACACATAGAGTCAAGTTATACCGTGGAAACCCATCTAGGAAAAACGACAAAGGTTATCTTCATCTGGCATGAAAAATAGGTTAGCACCTTTGGTCTGTGCACTCAGCTTGCAGACTCTTCTTTAGATATTATTTACAATTCACACATACTTCTCTCATCTCGTGCTCTCTGGTTTTGATCTCTCTCTCTTCTTCTCTTACTTGTCGATCCACACACAGTGTGGATCAGTTCTCTCCTTACCTTTGACTGATCACTTCTTTCTATCATTCATCAATGACTAACTCACACACAAATTGGGTTCATACTTTTATCATCTTTTATGATTTTACAATTCTTGATTCAATTGTCGAATGAATCTCAACTTTTAGTCGACAAACTGTTTATATCTAAAAATATGCACTGTCGACCCAAAATACAATTAGGATTTATTACTAAAAGAAAGTTTTTACTCTAACTAACTCTTCCCGCAAAATCAGTTGAACTCTTCTTTTGAATTGCTTTATTCCTCTTCTGTCGTGGTTCCTTTTATCACGACTGCTTCCATTGCAGCTTCTTCCGTCGCAACATTTTCCGTCGCGTAACCAAAATATTCATCTTTCAGAGCAGGAATTCCATTTGACTTTTCCTAGGGTCAACAAGACCATTGAATTTGATAACTATTCTACAGTGCAACCTAACTTAAGCAAAGAAGGTTGTGGAGACTATTGACTTTGATAACTATTGTACAATACAATCTAATTTATGCAAAGAAGGTTGTGGAGATTATTGAACGCTTGGTTTCAAATTTTTACAAGTTCACACAATTTTGTGATTAATCAAGGTATTACATAACATTGAGATAATATTTTTTGTAATGATAATTGTGATTTTTTGGAATTAAAATTGACAATATCAATAAATACTTGGTAGCAGTTTATTTACTGCTCCCAGCAATATTGTATTTATTGTTGTTTTAGGGTGGTTGGATAAGGGTGAAACTTATGCACCCTACAACTTTTCCCCTTGAAGAGGGATCCTTTGAAGTATCCCACCTTTTTTTAACCGGAAAGAGCCACCTTGATATTCTATCCCCTCAAATCAAAGGTGGAGCATAAGCCTCTCTAAGAATAGATCTAGGATATGTCTGGGGCCTAACCCCATTGAGCCATCATCATTTGCCTATAAATCCCACCTTTTTGAAATAAAAGGAGATTTGAATATTTATAATCACTGCTAAATGCATATTGTTAAATCCTACATCATAACCATAATTGTCAATGATAATTAAATCCCACCTTTTGGAATGATAATTGTCAATCTCAATAAACACCTAGTAGAAGTGTATTTATTGCTTCCAACAATCTTGTATTTATTGTTGTTTTACTGGGGTTGGATAAGGGTGAAACTTATGCACCATACAACTTTTCCCTTTGAAGAGGGAGCATGTGAGGTATCCCACCTTTTTGTTTCCACTAGAAAGAGCCACCTTGATATTCTATCCCCTCAAATTAAAGGTGGAGCATAATCCTACTTGAGAATAGATTCAAGTTTGTCTAGACCCAACCCCATTGAACCATTATCCTTTTTTTGTAAATCCCACCTTTTTGAAATAAAAGAACTAAATATTTATAGTCACTGCTTAAATGCAAATTACACACACATATTCATTCTATTTTATTTTTGTTGTTATTATACCTGCCGAGAGGCATGGTATATTGTTTTCCATACTTGGTCAACCAGTATTAGTTTTTTCGTTTGACTTAAAAAATTTCTTATATTTTGAATCTCTTCCATTACATATTGGTTTTTTTAATTTTTTCTGTTATTATATATTTTTTTATCTAACATCTCATATTTTGAATCTCTTACATTACATATTGATTTTTTTAATTTTTTCTATTATAAGTTTTCATTGACGGTTGGGTTCCAGGTCGTATTTGGGGAGAGTTGCTTATTTTTCCTAAGTTTTGTTGAGGTCTTATGATTTAAGTGTTTGCATATCTCTTAATGCATTTAATGTATTCTGTACTAACGACCATTGACACCCAATTACATCCACCCCCATCACCCCATGCCCACATAGTAACCCTCTTCATCGAAACAGCCACTGCTTCTTCATAGTTGGGATGAAAGAAAAATTGGCACCATACCAAGCACGGTTCACACTAAATATAGGAATAAATGTAAGCTTCATTGTTTCCTAATTGCCCTAAATTTAATTGAAATTTTGTTCAAATTTAAATGGTAGAGAAAATCATCTAATAGATATTATAAATCTATGATTTCAGACAACAGAATTGGAAATCATACTACAGATTTACCTCCCTCACCGCCTTCCCATGGTGTCCAGAGGGATTTTCTTCTTCCTCGATTATGGAAATATATGGGTATTCCCCATGTGATATCCCTTGCCAGCAACACTTCAATTTGACAAATTTCTATTTATTTTTCCAATGGGGCTGATCTCTATTTTGGGTTGTGGATGCATGCCCGAACAAAGCACTTTGTGGGAAAATTATTCATAATAAACACTACAAGATTCTTTTTGAAGACATCAAATAGAAAAGACTATGAATTGGAGAAACTAAGGCCGATATACATAAGATATATAGAATTACCTGGTAGATTTTTTCACATGTTAGATGAAATTGGAATCTCCACTGATTTACTGATCTAAGTGGGTATGTTTTCTTGATTTCTTGCCAAGACATTCATTTCCCAAGGCCGCAAGTCTGCTTCGACAGTGGAATTAATTAGTAGTTGCTTGTAAATTGATACTAGACCTCGCCTTCTTCAACGAAATTATATCACTCTTGATTATAAATTGATTTATGGTATTATCTATATAACACATGCTTGATTTTCCTATTGCAAGAATGTCGTGATTCTGGAAAAGCTACAATCACCTACGGATTATCTGGATCTGAAGCATGGTAACTCCTCTAAAGAAGAAAACGAGAAAGTAATTTCATTGAACATCCATTGCGCAGCCGCTTGCTTTCACAGTGAAGCACCATGAAAAACCAACAGAACCACCTCCTAAAAGGTTCATCGTGAGAGCGAGTTGAAGACTTATTACTGAAGACCATTTTTCTTTCTCCATTCCTGGGACTTCAGTTGTTCCAGCTTTTTCCGAATACTCAATTCTTCTTCAGCATTTGCAGCCCACGTGCAACTCATGCAATTTCATGGACGGCTAATGTTAAGCTACTGGCAAAGGTCCTTATTTCGTCAAAAACATTTTTTGACACTCAATTCTCTTAAAATATGGGAAGTTCCAACCATTTGTCTTATGGGATTTTCAGCTGGCTTAGCTTATAAGGGATGTGGACAAATTGATTGAAAAGGAAATTTTCCAATGTAACGCCATACGTAATGCCACCTGTTTCCTTTGAGTTTCTATTTGACGACCCCTCCAAAGTAGCAATACATTCGAGTCTCGACGACCCCTCCAAAGTAGTAATACATTTATTACTCATAGACATAACTTCTCTATCTCTTTGTAGTGAAATTCAAATGACTGACAAGTTGTGAGGCAACCATTGGGTTGGAAGATCAAAAGACAAGAAAGCTTAAAAATAAAAGTTGCCATGACAGTTGCTTGACTAATAATTTGCTTGACTAATAATTGATATATCTTAGATAGTTATCTGAGAGCACCATATTCGTATCCTCCTTTCCAAGTCCTTTGAAATTGTGAAATTGTAATTGTCTATGAAGCAGCCCCAGGTCGAACTTATGCATTTGATAAATACTTTTTTTGAGAGCTAGCTTGTGAGGTTGGAGTTGTTGGATGGGTGAGCCTCTCAGGTTTGAGACCAACAGAGGCTCATTTTTCAAAGAGTCTTTTTGATAGATAAATTTCGCTTGATAAAACACAAGACTTGTTTTATATATGTATGGAAAACACTAGCCAGATCCCAACTACTACTATTGGTTATGCTTTGGAAAGCCACCAGTATCATTTTTGGAAAGGCAAGTAATCTGAGATTATAGTTGAGAAGTTGATTCTAATCCAAAAAAATCAATTCACAAACATACACTATTTAAGGTCAGGTCTACACATGATGAATGAACTCCTGCTAACAAGTGCATTTATGAAATCAAAGTGCACTTCTGAAATCATCGCATGCAATTTCCATTTTCTGTGGAGTTATTTCCATTCATTAATGACAAATGACATGTTTTAAAATGCATATATTACATTTGGTTAATAAACAAATGAAGATTTAATGACCAATGATATTTTTTAAAATGGATATATTACATCGAGTTAATAAACAAATGAAGATTTTATATAGACAGGGGACATATCATTTGGCTAGTTATATCATGCTGGAAGGTTGGTTCAACATTAGTTGCCAGCTGTGTTTAAGTTTCTTTTGTCTCAGAGTTAAACATGTTTTCAAACAATTCAAATTCAAATATGATGCGTCTTTCAGTGCATACAAATCTATCTACCAGACACAACATGTATCCAGGAGTGACACTCAACACTTTGTTTGATTTGATTAAGGTATACTGCAGCCTGATTGATTGCCGGTGGTCATTTTCAATTCATGAACATACAAATAAATAAAGTTGAAACTTGAAGAACGCTTTTGGTCTGGAAAGCTATATTAAAAATTAAGTAAATTTGTACCAGACCGGGAGGATCACATACTTTTTGACATCAAAGTTCTTCTACGCCTGATGAATCCCCTACACTCGAGATAATGGAGCAAACTTAGATCCCTATACTCATGGTTGGTGCCTGCAGAAAAGATCAAAGCCAAGATCCCTAGACTCATGGTTGGAGCCTGCAGAAATGATCAAAGCCAAGAGAACCGTCTTAACCGATCAACTCTCTAATTTACCTTTCTGCAGTCCCTACGGATTTCTCCTTGGATTCCAGGCGGGGGACTGATGTTGCCCATTTTGATTATGGCTCTCTTGAAGCTTTCGAAGAAAGCATACTGATCGGAAGAATATTGATCAACTATGCTGCTTGTAGAAGCCCCTGAGGCTGCGGCATCGTAAAGCGTCCGATCAGAGTGCAGAACACCCTTCTGCTGCTTCAAGTTGGCAAAGTAAGAGTTATCAAAACGGTTTGGCGTTACGTAATCAAGAGACGAAAGCGACTCGTCTTTACCACTTTGAGGGCACTGCCCTTGTAATTGCTGCAGGAACGACGTATTAATTGTAGAATCAGGGCGGCCATCCCCGCTGTGGTTATATAACGTTTGCCTGAACACGACGCACCGAGTAAGCCCGATTGTATGGGCTCCTGAAGAGATGATCACAAAAAAAGGAGTATTAGTTAACAGAACATTAAAATAGATTAAAAGCAATTTTTATAGCGCTAGTCACCTGAGAGTGAAACCATATCTTCAAGAGAAAGGCCTTTTGATTGAAACGATGAGTTAAGCGTCTGAACATCCGACAATGGTGACGGTAATTCCTTGTTCGCTGCATCAAAACTTGCTGTTCTAGAGTCTTTCCTGCCTAAAACAACATCCCATGAAGGTCCGCCACTCTGCAACAAACAAAACAGAACAATGGTTGAAAACCGTTTTAATTTAGTTTGGCGGTGACAGTGGCCGATAGATGTTAGAATAATATTTATGTGTTTTTTTTTTCTATTTTTGATCTGAAATGAAGTTGGATTCCGATAGATGTTAGAATAATATTTATGTATTTTTGTTTTCTATTTTTGATCTGAAATGAAGTTGGATTTTCATAAATCTTAGATTGTATAAGTATGTATTTTATACTTGTACTGTCTAGATTGATTGTGTATTAATTATTTAGATTGATTTTATAATTGTGTTTATTTATTTAGATTGATTTTATCATTGTGTTTATTGAAAATAAATTTATAGAAAAAAATCATTTGTGACTTCTTCATTTTCATATACCACTAAGTTAAGTAACTCTGTTAATAATATTAGCATAACAATAAGTAAAGTGGCACTTGTATGCAAATACAACTAATCACTTAGTTTTGTGACTATAGCTAGCTATTAAATAAAAGCTAAAATATATAATTTATATTCATTATTCATACCAGATTGTTAGACTTAATATAATCACAAAACAAATACTATTTAATAAACAAAAAAACTAAAAACTGATATGAAAAACAAAAAACAAATTGTTACCTTTTTCTTTAACCACCCTTTAGTTGAAGTTTATTTAAATCTTAATCAAGATACATTTAAGCATAACAACCACCATGAAATGAATTATCAATGCTGTACACTTGTTACACTTGGGTTAATCTTGTTGATTCTGAGAAAATATCTAAATGCATAACCCCTTAGGAGTACACTTGTTTCACTTGGGTTAATCTTGTTGATTCTGAGATAATATCTAAAAGCATATCCCCATAAAAAGCATAGCTGCTTAACTTGTGGCTTAAATGTTATTAAGTTGTTTAATGTTTGTACTTTTTGATATATATTTTTATAATTATTTATTTGAAATTTAGAACTACAACTTGAAAGTTCATTAATTTTCTATTTCCTTTCTTTCAATTTAAGGGAAAAAAGAATATCCTCCTTACTACATCTCCAATTGTAAAATATAAACACTTGTTAATATAATTATTTTTATTAATTTAAATTATTTTGTAATAGAAATAAAAAATTTAATAAAAATTATTTAAATTTATTTTATAAACAATAAAATACTAAAAAATAAAACTCATGTAATATTATATCTATATTTTTGTTACACATAATGTAAATACCTATATCTAGAGATTGAAAAATAAAACAATAAGAAAAATAGAAAATAGAGATTGAAAAATAAAACAATAAGAAAAATAGAAAAAATAAAAAGAAAAAAATATTTTATTTAAAAATACAAATTTTGAAATAATGACTTGGTTGAGAAAAAGACAAAAAAAAAAAGAAATGATATTTTATTTAAAGATACATATTTTGAAATAATGAGAGACACTCGTAATAGAGATACTAAAATACTGATAATAGAGAATTAAGTATTTCAAGTATATCAACTATTTGTTTTGATTTAGTTGTTAAGAAACATAATGCTAAGTACATCAAATACAAATTGTTGCTCAGCTTGTTATTGAACAACGTTTCTGTATAAAATATATCAAGCGATTGTCAAACTCCTCTATAACATGGAAGTTTTTAGACTACTTCAAAGGTTCTGGATCATCAGTTTTTATTGGCAAAACTCTCACTGTTTTTTGAACAAGTCTTTTTGCTGTACCTTTTTGAGCAGTTCTTTTTGCTGTACTTTTTACCTAGGATAGGAGCCTTAAACCTCTTTATGATCAGGCTTAAATATATTACATTTAAAGATTGTATTTTTTTTAAGTATTCAAAACCTAAAAAACAAATCCCTTCAAAAGAAGCCTAGTGCATTTAGTCAGTTAACTCAGATTCTAAGGTTGAAGACTCCAAGATGTGAGTTATTACTGGTTTTCCATTTTTTTTCTTCAAGATAGACAACAACCATAATACATTAAATACTTATAAATAGAGTTTTATACTGCAAATAAAATTTGTTAAAACATCATGTTTTATGTTTAAGATTTAATAAAAATTAATAAACATTTATCATTATCAGCTAAATAGATACTGGCTAAACATGTCTATTGGATGTAGCTTGGAAGATTCAAAAAAATGATTGTTAACAAAAGAACATGATCTTTTTGTTAAGTCTCTATGGATTGGATTGACTATATAGTTTGATTAAACATGATAATGTTTTTGTTAAGCCCTTATATATTGACTATGTCATATTGACTATATCATAGTTTAGTTAAACATATAATTCTGACCATACATACCTTTGTTATTAATACTTCTGAATAACAAGGGTGAAAGAATTTCCAATTGAAAAACAAAGAAAAACTAACTCACCCAACATATTAAAAAAAATACTCAGCTTTGGCAACAAAATATATATAGTTTCATAAATCATAATTCCTATATGTTAAATATAGGCATTGGATATTCTTAAATGCCATTCGGTGTTAAGTGTACGCTACCCTTGCAGTTAATTCACGTATCCTATTTGTATTTTATAACAGTTAATTCACGTATCCGATTTGTATTTTATACCAACTGCAGAGGAATCCTGTGAGTTTGAAGAATACCAAGACAACGCTATCCCTAGCTGCAATGGCAAGGACATCAGCGCAGGAAACGACTCCAGGGCACCATGTTTCAAGCTGAGATTTGATTATATCTATCACTTCAAATCCCCTGGCAGAATTGTTATTTGGTCCGGCAGTTTTCTCTCCCCGAAACGTAGGAGTATCGTCCAGGAGTATGGAGGCATCACATCCCTGCAAATCAGATAGAGGGAAAATTAAAAGAACATCACAGAGATGCAAAACCATAACTAATTTAATGTATCAGGAGATGAATTACGTTTACAAAACAATCATGGAAATGCAGACGCAATATGGACGCGGCTAGTCGAGTTTCGTTCTGGACAGCTTGGAACATAACACCGAGCACAATTGTTTCCACTGCCGGACATGTCTGGCTGTAAAAGTTGTCACCCGTTCCCGCGCCTGATCCATAAGGTGGACTGTTGAAACTGGGAGAATTACCTCCATATCCAGGACTGTAGGGGTACTGTCCAGGGGGATTATTGTTCTGTCCATACTGTGGAATATTGGGAAAGGGACTAGAACCACCTTGTTGATAACTAGGATTATTACCAGCTGGTGACTGGCCATAATTGTTTTGGTTAGAGCTGGGATCACCTTTATGTGGAAAGCCAGCACTTCTTGTTACCATATACATAAACAGTACTAGTAGTACTGCTTTTGATATAATCACAGCAAGGGGCAACTCTCTATGCATTATGCAAGACCTACTAGAAGTATTGTTAATTGCAGAACAATAAATTCAATACAAAAATAGTACTTCCTTTGCTATAATCACAGCAAGGTGCAACTCTATGCATTATGCAAGACCTATTAGAAGGATTGTTCATTGCAGAACAACAAATTCAAGACAAAAATAGTATTGCTTTTGCTATAATCACAGCAAGGGCCAACTCTCCATGCATTATGCAAGACCTACTAGAAGGATTGTTCATCGCAGAACAACAAATTCAATACAAAAAAAAGTTAGAGTGAGCTTTGAGCTAGAGATATTGATCTCTCTGAAGCTTATATAGAATATGTGGCTTTAAAATAATCTATGAGCCTGTCTAGAAGGATTGTTCATTGCAGAACAACAAATTCAATAAAAAAAAGCTAGAGTGAGCTTTGAGCTAAAGATATTGATCTCTCTGAGGCTTATATAGAATATGTGACTGTAAAATAATTTATGAGCCTGTCAAGATAATACCCATTTTTGTGTGGGTTGGGAATTTACCCGAGTCCAATACTGGACTTGGGTAGGAGTTAATGGAGCACTTCTTTCCCAAGATTCCAAAATAATATGAAATACCATCATTCATTTTGAAAATTAAAGTCAATTGGTATATGAAAACTCTCACTTGTAGGCAGTTAATTGGCCAAAACTCAGTAAACTAACCTACAATAACCACACTAACGAATTAAAATGTTAATTGTGCCAAAATGCACTTTGGCAATGCCATGCATAGATAAGCTATGAACCTGTAGCCACACGAGCAAGATAATTTAAAAATCTCAAAAAAACGTTGCTGGATCTGCGTATGCATTCCATGCATGATGAAAAGGGAGACCTTTAATTCATCGACTTGACAGCCACTTACAGGTTAATGTTGCAAAAATGTTTGAAGTGGGACTTTGTTTGTATGGTATAACAGTTGTATTTTTGGAAATTTTTTGGTGATAGAGCCTCATGCTGGGTTTCAAATGTTTATTATTATTTATATTTTTTGGTGATAGAGCCTCATGCTGGGTTTCAAATGTTTATTATTATTTATAAATTTTGGTGTAACCAAAAACGTTATAGAGTATCAAAACATAGATTCAATTTCCCTAAACTACCCATCGATTCTCCTGATCCATCTTAACTTCCCTATTGTTTTTCATGAAATATTTTAAGAAATGATACCGTTTCAGTGCTGAGAATTTGTGGCTGGACGTTATCCTCTCTACTAAAATTGTGCAGGATGAAGAAGAGATTTCACTTCAGCCGCACATTCTCTTAGTGCGCAAAATAGTTTATTGGCAATGGCAGCTCCACCCACTTGAATATGCTGATTAGAACTTAATAAATTGTTGTCAGCTTTCACCGACTGCCACTTAATCTTGTCGAGGACATTCTACTCTTTCAAAATTCTAATAGCTGTCCAGTTCTTATCAAAACAGAATCCTCTTGTTTATTGTCATCAAAAGCTTTCAGAAATATTTCGTTAGAACCAATGATGTTCAATTATGATTTCCAGGGGAAACTAAAGTGTCACAAATCACCCAATATCAACCGGTAAGGCAATTAATCATGCTATTTCCTCAAAATAAAAATTGACCTGAACTATAACAGAATATAATTGCTATTGCGGGCTCTGTTGCATAGTTGTGTTAAAATTAAGTATTCTTTGAAATCCATGGAGATCATGCACCTTTTGCATTATAATGTGTTTTGTTGTCTCCCTGGGTGATTCATTTTGATCTGATATAATTTACATTAAAAATATATATCTCTATCTAGATGGCCACGCTATTATCCATACGGCCTACTCTGGCCATGCAAATACCATCAAGCATGGTAAATTATAAATATATATCTCTATCTAGATGGCCACGCTATTATCCATACGGCCTACTCTGGCCATGCAAATACCATCAAGCATGACCATGCTATCCTTCACTGGATGCTATTGTTGGCAGTGGTTAATTACTCCATAGTCAAGATATTGCTTTGCTGAAATGTTGAAGAGGCAACGCTGTTCAAATCGCTAAACGAGTTTTGAAATGTCATTTGCCTGCTGAAACGATGAAGATGCAACGCTGTTCAGATGGTTAAAAGCCAGAGTTCTGAAATGTCATTCACAGCCCTGCTAAGTGGCTGTTAGTGGCTGTTAAAACTTTGAAGAGTCAATCATCGCCACACCGCTTTGATTTTGTCATGCTGTCAAGTTTTCAAAGAGACAAGACACCACATCAATTTTTGAAGAAATAGTTGCACCGCTCTCACAGCTCATGAAATAATTATTGGGTTAGAGCATTACATTGTTTTTAGAAAAGCCATTTTTGAAGAGATAGATCAAATTACTGTTCCAGCCAATCAAATTACTGAAGGGGCATTCATAGTTGCAGCTCATGAAAGGGCGGAGAATTAATTAAGAGTGTAAATGATTTGTAGAGAATTCCGTTTTTGTATACCTAAAGGTCAATAAATAGTTAATGACCGACTTAGCTAAATATCATATAAATACCTAGCTTGTGATTATGTTTAAGAGACAAAGAGAAGTGTGTAACACAAAGAGATGTAGATTAATACACAGAGTTGAAACTCTGAACTTTACTGTGTTATTTTTTGTGTTACTATCTTCTTGAGTTAGAAAACTTAGTTTTATTTCTTGATGTCAGTTTGTTGTAGCACCTCTAGTTTATTTGTGTTGATGTGTTTATTAATTTAGCAGAATATTTATGTTGAGTTTATGGACGTAGGGGTTATGTGTTATTTTTTGTGTTAGTATCTTTTTGAGTTAGAAAACTTAGTTTTATTTCTTGATGTCAGTTTGTTGTAGCATCTCTAGTTTATTTGTGTTGATGTGTTTATTAATTTAGTAGAATATTTATGTTGAGTTTATGGACGTAGGGGTTATCTGAAACATAGGTGTGACTAAGCTGTAGCTGAAAAAGTCGTGTAGAGTGTTGCTAGCTATAACGACCAGCTGTAACATCATCTGAAGGATACTGTAAGCTGTAACAACCAAGTAGTTACAATCTTGTAGGTGCTGAGTTGAATTTTGAGCTTTGTCATTGAAGCTGCACATTGAAGTAAAGGTGTGACAAAAAAACTGTACATTGATGTAAGTTGTATTTTGAAGTTGGACGCGAAATTTTAGTGCTGTTGAAGCAAAGAGCAACACTCTCCTGCCTTCCCCTCAATTGGTATCAGAGCTGAGTGTTCCTAATTTCTGTTCGTTGGTTATCTGCTCACTTCATGAATGAGCCGTGTGATTGTATGTTGAACTGTTTGTGTTTTGTTTGGAAATCTCGCTGTTGAGTCTTACTCTAGCGCCCTCTTCCTGCTATGTAGAAAGAGCAGAAGTAAGTTCAGTTTGTATGTTTAACTTAGTATTTGTAAGAGCTCCTGTTTTTTCCCAAATAAAGTTTGAGTTATCATTTAGCAGCTGAAGTATAAAACAAGTGTCTCTTGTATCATCTGTATGTTGGTTAAAATTTTCAAGCTTGGTCATGGCTTGTGTAAAGAGAAGAAAATGGTTGTAATTAGTGGATGAAGTTGAATCCATGTAGAGGTTGATCAATTAAAATGAATATATTCTTCAAGGTTGAGAGCTCTCATATAGTTTAATGGTTGAGCATTTTGAATTCCAATGTTTTGAAAGTTTGCTTGGTTTGAATTGAAGCCATTATGTGTGAAAGAGGATCGGGAGGCTGTATCCAAAAGAAATTTAAAATTCTATGCAAGTATTTATTTGAAGACAGAGACATGGGGAAAAGAAGAAGGCTTAAAGAGATGAAGAATAATATTGCTAATGCAAAAGAAGTTGGCTTTATCATAGAAGAGATATTAGGAGAAGCCACCGAGGAACTTGCTGAAACAGTGGAAGTTCAAAAAAATATAGAGGATGCATGGAGCAACATCTATTATCCACCGCCATATTTCTTAGGTATGATTTATGAATGTTGGTCAGTTAATATGAAAAATTTCTTGCATGCTAGAGGTTTATGGAATTTTGTTGAGGGTGGAGTTAAGAAACTCTAGGACGAGGCAAATGATGCATTTGCCTTGTATTACATCCGACAAGCTCTGGATGATAATATATTTGTTGGCTACTATGGGCAGACCCGGGTTTACTATAATCAACCAACAACACCCCTAGCTCACTGGCCCTTTCGGCGACAGACCGCAAAGCGGCCTGAAGTCTCACCCGAAGTGATTCTAATGGGTTGGCCAAGGACTCAAGTGTCTTGGACCAGGTTCTGTGGCAATCCTACTTGCGGCTCGCAGTTCCCCTGGCTGCGAGGTCTTTTTCTCTGTGCGTCGTGCGATCTTCTGCTCACGTCGCGCGATCTCCTTGTCTCGCAGCTCTTCTAGCCACGGGATATTCCTTTATACTGCCGTGCGGTCCTATTCTACGTCGCGCACTTTCCCTGTCTTGCGATATCTCCAACCTTACCGCGTCGCCGTGCAGCGGGCGACACGCAGCTCCTGCCCAACTCTAAGTCCTCAACCTGTGGTATCACGCACCGCAGCTCCTTTGCCGATGCGGTATCACCTCTCTGTGATACCCTACCTCCGCGGCTTAGCACACTTAGCGTTGCTCGTGTCGACGTGCAAGACTTAACATACAAGGCTATTCAATATTGCAACTGGTGACTGTTCATGCAAAGCTTAAATGAACCACATACAACATGCCAAATACTTTGACTTATGTTTATCCTTCTATATTACTGTGAACTGAATAACACATTCATTCATTAAACTGTAACCAAAATCCATGAAATGACTGTGAAATGCATAAGTAAACATAGCAAATAATCCAATCACATAACACTTGATTTTAATGTGGTTCACCTCCAGGATGGAAGTTACATCCACAGAACTGTATTTTTCTTATAGCTCAGGGGAAGGTAAAACATAGTTCTGCTGCACCGCATATGCAGCTCAAGATCTTCTCTCTTAGATCTTCTTTCTATCTCTATACTGCTCTCCTACAATATACTCTTCCCTCTCTGTCGATCCCTGCGGATCGTTACATGTATGCTCTATAAGCCAGCTACTGGTCATAGTAAGATTGCTACCGCTAATAACAGAACCAGAGCTTGACTTTTACAACTATCTAACAATCTACAAACAACTAACAACTGGACAAACCCGCTAATGTCCAACCCTTTACAATACAAAATGTATCCCTTTATAGGTAGCCCGAAGGTCTTGCCATTACAACACTGTGGGCCTGTCCCAACAGTAACCCAAACCCTAATTAGTGACACTCGGCCATATCTGTACTTGAGGTAGCCGCTTTTCGTCACACCACAGCTCTCTGTAGTCTTCCATGCTTCCCGGCACTGATCATGGGTACTATGCACCGCTTCGCTTTTCTGTCCTTCGTCTTCAATGCTTCAGCCTCGTTGCTCCTTCTCCTTTATGAGGGTCGCTGAGCCCTCCTGTCTTCCGTCGCTGGCTTCAATGCAGTGGGTGAGCTCTCTCTTCTCGGCCGCTCAGGTACCGTTTCCTTTCTTGACTTTTCTATCTTAAAAGTCATGGTTTCTGGCTCTGCTCTGCAACTAGAAACGTGCTACGGCGTCGTAGCTCTGTCTTATCTTCTTTCCGCCAAAACTTATCTCTCCGCTAAACTAGCAGCTTCTTCTGTAGTTGCGGGACCCTGCTCCAACAATATTTTATGTAATTGCTAAAGCAAACACAGCTAGAGAAGCCTCGAAAAGTTTGAAGAGAAATTTTGATGTAAGGAGGAGATATATTGCTAGATTCATAGCCTGTTAACATTTCAACAGACAAGAAGCAAAAGAAGATAGTCAAGTTATTTGTAAATCTTGTAATTGTGTTGATATATCAAATGATGTCGAAACTAAAGGTGAAAATGAGGTTTTTGTATGTTGTATAACAACAACAGAATTTGAAGAAGTTAAATTTTCTATTGATAAAGATGTTGATGTAGTTTCAAATTTCGATGTCGTTGAAGTAAATTATGAAAATGATGGAATGGTTAGCATGCAGAATGTTGTTGAAGATGATAAAATTTTCAAGTGTGAAGACAACAAAGAAGTATTTGTGCAAGAAGAGTCCTTGAAGGACACGTCCATGAAGAAATTTAAATCATGTATTGAATGTGATGATTGTGGACATGTAGGTACAATGAATCTAGAAAAAAACACTGAAGATGTTGTAGAAGTCAAAGACAAAGATGGGCTTGAAATAAACTACAGTAGTTATATTGCAGAAGATGAAGAGTATTTCACTCATCCATTTGGTACTCATAAGGAAGATGATAAAGCTTCATGTGAAAAATACACTCATAAAATGGTATCTGATGATAGAAAAAGTGTTGGTGATATTTTTGAAGAAGAATCTGTAGAGATATTGAATGGTGCACATAAGGACAGAAAAAGAACAATATTTTCTCTAATAATTTGTTTGTTAGTGATTGTGTAGGTACAAAGGAAGAAAATGATGATTTCTTGGGTAATGAGTCAAATATTGAAGGTGAAGCAACTGCCAATGTAGCAGTTTGTTCTTTGAATATTCCAATGATGTGTGTTGTTGATGACAACGATGAAGAAGGTGCCAATGAATCAGCCAATATCTGTGAAATTTCTCATGGAGAAGTAATGGTCAATGATGATCATGATCATAGAATGAAGACTGCCATATCAGTAGTATGTGAAGCAACATCAAAAGCTAAGAAAGATAAAGTGCATTGTGTTGAAGTGCTTGAACCTGTTTATGATTTTTTTGAAAATATTGATGATTTTAATTTTGTTGAAGAATTTGATAAGATTGTTGAAGATTGCATAGAAGTTGCAACGAATGAAATAGATAAAGTACAAGCAAAATGAATTTATAATGATGTTGGAAATGTTAATGATTTGGTGATTGCGGAAGCAGTGATAGAAAAAGAGTTGCATAATGATAACACTCAAAATGTTGCATGTTCTGTTATAGATAGAGTAATTGAAATGAGGAATGATGTTCTTGATGAACAATTGAAAATTTTGGAATAATGGCTTGAAAATACAAGATATGATGATAAAGATGAAAGTCTTGTTGTGGAAGAAGAAATGAAGAAATTTGATTACATTGTTGCAACAACCGAGGAAGATTTGAATGAAGAGATAGTGAAAACTCTCAAAAAAGAACAAAATGAAAAGAACCAATATGGTTCACAGTATGATAATTTATATTATGTTGACAAAATGTTTGAATGTGTAGGTGAGAAACCAATTGAAGATGAAGAAGAATCCACTCAAGAGGATATTGGAAATGGTGAGTTTGATTTGAAAGAAGAAAATTGAACCAAAGATGAATTGGATGAAGAATTAGTTGAAAATATATTCATGTCATGGAGTCCTAACTAAATTGGGCATTATTACAGATTAATGTGTCTACAGAATGAAGATAGCTTGTGGGGTCTTTGTATGCCCACGTTACAATATTTAGAAGAAAAGATTTGGATTTAAGTCCTTGGGATAAAGGACATTGAAAATTGAATGATGATAAGCAAATTGAAGAATGTTTTGCAGTTGAAGTTGATCATAAAGGATTGTTTAGGTAAAGAAGAAAGTAAAGATGAAGAATCAAAAGTATTTTTGGTATAAAGTTTGGCGTTCTAAGCCAAGCAATGATGAAACCGAAGCTGAGAATGATGCAATTAAAATTATGATTAATGATTGGTTTGCAAAGTCCAAGAAGGTTGAATGCAATGGTCTTGATGTTACGGAGAGAAATTTCTATGGCTTGGGGTACCACAACAAACAGCTTGACTCTAGAAATCAATCCTTTCCAATATGCAAGAGAAATAAAATATGTAACACTAAAGGATCGGACCTCATACCTTATTCCGGATGGTTGAAGTAGATCCCCTTTGAGCTTTCCAACTTCAACTTGAATTGATGAATCACTTCCTCAACAACAAGTAAATAAGACAAGCATACTATATATATTGGTGTTATATCTATTCTAGCATATATAATCAACAACGTATAAGTATTTGAAATCATCCATGGATAAAATATTAATTCAAACATACATTATTGGATAGGAAAAGATATTTCTATTAATATAAAATCAGAGATTACAATTAATACAACCTTTGTTGGCATGTCTACGAATCGGAGAAACTGAATTCCCCACTTGGGCCTCCACCACCTCAATCCTCCATCTCTCGATAGCAAGCTCACAAGCAAAAGGAAAGCTTGGGAAGAACACCAAAGTGCTCCAAGGGACAAAGGGATGTAGACTCAGGCACAAGTTCTGGAAACAATGGACTATAGTTTCTTTGCTCTCAATTCTCTTATGCCTTCAATGTATCCAAAGGGTTCCTTATATAGCTTTTCAATGGGGTAATGAAAGGTCAAATCCGAGCGATCTTAAGGCATATGGAAGGCCAGGAGACAAGTGAGTCGGATCCATGTCAAGGAAAACTCCAAAAGGATTTGGATTTTGTACACATCCCGATATATGCGGTTTTAGAGGTCAAACCCACGTATATACGTGATAAGGGGTTTAAAAGTTGCGTCTAGCAATTTTTACATGTTTTTAGGGATGGTCTAGGAAACATCAAAGGACAAAAAATGGTCCAAGGGGTCTAAGGAGTCTGCAGAGGGACAGGGGAAGGCCATACAAGTGTAATTCACCTGGTGTGGTAAAATTAGCTATAACACTTGATGCTGAAATAAATGATGAAATATTATATTTTGAACAACCAACTGAAAATGAGGAGAACAAGTATCGTGGAGTTGCTGACCAAAGCAGTTCATATTATTAAGATGTAAAGTTAAGATAAAGAAATGGAAGAAGCCACAAATGAAGCAAGAGCCGAAGAAGATTAAGGTAAAGATGGAGATAAAACAAAAAACAAAGTTTACATATTTCAAAGTTTGGAGTCGAAAGAAACATAAAAGATGCCCTAGTATGTTCCAACAAAGAATGTGAACAATTTTTTGAAGTTGTTTTGATAATGATGTAAGTCTTGCTGAGACTTAGACCAACATGCATTATAGTTGGAATGTTGTTTCGTAAAAACCGTAGTTGATTGTGTTTGATGTATTTTTGGGTGTAGTAATTAAGGGGGAGAATGTTGGCAGTGGTTAATTACTCCAGCGCCAAGATTGCTTTCCTGCTGAAACGCTGAAAAGGTAATGCTATTCAGATTGCTAAACGCTGGAGTTCTGAAATATCATTCACTACCTTGCTAAGTGGCCGCAAAAACTATGAAGAGTCAATCACCACCACACCGCTTTGATTTTGTCATGCTGTCAAGGTTTCAAAGGGACAACACACCACATCGATTTCTGAAGAAGTAGTTGTAACCCTTGTCATAGCTCATGAAATGATTATTGGGGTAGAGAATTACATTGTTTTTTGAAAATCCATTTTTGAAGAGATATTCACTGACCTGTTCGAGCCGATCAGATTACTGAAGGGGCATTCATCGTTCTTGTTGCAGCTCATGAAAAGACAGAGAATTAATTAAATTCTGTTAGACTGTAAATGATTTGCAGAGAATTCCATTTTTGTATAAGGAAAGGTCAATAAATAGTTAATGACCGTCTTAGCTAAATATCATATAAATACCTAGCTTATGATTATGCTTAAAAGACAGAGAGAAGTGTGTAACACACAGTCAAAAGACAAATATGTATATTAATACACATAGTTGAAACTATGAACTTTACTGTGTTATTTTTTGTGTTACTTTGTTCTTGAGTTAGAAAACTTAGTTTTATTTCTTGATGTCAGTTTGCTGTAGAAGCTCGAGTTTATTTGTGTTAATGTGTTTATTAATTCAGTAAAATATTTATGTTGAGTTTATGGATGCAGGGGTCATTCGAAACTTGTTAAAATGTCAGCTGTAATAGAGCTGTAAATAACTGTCAGTAGTCACAGCTAGCTAAAACAGTCATGTAGATTGTTGCTAGATGTAACAGCCAACTGCAACATCATCTGAAGGATACTGTAAGTTGTAACAACCAATCAGTTACAATCATGTAGGCGTTGAGTTGATTTTTGAGCTCTGTCAGTGAAGCTGCACATTGATGTAAAGGTGTGACAGAAAATTTGTACATTGATGTAAGTTGTATTTTGAAGTTGGACGTGAAATTTTGGTGATTCTGAAGCAAAGAGCAGCACTCCCCTGCCTTCCCCTCAGCTATCAATTTTCCACCTTTTCGGTTCATAGATATGCGTATTTATGCCAGCTTATATATGGCAGAAAGTTGAATTATTCAACAAAAGTATGCAAGTTTGCAGTAAGTAAATATTTGTCTTATAAATATTCAACTTCAATTTTTCAGTTAATAGATCTGCGTATTTATGTTAGTTTGTATATGGCAGAAAGTTGAATCATTCAAGGAATGTATGCAAGTTTGCACTAAGTAAATCTTGGTTTTATAAACATTTAACTAATTTATTCTAGTTTTGTCTATGTTTTTTCATAAAGGATGAAGATGAGACAAGTATACAAGTGTAATGTCTACATTGATTTTATGGTATTACTTCAAAATTCCAAATAAACAATTATAAATAAAGGAATATAAAAGACAAGTTAGCAATGCATGGATAACTCATAGTTGATGAAGGCAGGCATATAACTAGAAAAATCTGACATAAAAAGAAAAAAAATATAAAAATAAGTGGCCCGTGAAAGATAGGCATAACCTAACCAACGAGTCTTGTAAAAATGGCCTAATCTTAAACAAAGACTAAAACATATAATTTTATATCAATTATTCATACCATATTGTTAGAATTAATATAAGCAAAAACGAACACTATTTAATAAACAAAAAAAACAAAAATTAATATGAAAAAACAAAAACAAATTGTCACCCCTTTCTTTAACCATTCCTTTAAGTGAAGCTTATTTGCATCTTAATCAAGATGCATTTAAGCATAACAAAATACCACTACCATGAACTGAATCCTCCTATACACTTGTTACACTTAGATTAATATTGTTGCTAAATTCCCAAATAATATCTAAATCCCTATCAACATAATGAGTAGTATATATATACATATAAATATATTATGTAATGTATAACTTGAGAATTAAAAAAAAAAACTCAAGGTGAAATATTTCCAAACATATTTTATAGTTTTTAAAATTAAATAATTAATAAAATTTATTTATAATTTTCAATGATCTTATGTTTTGAGAGAACATTAAAAGATAAATAAATACATAACGTGACACCTTGATGTCAGTGGCATGGACTATGTTTAATGGTGTAGTAGGTTCTTGTTATTCCATGCAAGGAGGGCAAGGAGGGAATTGTGTATTCGATTGAGTTTTGGCATTTGTGCTACTTCAATTGTGATAATTTATACTATGGTTTTACACACAAATCAGCTGATTTTTCTAATTTTTTTGCATTAGTAGTCTTATTGTTGAATTACCTTTCCATTTTTCTGGGGCTCTAACACCCTAACACTCTAACAAGCAGTTGATGGAACCTTGCAAACGATGACCATCTCTGACACCTTGACACTCTGACAAGTAGTCGATGGAACCCTGCAAGCGATGACTTGCATGTAGGGGAAGTGTTGTTACTTGGTTGAATGAACGTGGCAAGCTGCATGGAATTGCACTACATCTATGATAGTGTTCGTTGCATCAATAAATACAATGAGGATAAGCTGACTGTCTTTTAAATCCAATCAATGATTTAGTTTTAGTTTTTGGATTTCCTTAGCTTGAGGAAGCTCTGTAACATCCACTCTGTCTTGGGAAGATGGCGGCCAAGGAAGTTGCTGGGAGTCGGAGGCAGGTCTCCCTCAATCAATGTCAATCACATACTTGTTTGCGTACATAATATTTAAGAGGCGCACGGCCACACATGGGTTTATCATAAAACCATCCGCGGGTAGGAAAGCTGGGCACATAATGTCTGTAATTCTACGAAGAGAATTAGAGTTCCGAAGACTTGGAGTTTATTAGACCATCCCAAGATTCAATGGTTTTGGTTTATCACCTGTAAAAAGTTTAACGGAAACCCTTACTTGAAGGCTTCTTTCCAAGTCCATGATCAATAGCACACCAAAAAATTCAGTATGATGATAGCTTAGAGGAGATATTTTTATCCTCAATTTCATATGATTTCATCCTGGTCACTGGGAGTATGCTAAGACAGAGCTTCTTGCTTAGAAAAATGTTCTTCCTCAACCTTCAAGCGACCCAGACTGCACAATCAAATTTTATTATGGCTAGGTGGTTGTGGAGTGTAGCATTCAAGTGGCTCAAGCAACTCAGAAGAAGATGTAAGGATAACATGCACGCAGTTCCCCTCAATTTCGGAATGCTCATTTGTCTCTGCTAACAATTTGATAATTCTCTTGTTTGATGCATTAATTTATATAATTCTCCTATTTTCTTTCCTGCGATCGATAACCGGTGGTGTTATATTGTGTTTTCCAGAACCAGAGAATCGGGAGGGTTTGCCTTTGTTTGTTACAAATACGCAGACAAGGCACAAAAGGCCGTTGAACAACTTGATGGTATGAAACTTGTGAGGCCAGCAGTACCATCATGCATGGGAAGTTTATGAGGTGGGTATGTAATACATATTTTCATGTCTAATGGAATTTGGTTTTTAGCTAATGTGATAGATACAATTGGTCTTCCTTGGCCTATCGAACGTATCACCATTAGAAATCACAATTAATTAAAATTTCTATAGTAAAAACATTGTTATTAATCTATAGTATTTTATGCAACATATTCATATACTTATAATTTGTCTTGACTATTATCCTATGCAGGAAAGAACGTTGATTGGAGATATATCATGGTCCAGTTCGCAAATTACGGACCAAACGCCGAATGAATGTTAGTTTGCGCACATAGTGTTGTAACATCTACAATTCAATATTTTTGATTTGGAAGTTGTGTTGTTATATGGATGTACTGTTGTTGCGTTCGAAGTGTTGTATTTGTTTAGTTCTATTCTTAGCACATAATTCTTTATTTCAAATTGTTTTTAGTACCTTTTCTATGATGGGTTCTGTTGGAATTTCATGACGTTTCTTCTAATTGCTTCCTTTAAGCTTCAAAATCATTTCTAATTGCTTCCTTTAAGCTTCAAAAGCATTTACAGTTTTCTTGAATACCACCCTTTAAGTGTGAACCCCTCACCTCATACACCTTTATTTGTCTGAGCTGCCCCAATTGGGGGTAGTCTTATGCCTTGAATAGTTTATTAAATCTTACAATAAAGAATTTTAATACACTCCACCATATAGAAAATTGGAAATCAATTACAAGATGGTTACACGACATTCAAATATCGATGTTTCTGTTCCTAAACTGCATAGACAGATATATACTAAATTATCCTATTGATGAGATTCTTGTTGTATTTACCATGCTATCCCCAAAAATACATCAAGAATAACCTGATAGTAAAATATTATATAAAAGAGACTATAGGAACATGCCTGCCATGGTTGTATTTATCAGTTTCTTTGTATAAAGACAGAAAGAATAAACGCATAAATTCTATACACACGAAGAGAGAAAACTAGGGCACAAATGTATTACATGGTTGGATTCTGTAACTCTTTGCACCCATTTGTTTTCTGTCAGTTATGCAATGGATTAGAACCCAGTGGGAACATTTCACTGTTTATCTCCAAATCTGGGATCCATACTGTTTATCCTAGTTTCCCATACTTCCTCCATACTGTTTATCTTGGTTGGAGTTTTCTGATGTTTATTAAAGTGCTTCCTTAAAAGCATAGCAATTGGCCTAAACATACATGTGAACCACTAGACACCATTCTTTGTCCTAGATGCCCCAATTGGGGCCAGTCTTATCTCAAAATAAGTCAGGGCTTGCACCTTTCCCTTACTTCCTATATACTGCTTATTCTGGTTGGCGTTTCCTGATGTGTTTTGATGTGCTTGCTTAAAAGCTTAGCAAAACATACATGTGAACTCTCGAGAAAGATGACTGCTTGAGTGGTAGATTTGAATTACCCGGAAGTCGTAAACTTTTCTTTCCATTTTCGCTTTAACTGAAAGTCTTGCGACCAAAAATACATGCCATGAAATTACTGTGACAGATTTACTGCAGCGGAATTTTCACTTGACTCACTTTTACCTCGACAGAATTACTTGGCTTCGAGCGGCTTTTACTGTGACAAGATCTAGGTTGCCACAAACTCACTAAACAATAAATATAAATAACATTCACTCACGTAAATATAGAAAAGATGTGCAGCTAAATAAAACTTGCATTAAACCATAAATTATGGATTCATATTTCTTGTGATGACAAAACAAAGAACTATAGCCGTAAATACAAACTTAGAAATTTACAAGGATGTTTTACCTTTATAAGAACTTCAACTCTCAACACTTTCACAAAACACAGAAGCTTGAGCTTCAAACTCTTCACAGAGTTTCTTCTTCTTCTTCTTCTCCCTACTTCTCTTCTCTGTATTTGTCTGGTCTGTCTTACTCTCTCTATTCTATAGATTTACAATCTTCTTCTTCTGATGCACAATCATGGACTCCTTTAAAGACACTTTAGATGCCACATAATACTGGAAAAACATGGAACCTATGACTTTAGGTGAGAATTAGGGGTACTTCCCTACCATATTTGAAGCTGAATTAAAAAGACAAAAGATAGGTAATTGAATTAGCTTTCATAATATATAACATTTATGCAGAAAAAATGTGTGTAAATGATTATAAAATTAGTTTCCATGAAATTGAGCATTAAACCATAAATTATGGATTCATATTTCTTGTGATGACAAAACAAAGAACTATAGCCGTAAATACAAAATTAGAAATTTACAAGGATGTTTTACCTTTATAAGAACTTCAACTCTCAACACTTTCACAAAACACAGAAGCTTGAGCTTCAAACTCTTCACAGAGTTTCTTCTTCTTCTTCTTCTCCCTACTTCTCTTCTCTGTATCTGTCTGGTCTGTCTTACTCTCTCTATTCTATAGATTTACAATCTTCTTCTTCTGATGCACAATCATGGACTCCTTTAAAGACACTTTAGATGCCACATAATACTGGAAAAACATGGAACCTATGACTTTAGGTGAGAATTAGGGGTACTTCCCTACCATATTTGAAGCTGAATTAAAAAGACAAAAGATAGGTAATTGAATTAGCTTTCATAATATATAACATTTATGCAGAAAAAATGTGTGTAAATGATTATAAAATTAGTTTCCATGAAATTGAGTTTTCAAATTTTCAGCACATCATAACATATATGTTTATGGGGGTGCAACAATATATGAGGTAAATGATGTCAATTTTGGATAAAATCTTGCAGACATATAAATGACATATGGTCCTAGTACAACATTATTTATTCAGAAATTTTCATGAATTATATTTTTTATTTTATCAATTATTGAAGTCAAAAAATCTTGAAATGAAAACGTTTTATGTGGGTGCAACACTTTAGAGACAAAAATTAATGAAACCCTTGATTTATATACATAAGATTATAGATCTTTCTCTCTTCTAGTGCACCATATAGTTTTCTTGAGAAATGGTGAAGGAAATCAAAATTTATATAGAAAACAATCGATGTATTTATTTTCGAAAACTAACGTGTGTTATTTAGAAAAATAATAATAAATAAATAAAACATACATTTGAAGGAAAAATTACATATTCAGAATCGTAAGATCGTACTCTACAAGATTCTAAATTTTCATAAAAAAATATTGTGTTGTCAAAGAAAAACACGCCATCGAAACTGAGCATATTGATAGAGTTCTAAAAGATAGGCAATAGCCTTGGTTTATTTGTTCTAGCCAATAGGTTCGGTAGTACGAAGCTATTTCCGAACATAATGCCAAACCTTATTCCTGTCGAGTTTTAAAATTTTAAAAACATGCCTATGGATTTTAGCGTTATTCATATCACATATGCGATTCATATCGTATATGCGTTATAATGCATATACGTTTTTGCTTAACTAGCTTGGTACGAGAGTAAAAAAGAGTAAATACCAAGTTAGTGGATAGTCTTTGGGAGAAACCCCATCTAAAAAGAAATTATCGTGCAAATTATTGGCCCCTCCAAAATGGTTTAGTATGGCAAAAGGACGACGCTTAGCCTAAAATTTGTGAATGGTTGTGGATAATGAGGTCAAATTATTGGAGGTTCAAGGCGCTTGTCCATGGTGCTTGTTCATGGCGCTTAAGACATAGAATATGACTTTTAGACTTAATGATTGAGTTTTATTGCCCAACCTTTCTCTAAGGCTCGAAACTCATATCTAGCTCTAAATTATTCATAATGGTACCAACACATCCACTATGAGGATAAGAATTGTGAGATCATTTATGTTGTTTTGGAGCATTATTTTTTTCCGTGGACACACAAAAGCATATTTTAGGGCCTAAGGACAAGCTGTCATCTATCGACTATGTTGAGGCTCCATGATGTATACATTGTGCTCGAGAATGACATAGGGTTTCTCCCACAACTATGTCTGGGATATGCTCATGAGGTCATGTATGGTGGATCAAATTTCATTCTTAAAACTATTTTCTAGGAATTTTTCTTTATGGTACAAGGCCTAAAATCATATTTTAGGGCCTAAGGACAAGCTGTCATCTATCGACTATGTTGAAGCTCCATGATGTATACATTATGCTCGAGAATGACATAGGGTTTCTCCTACAACTATGTCTGGGATATGCTCATCAGGTCATGTATGGTGGATCAAATTTCATTCTTAAAACTATATTCTAGGAAGTTTTCTTTATGGTACAAGGCCTAGGTTTCCTACCTTAACAATGTCCAAGACCCATGGATTCATATCTACTATCCAAAACCTTCTAACGACATCCATGTCNCTCCAATAGGCCATGGCTAGTCATTTGAGGTGTTTTTCATGGTCATGGATTCCTGAAAGTTTTTTTTTGAGTCCAATCCCAATGTTTACTCCCCCAATAATGTCGAAGGCAACACGACCCATACCTAGTTCTTGTAAGTCATATGAGGTGATTCAAGGTATCATTTTAGGCCTTGGATGCATATAATATTATTTTATGGACTAAGGCTTGGGTTTACTTCGTTAACCATGTGTAAGGCATTGAGAACCATGTATACTATTTAAAACCTATCGATGTCATGATTATCCCCAGTTTTTGGGTAGGGATACCATCAATAAGTCCTCTGTGGTAGTTTGAAGTGTCCTTATTGACCTTCAATGACTAAGGGATTCATTTAGGGCCCAAGGCTCGGGTTTCCTCCCATTTCCATGCATATGGCCCCGAGACCCATAACTACTGTAAAAAAAAATCACCAATCAATCGCATATCCCTAATCTAAGGCCAAAGACCCCTTAGATAGGTGATGTGTGGTGGCTTGATACATTATTATTTCCTATGGATCCCTAGAAGCTTCGTTTAGTGTATACGACCTGGGTTTCCCAATTGCTCAACCATGTCAAAGGTCTCTAAACCCATCATTAGTGATTAAAAAAACCTAATGGTGTCAATGCCCACACACAAAGTTAAGAATGGCCTCAAGAGCTAACATATGGTGGTTTAAGGTGTTATTGGTGATCCTAGATGCATAGAAGCTTCATTTAGGTTCGAAAGTAGAGGTTTCATCCCTTGAAAATTTCTAAGACCCCAAGGCCCTCCCTCCCACTTATATTTATTCCCACCTCACCAATCCCTTCCCTTTATATTTGTCCTCCCTCCAGCCCCCCCTCATATCTCTCCCCTACCCATCCCTCCCTTCCCCTTATATTTCTCCTCCATTCATCCCCCCATATATGTCCCCTACCCATCCCTCCCTCCCATGATTCCCTCTACAGCTTCTTCTCCCTCCCTTGACTTCCCCCCCTTGTTAACTGATGTAATGTTGTGCCATGAGGCACCCCATAGACCGTCTGGATGGAATATTGGGAGTCTAAATGGTATTATAATGGGATAAGGGTGCCATTATAGGTTTTTGGATGGGAGGGATGGGTTTCTAGACATTGACTATAGTCATGGAAGAGAAGACAATAAGTCCCTAAACCAACACACATGCCTTATAGATGGAAAATTTAGCCTTTAGTGGGATATGGGTGTCATTATGAGGTTTTATGCATTAAGGATGGGTCTCAGGGTCTTAACCATGGTAATGGGACAATAGTGTAACATAAACAAGTCTTAAACCACTACGCATGCTATTTAAAGGGGATATTTAGCATTAATATGGGATATTGTGCCATTAGACTATTTTATGGATTGAATATTGTTTAGGAGGTGTTGACGATGGTCATATAGGAACCATTATGAATATTTCCAGACAAGAGATAGTTCTGAAGACACTACCATGGTCCAAAGATAGGTCTGGAGGTCTTAACCATTGGTATGGGTTCCATAATAAGGTTATCAAGTTTAAATATTTGATATGCATTAAATCTCATATGTGATATACCGCATATGCGATATATCACATATGTGATTTAGCGATCACGTAATACAAACTGCCGTTAAGTAAAAAGAAGTGTATCCATATCGCATATGCGATATAACGCATATACGATAAAAAAAACATGCATTATATCACGTATACAATATGTTTTATATAAAATGTTGGGTTGTGTGCTGCAGCGGGACACATTTACTGTAGCAAAATACATAATTCTTTTGAACCCACGCACAGAGAACTGTTCAACCTGCAATTTAATCATTTCTTACACAAATCCATAGGTTTTGTACAAGTTTGGGTGGATTTCAATGGGGAATGTACGTAATAGAGGTTGAAAGTCAACGAGGAAGGTGCTTACACCGGAAGAAGTTGAAAATAAAAAATAAAAGAAGAGGGAAGATTCAAGAAATCGCTGACATTCATTGGATGAGCAAATAGTTCCCATTCCTGCTCAACAGATACCTGACGTAGAGGATGAGGAAGATAATGCAACATTAAAGGAAGTTGGTTATAGGAGAGATGATATTCTTGGTCCATTATTAAGAAGGGAATATTGTGAAGAGTTCAATAATTATGTTACTCCCGATGCAAATGTGACTCCACAACAAGCATGCCAGGTGGTTCAATCTCCTAATCGAAGTTTTCATCCTGTAGTGGATGTAAACATCACTCTAGCATTTCAAACAGAAATAAATCTTGCATCAAAACAAAAGAGAACTCCTAAACAGATACAAGTGGACGAGAGGGATTTGACTTCCATGGAAGGTAAGGTGGCTAAATGCACTAACCTTCGTCATTGTTCTCAAATAATGAAACAATATTTTGATAACAAATCCGAAGTTGGTAAATGCTAATTGTTTTTAGCTTTGCTTAAATCTAGAAATATGGAAAATGTTAGAAGAAAGTTAGGTATAAGAACATTGAAGAATATCGAATCAAGTAATCACATTGTTAAATCTCTTGCTGCCGCATTCACATTGATTGGTAAAAAAACTCGTTCACAGGACTGTAATGTGGCTCGCCATGTATTGGCTAAATCAATTGTATGTAGATCCACAAGAAAACGCCGTTTAATTAAATGCACATCACAAATTGTTCCTTTACATCCAAAGACAATTAAAAAATATCCAGTAAGAAGAGACAACCTTAATGTAGAGGGACAAATGGAAACATTATGGGAATTTAGCGATAGGTTTCCCCGCAAAGACATGAAGTTAGTCGAAGCAGTGAAGGGACTAGTGCACACATTTTGACACGATAACACTAGGCATTCTTCTAACACGAAGGATTTGTTAAAACACTATAGGGGTTATATGAACAATGAACCCCATGTTAAACATTATCTTGACATGACACAAACTCAATTGTTTGAGATGTTTAAAGTTTCCCATGTAGAGATAAGGCTCGGGCAAATATATTTTGAAAAATGTAAGCCTTGGTATGTTAGAATCAATACCATCTGAAACAATTGTTGTTGTAGATACCACATAGAGTTTGTTCTATATTATCATAAATTTGCACATATACGTCGTTTTTTGCATCCTAACCATGTGTAGGAATGCTCAAGTACAATACTGCCAATGTCATCCAAAGATTTCATCCATAGCATGATGTGTCTGAGGAAAGATGGGAAGACACATTACTTAAAACAATGTGTAGATGGTTCTTGCAACAATTGTGGAGGGTTATCATTATGGTCTGATTGCATCCATGAGAGTGAAAATCAAGCATTCGAGAATGAAATTGTCGATAATCAAAACTATTAGTATGAGACATATCAACTACATGATGGGAAGAAAAAAGGAAGATTAAATTGGTGACTTCACAGGTGACTTCACGTACATTAAGTTGGTGACTACATGTACATATTTTTATGTTGTTTTATAACACTGTTTATTTTTTTACACTAGGTGCAAGTATGTGATTTTATTTCAGATTTTCGTGGAAAAATCCAAAAGTACATTCAACATGTCGATATGGCATGGTGGCAAGATGAACAATTCAGAATATGCCAGGACACCTTCCCTCTCAGAAAAATACTATCAGTGGTTGAATTTGTGGAAAATTACACCCTACAACCACAAAATGAAATACAAAGTCAATACTATAACTCAGAGAAGGTGAGCATAATGGTCCATATCACATATAAACATGGGCCAGATAACAATGAAGAGAAACATGTGATACTGAAAGAATGTCAGTTCTTCATAAGTGACGACTGGACCCATGACATCCATTACATGCATCATTGCTTTAAATTATTCTATGATCATGTGATAGCTATGGATATACCATTTTATCGTCATTTCATTTGGTCAGATGGTTGTGCTGGATAGTTCAAGAATGCACGTGTATTTCAATGGTTGTGTTTGTTGCACATAAAATAAAAGGTGCCACATATATGGAACTACTTTGAAACTAGTTATGGAAAAGGAGAGCACGATGGTGCTGGTGCATGCATAAAAACTTCCCTTCGAAGGGAAGAGATAAAGTTTACAGGTGCTCGCCTTCAAGACGCTGCATCTATAGTGAAATGGTGTGCATATGTCATGGGAGAACAAGCAACAAGGAAACACATAGTGCAGAGAATATTATGGAAGGTGACAAATGTGGACCGATCCCAAACACATCGGGTGAACGCAGTGCATGGAACTCGATAGTTTCATTCAATTAGAAGCCCAGACAACGCGGCCCTACAAATTTGGACAATATTGAAGGATTTCTTTTACAGTTCTTGTAGCATCGATGAATGGGATGATTGTGAGTATACAAATACAGTTGATACATGGGATCGAGTAACACTTGGTACCGATTTCAAGGGGATTAATGAAAAAGACCATTTGGAAGATGATTAGACACACATTTCTACAGACTAGGATCACATATTGGATCTCATACAAGCAGGTACAAAAAAATAAATTAGTAGTACGTAAATTAGAAATTTAATTTATGTATTGTTAACTCGACCTATTTCCTTTCACAGGTCAGTGGTTTCCCCAAGAAATAATGAATGGGGTTTTGACTATTGGTTGGCACATTGCTTAGATGGGAAACAAACCATTCTTGAACCTGTTACAGATGACGAAAATATTTAATTCCCAACTGGATCGATGGTTATAAAATGGGAGTACTTGACACTAGCAACACAATAGAAAATGAAGGGTGGGTATGTCTATCAGGATTATAGACTAGGAGCTATTGTATACCAATTCACCAACCTAGTAGTTGGTATAAACATCAAGCTACACACACTTTAGAACAAAAATAGTTCACATGTACAATACTTTCTACATCATATAGAGAACAAAAGATTGATGGACACCATCGACAACATAGATGATCCAGGTGGCCTACTTGATTGAGTGCATTGTTAGGTGTTACTAGATTTTCCAGTGTGGCTAGATTGTTAGGTGCGTTATTTAACCTTTAAAGTGCATGCTGAAGCACAATTTCAATTATTTAGCCTTAGTTTATTCCCAATGTAATAAACCTATGATTTATGGATACCATTCACAGACATAATATTATTCATAGGATACTGGACACTATAAACATGATCGTACAACCTCGGGTGAGTTATCTATAAATCATGTTTGCACATTTTCATTGGGTTCTCTTTATTTTCTTATGAGAGGACTAATGTTTATCCTTTCATGTGCCTAGGATAAAAAAACCATCTATGGCACATTGGAAGTGCCAAGAACAACCTGTTGTCTTTAGACACCAATAAATCGATATCAGAAAATAACATGCTCTCGAGTTGTTGAAATTTACTTTTTTGATGTTTTTTATATTAATGTACATTTAATTACATTGTTGGGTCAACTCTTCCAACTCTTGCATTGGTGAGTAAACTCTACAAAACCCTTGACCGTTCCTGTGTTGGTAGGGTTCCCATATTGGCCTTGCCCATACAGACTTTCAGGAGCCAACGTCATGCAATTTTGCTGCTCCGTTTGGTTTTTCACTTTCGAACAGAAAGGCACCAAGTGTCCCTAAACAACATTTTCATGCAAATTTCAACTCAACATAACTCGAAAACCGAAGGTCATATAGACGAACCATCGACTGTGTTGGTCTCCTAGCATGTGATTACCTCTAGCTGGCCCTCTCCCTCATGTTTTCAAGTCCCAGTGACTTCATTGTGCATTGATTTTGTAAAATAGGGTTTTTCTCAGTTTCCTTCAATGCAACTCTAGCATTGGTGGGTCAACACATGAAAGCCATTGACCGTGCCTATGTTGGTAGGGTTCCCATATAGTCCTTGCCCAAATAGACTTGTAGGAGCCAATGACATGCAATTTTGCTGCTCCATTTGTTTTTTCTCTCCCGGACCGAAAGTCACCAAGTGTCCTTGAACGACATTTTCATGTGACTTTCAATTGGACATAACTCGAAAACCAGAGGTCAGCTCGAAGAACCGTCGACTATGTTGGTCTTCTGGCATGCGATTACCTCTAGGTGGTTCTCTCTGTCGTGTTTTTAAAGCCAAGTGACTTCATTGTGTTTTAATTTTGTAAACTAGGGTATTGCTTAGTTTCCTTCAATGCAACTCTAGCATTGGTGGGTCAACTCTGCAAAACCCTCGACCGTGCATATGTTGGTAGGGTTCATAGGGTATATTATTCTCATACTAAAGTATAAGCCAACAACCTGCATAATAAAACTAGGGTTCACAAATTGAGACAGAGAACTACAAACTAGGGTTTTATGACCTTTTATGACCTCTTTAGGTTTTATGACCTATTTACAAGTTATGAGATGGAACTAGGGTTTTATGACCTCTTTGCAAGTTATGAAATGGAACTAGAAACACATGTACATGTGCAAATTGAAAACCAACTAGGGTTTCATGAACTACAAATTGCATGCTATAACTAGGGTTGAGAAAACTATATGAGATGGAACTAGGGTTTTATGACATCTTTAGGTTTGAAGATGAAATTAGATTGGTCAGTATCATTTAAGTAGAAAACAAAAGGTCATATACCTAGGCTATGCACATACATGAAACAAAATAAATAGGGTTGGACATGGATCACGAGTGGAAGTTCACATGCATGCATGACTTAGAAGTATAAACACATGTACATGAATAACAAGCAAAAACCACTAAGGTTTATATGACCTCTTTAGGTTTATATCATTATATTGGTTTTATGACCTATTTACAAGTTATGAGATGGAACTAGGGTTTTATGACCTCTTTACAAGCTATGAGATGGAATTAGAAACACAAGTACATGTACAAATTGAAAACCAACTAGGGTTTTATGAACTACAAATTGCATGATATAACTAGAGTTGAGATAACTTTATGAAATGGAACTAGGGTTTTATGACCTCTTTAGGTTTCAAGATCAAATTACATTGGTTAGTATTATTTAAGTAGAAACCAAAAGGCCGTATACCTAGGGTATGCACATACATGAAACAAAATGAATAGGGTCGAACATGGATCACATGTGGAAGTTCACATGCATGTATGACTTAGAAGTATAAACACATGTACATGAATAACAAGAAAAATCCACTAAGGTTTATATCATTAGATGGGTTTTATGACCTATTTACAAGCTATGAGATGGAACTAGGGTTTTATGACCTCTTTACAAGTTATGAGATAGAATTAGAAACACAAGTACATGTGCAAATTGAAAACCAACTAGGGTTTCATGAACTACAAATTGCATGCTATAACTAGGGTTGAGAAAAATTTATGAAATGGAACTAGGGTTTTATGACCATATACCTAGGCTATGCACATAAATGAAACAACATGAATAGGGAACAATTAAGATACTTATGTGAACAATTTAATTCCATTGTCAATTGAAATCATCAATATAGAGTTCATATTTGTATGTGTTTTATAGCAAGTTTCAAGCACCAATGTATGATATTCGATCGACTTATGATTTACCCTTTATGTCCATTAATCAATGCGCCTTCATAATAAGCAATAAGCATTTTAACAAACTTCAGATTTTGTTTAAAAAGCAACAGTAAATAAATGATTTAAACTCAGAATTTTTAGTTTGAGGTAAAGATGGTAGGGTAAGGTTCCAGGGTAGTCTAGGATGGTGTACATGGTATGGTTATGATGTTATGTTGTTAGTGTATGGTATGTTGTTAGTATGGTATGGTATGCTAGTATGGTATGGTATGGTATGATGTTATGATGTTAGTGGTATGGCTATGATGTTATGATGTTAGTGTATGTAATTTAGGTAGTTAATGGTATGGTTATGGTATAACTATGGTTTCATGAACTCTATAGGTTTAGATACATGAAAAAAATGAATAGGGTTGAACATGGACCACAAGTGGAAGTTCACATGCATGCATGACTTAGAAGTACAAACACATGTATGGTGTTATGATGTTAGTGGTATGGATATGATGTTATGATGTTAGTGTATGAAATTTAGGTAGTTTATGGTATGTTTATGATATAACTAGGGTTTCATGAACTCTTTAGGTTTAGATACATTAAAAAAAAATGCATAGGGTTGAACATGGATCACAAGTGGAAGTTCACATGCATGCATGACTTAGAAGTACAAACACATGTATGATGTTATGATGTTAGTGGTATGGTTATGATGTTATGATGTTAGTGTATGCAATTTAGGTACTTTATGGTATGGTTATGATATAACTAGGGTTTCATGAACTCTTTAGGTTTAGATACATGAAAAAAAATGAATAGGGTTGAACATGGATCACAAGTGGAAGTTCAGATGCATGCATGACTTAGACGTAGAAACACATGTATGATGTTATGATGTTAGTGGTATGGCTATGATGTTATGTTGTTATATGATTTTAGTGTTATGATGTTAGTGTATGGAATTTAGGTAGTGTATGGTATGGTTAGGATGTTAAAAAGTTGATGATAGCCCCACATGGGTTGTTAATTGAACCATGATCTTGGTATTTCATTAAGGATGGATTTCTGAAGTTATATATCTTTCTGATTTTCATAGATACAATTCATTTGTCTTGGTCTTGTATGAAGTTTTGATTATCTTTGTAGGATGTCCTAAACAATTTATGATGTGGTTTCTAGTGATTATCTCCCATGGCTTACTTAATGGTTACTTGATCTTAGTTGGACGAGTCATAAATTCTTTTGAAGTATTGGAAATCTTCAAATAGTTAGTAGGGTATGTTAATATAAATATCATGTTCCAAAATCAAGTCAACCATATATAAGGCATATAATAAATATCATGTTCCAAAATCAAGTTAACCATATATATAAATTTGAACCTTTCTTTATATTATATACATTCAAATAATGTTTTAAAAATTGGCATGCCACATGGCCATAATACAAAATAGTGGATCAAATTGTACATCTGTGTGTATACAAACAAAACGTTACATGTATGTATCCCCCCTCTACATTAACTCTATTTATCCCCCCTTTAACTGCCATTGTCAATGTCTCGTGAGAAATCTATATTTCTTTTTCGGCTGCTCATTAGTGATCTCCAACGCGGAACAAGAGGGAAATATCTCATTTGCGGAGACTGCAGACTAACCAAAATTTGTAAGTTAGTTTACTAAACCAAAAAAATTATATGTATATTTGTTCAAATTCCAAACCAATATAACATTTTTACTTACTATACGTGAGTAAGTTATGGTGGGTCGTGCTGTAAGTGATGGTGCCTCACTAGAAACGACCCCAATTGGGTGCTCTTCAAGCACCACTTGCTCACTATAAAGCTCCATATATATATATATATATATATGTCAATATTAACAAATCAATGGGTGCATGAAAAACATACTTGCATGTACAAATAAAACTATACTACATGGAGGGACAATGAATTTTTTAATAAAGCAAGACATACATGTACCTTGGGGGAGGGCGAGAGAGGTGGGTGAGTGAAAACCCCGATTGGGTGCTCTTCAAGCACCACTCGCTCACTATCAAGCTGCATAAAATAATATATATGTCAATTTCAGCATATCAATGGGGGAAACAAGGAAAAATATAATTGCATGTACAAAAAGCAATATAAGCAAGATAAACAATATATAAATATACCTGAGGGTCATGAAGAGGTGTGTAACTAGTGGGTGGAACAACTGACAATGGGATAAAAGGATTTCTATATGCATTAGCGAAGAAGGCCGCTCGGTGGACATCATAATCAAAATTACGTTCCTACATACAAAAGGATAAAGATACAATTAGACAATTTCAAATAATTAAAAAAGTACATGTTGAATCATTAAAAGTACAATTAAAAGAAAGCAAGACATAAATGTCCCTGGTGGGGGGTTAGAGGTGGGTCACCAACAACATCGATTTGGTGCTCTTCAAGCACTGCTGCCTCACTAGCAGCCTGCATAAAGTAACATATGCCAATGTCAGATTATAAAAATAAAACTAGACATATGCACTACATGGAGGGAAAATAATGTTTTCAAAGAAAGCGAAACATACATGTACCTGGGTGGGAGAGGTGGGTCACCAACAACTTGTATTTGGTGCTCTTCAAGCACCACTGGCTCACTACATGCCTGCATAAAGTAACATATGTCAATTTCAACAATTACAAATAAAACGAGACATTTGCTACATGGATGGAAAATGATGTTTTCAAAGAAAGTGAAACATACATGTACCTGGGGGGGAGAGGTGGGTCACCAACAACCTGGATTTGGTGCTCTTCAAGAACCACTGGCTCAATAGATTCCTGCATAAAGTAACATATGTCAATGTCAGATAATACAAAGAAAACGAGACATATACAAGATGGACGAAAAATGATTTTTTGAAAGAAAGCGAAACATACATGTACTTGGGAGGGTGGGGGGAGAGGAAAGTCACCAATCAAAAAGGTCATTCCACTGTCATAGATATCATGCTATGTAACAAAATATAAACATACAATTAGAAAATTTCTAATAATTAAAAGCATACATGTTGAATTATTAAAAGCATAATTAAAATAATACCTGTGTCTGGGAATCTTCCTCTACATGCGAGGGACTTGGCTGGGATTCCACAAACTCATCCTGCCCACCCTATATAAAACATATTGTATACATATTAGGACGTATTGAATGTTGCAATATCTACTATAAATATGTAAATAATGATGACAAATTAAAAAGTAATTTTCTTACAGCTAATGGTGAAGCACCAAAACCATATGCAGCATTGACCATTGCAACAATGTTATCATCATCAATCATAGGACTATGTGAAAATGCGGTGTGATGGGACACCAATTGTATATTTGTTCACATAATTTGTTAGATAATTAAATAGAAATAAATTACGAAACAATTTAAAATTGTGATATAAAACAAAATATAATATGAAAAGAATGAGTTTTACTTACATATCGAGGTAATACATTGTCTTGGAACTCTGAAGCAGGACCATAGCATATGCCTCCACATGCTGTGTAAGGGTGTGGAATAACACGATGTTCTGAACCCTCTGCGTCTCCAGTACGATATGTACATCTAGTATGGTTTGGAGACCTAGTATGTGGATCCTGAGGGTGGGATGAGCCAACCTTAGAAGTGCCAACCCCTTGGCCTACATTGCCTTGGACAGCAGTCCCATATTGAAGCAATGTATCTGCCAAGTCAAATAAGGCCTCTTGTGTATAATCAATCAATGGACCCGCAAGAGGATATACCCAAGGGGGTTTCGGTGTGTGTGGAGGGCATGGCACATAGTTAGGATCAGTCCTAACCCCTTCCCTATCTTGGGGCATCCCATGAACCACACCATGGAAATATAAAATATCAAAATAGTTAACATGTTTCCCCAAGATAAATTCTGCATACAACTTCCTCAGGAAATAGAATGGGATGTCTCTATCCCATGAGGGTCTTCATTGAAGATCATGCACCAGCAATCCATGCAATTCACTTTCACATTTGGTTCAACACACCAGTCTATGGAAATGCGTGCTCGACTGGTGGGTGGAACCAATCCGGTGCTAGGGTCCTGGAATAATGAAAACAATTGGTCTTTGGTTATCTTTAGTTTTTTTATGTCTTTATAGCTCAAACCATTAGAATAGTATTGCCTCATGGATTCTATGTACGAGCTAATGTTGTATAGTGCTCCACAGTCATTGGAATTTGTGTTTGTTATGGTATCCAATGCCTTAGCTAATGATTGTATCAAATGCCCCCCCCCCCTCAAATCAATGAGCTAAGGTGCCTCAATGCATCCAAAGGAGCTATAATATCTGAATTTCAGTCTTGTTCCTGCTCCGTGTTTGGGTTTGTGTTTGGGTTTGGTTCTTGGTTATTAGTGGGTTCATTTTGCACATTATCTTCAACATTTCTATTCTCTGTTAAGATTAAAACAACAAATTCAAAATTGTTTTAATATTTCATTGTTTGATTTAATTCATTTTTTTTATTAAATTCGTTTTAAAAATAACAAAATCTATAAAATTAACAATCACAAACAAAAAATGAAAGAAATTTTGAAGGAAACTAGTACTTACCTTCCATTGGATCCAAGATAGGAATTGGCCCTTGAAAATTACCCTCTAAAGGCACCTCCAAAGTCTCAAACTCAAATCGCTGGTGCATTTTTTTGCAGTCTCGAAATCACGGTCTTCACTGTGAAATAAGAAATTGAGGCTGCGGGCCTTTGCTTTATTTTATTTTTTGGTTTTACAAATCACAAGTGTGATATATCGCACTTGCGATTTATAACTATTAAAAAACGCAAGAGCGGTATATCACACATGTGATATTGGCTAAGTAAGATTAGGCTCGAATTTTGGCTCGAGTTTTTCGAGCCTAGCCACAATAACACATATGCGTTATATATTTACAGATCAAAAATGCGTTTTTGATTTCTAAAGTGGCACTAAAAAGTGGAACCAACTTCGTAAGAGCGCCCTTGCATTAAAGATTGTAATAACTATCTACCTAGAAACTTATCTTCAACAATTTAATTCGACTAGCTTATATACGATAGATGTGAACTCTTCATTCTGTGAGACTGTTTGACAGAAATTGAGCTACTACAGACTCTAAGGCTTATTTTCTATGTGGATCAACTAGTAATTAATATTTCCAACATGAACCACTAATAAAAAAACATTTTGTAATATTTTTTTATTTTATTTTGGGGCTTAAGCCGCCATAATTGACGACACTCTAATTAGCCTGGATTTGCACCTTGATTCTGTCAAGTATTTTCTCCAATGTCCTGATTTACAAATTGCAAATATATAAGTATTTTTATATTAGGTTAATTATTTACTCTTTTATTTGATTTTATAAAGATAGACAAATTTCAAATATATAAAAATTTATATATTAGGTTTATTATTATGTACTGTTTAATTTGATGTTTGTTTGGATTAATTATAAATAGTTCTCTTTTTAAAAGGTGGTTAACAAATTTGTTAGATTAATTAAAGAAAATATTTTTTTAAAAGGTGGTTAACAAATTTCTTTAGATAAGCTTTAAGATTGGTAGGTCACTGCAACAAAGAGGTCTTAGCAACCAAAGGAGCAAAATTTATTTTCAAACAATTATGTCGTCTGGTTTGGATTTTGCAATATATTTATTTCGTAAGTGTAGATAATATATTTATTTAGTAAGCGTAGAGATAGAATAAAGCGAACATCCAAGAATGAGTTGGTGAGCTAACATGTCTAAAAAATGTTTTTTCTTCAATTTATAACTGCCAAGCAATGGAAAAACCTTGTGATGATCTAAAAAATTATTTAGCTTCAAGAAATAGCTCCCCAACAATAAGGATTGTTCTGGAAATGATACACTCCAATTTAGAAACCCCAAATAAGTGAAACAATTTTGGTAAGACAACCATTGATCTTTGGAAAAGAATGGGCATCCAATTGAAGAGATAAACTAGCTGTTAGAAGGGATTGATAGTGAAGGAATTTTTTTTTTCAGAGGAAAAAGTACCATCTCTTGTTATTCAATTTGAATCAAAGGACATCATTATAATGTCCTCTTCCAATTAGGCCTTGAGGCCCAATACCGCTAACCTATGTGATTCCTGTGGGTTCGAGCGGTTACTGACAACTAGGGAATCAACTAAGGATTGATGCCATCCATAGAAGATCTAGGGCATCATCATTAGGTCAAGAAGGGCCACCGGGGCCAAAGGCCACCTTCGTGCATGTCATTCAAGTATTATTTAATGATGCATGCACTCTTTAAGTCTCCATCCGCATACATGCAAGTCAACGGCAAATTAGAAGATAAAGTGACCTAATTAGGTCAAAGATTAGGGTTTTCACAGTTGAACGTTATAAATAGAGGATAAAGTGAAAGGAGGCTTCACTTTTGATTATGATTATTTTGGGAGCTCTTGGATAGCAGCACAGCGTGCCGCACAACAGTTGGGGTTGGAGACGGAGTCTTCAGCTAACGATATTTCGATAGTGAAACATCTGTCCTAGTCTTATTTAGGGTAAGCCATCCAGGTTCACCACTTGTTCTTCATTCATTCATAAGTTATCCAGTATATGGTATAGATCGTTGCAGGGACACGTGTGCAGCCGTAAGGAGGGGGTTTTCAGCCAGAAAGCCCTAATCAGTTGTTGGGCCTTTAGATCTCAGCTTTACTTCGAAACTCAGGCACCATTCTCATCATCAGCATCATACTTTGGTACTTGGTGATTGTCAGATCCGTCCGTGCTCATCCAGAATAGTAATCAGCAGTTTCGGGATCCCATGGGCGTGAGCAACTGTCTCACCAGAGCAAGTCACTATCCTGCCTAGAGGTCTCAGAAATTCTGCATGTACCAGAAATTCTCTCCGGCACGGGAAGGCGATCAGTTCTGCAAATCGACAGCTTCATCAGACACCTCCTTCACTGAAAGCATCACCCTTTTTTGACTGGGGTTCTTGCTACTGGGGGTTCACCGGAAGCAGAAGAGATCTGCCCATATTTGATCCAGTTCTCGGTGCTTGCATACTTTCTCCAAAGCAATCTAGCCGACTTATCAGTGGTAAGTGTTCATTCTATCTCACAAACCCTAGCCCTAATTTTTCCTATAAAATAGGGATTTTTGCATGGCAGTTTGCATGCCCAGTTGTATCAGCATATTTGCTTAGAAATAGAAAATATCAGGATTTGGGATATTACAGTGGTATCAAAGCTATTTTCTTGGCCAGCTGTGGGATTAAGAAATGAAAAGTAGATGAATACAGAAGGGGATCCTTTTGTAACCTATAGGAGGAGGAAGAGTAGATACACAGAAGAATTCGAAGATATCCAACTAGAAGATACCAATTCAGACATGGAACAAACAGGTATACATTCGGATAGGGGAAAAGGAATGGGAGAAGAAGAGGATCAGATGGAGTTTCGCAGCTTGGTCTCTACATTGCAAGACTTAGCCAAAGGACAAAAATATGTACTCAATGCAATCAACAGATTATCAGCGAAACCAGAAACATGTATCAATAGTACACCTCCCTCACCGGTAGATCGAGGATCTACAAGCAACAGTGGAAAGGTAGCATACACTAACATTCAGAATACTCCGCACATATACAACAGACCTTCTATTAGGCCTACCATGCCTCACTTCTTAGCAGATACAGTAGGGGGTCCGGTCATGAAGGTAGAACCTAGCGAGCCTTTTGGGGCTTATCTACAGGAGTATAGAGACTTAGGGGATGAGTTTCATGCTGCCATGTCTTTTTCAGATTTCTGCAACATGAAGAGTAGGAACATGCCCAGGAATTTCAACAAGGGTTTCAATCACAACTATGAGTTGCAAAAGTCCTTGGGCAGGTTGGCCATCCAAAACTTTGATGGGACTCGTGGAGGATCAGTGAGGATATGGGTTCAAAATTTGGACACCTATTTCCAACTCAACCCCATGACAGAGACGGACACCATTAAATTGGCTACACTTCACCTAGACGGAGAAGCTCACGAGTGGTGGTACCACGGATTGGTGACATTGGGTCACAACACCATACATTCCTACGGTGAGTTCACTCAGAAGCTCATAGAGAGGTTTGACAGGAAAGATCCAGAGATACATTTCAGGGAGTTGGCTCAACTCAAACAGACCGGTAGTGCATAAGCTTTCATTTCAGAATTTCAGAGGCTAGCCGTTATGGTAACAGATGTGTCAGAGAGCAGATTGACTATGTTATTCACTGAGGCCCTCACAGAGGCACTACAGGGATGGGTGAAAGCCTACAAACCCCTCACTCTATAGTATGCCATTAGCAGAGCAAGAGATCTTCAGGATTCAGTCCCCAAAAACAAGTTCCCACTGAAAACCAATTTTCCTGTTAGGGACAAGGACAGGAAACCTTTCCAGTAGGATGTGCCCAAGAAAAATTGGTTAGACGAGGACACTAGGAAAGACTTGAGAAGGAAGAAGCTATGCTTCACCTGTCAGGAACCATGGGTACTAGGACAGAGGTGTGCAGGGAAGGAGAAGGCTCACTACATTGAGGTATACTCAGACAGTGATGAGGAAGACTATGAGTAGGAGGCCACAGAAGAGGAATCACATCAGGGTGATACACCAGAGGGAGTCATTGCTACATTATCTGGAGTACCAAGATTCCATACTCTCAGGGTCATAGGAGTAGTACAGGGTCACAGAGTAGGAGTATTGATTGATGGGGGTGCCACCCACAATTTCATCGACTCCGCTTGGATAGCCAAGAGAGGTATTTAGACCGAGAAGTTCGAAGGATTCACTGTAGCAGTATCCGGGAACTCCAGCATGGAGTGCAACTACTGGATCCCAAAATTGAATGTCGCCTTAGGTAACTATCAGATGACAGACTCTTTTTATGTAGTGGATGTAGTGGATACTCATGTGGTATTGGGTTTTCACTGGCTTTATTCTATAGGGAAATACACTACAGATTACAGGGAAATGGAAATGGAATTCCAGGGGCTAGACGGCAAATGAGTAGTTTTGAGGGGCATGAACACTTATCCCCCAAAACCGGTCTCATCGCAGAGGATGGAGACAGTAATCCGACAGGATGATATAGAATGGGCTGCAGAATGTTTAGTCACCTTCAGGAAACCCCCAGAGACCAACACACAACACCCAAGTGACATTCAAGCCTTGCTATAGAAACATGAAAAGGTTTTTCGGGACCTTCCATCAGGAAGACCACTAGACCGAGGGTTTGAACACATCATTGAGCTAGAGGAGGCAACACAAGCAGTCATCACCACTCCGTATAGGAATCCCAAAAGGTACAAGGATGAGATTGAGAAAACAATCAAAGAATTACTGGAGCTTGGATATATTCGGCCCAGTTCTAGCCCCTTCGCATCCTCAGTAGTACTCGTAAAAAATAAGGACGGTACACTGTGAATGTGCATTGATTATCGAGCACTCAACAAGAAGAAAAATAAGAACAGGTATCCCATTCCCAGAATTGACAAACTCATGGATGAGCTTCAGGGAGCCCAATACTTCTCCAAGATCGTTCTTCGCTCGGGGTACCATCATTTTAGGGTAAGGGACCAGGACATCTCCAAAATAGCTTTTTGCTGTCAATATGGTCACTATGAGTTTTTGGTCATGCCCTTCGGGCTTACCAATGCTCCGGCCACTTTTCAGTCATGCATGAACCACACCTTTAGAGCACAACTACGTAAGTTCTTGCTTGTATTCTTTGATGACATCCTGATTTACAGCAAAACATGGGAAGAGCATCTGAAACACCTAGACGAAGCATTGAGTATTTTAGAAGAACATTCACTTTATGCAAAAATGTCCAAGTGTGAGTTTGGCATGAAGGAAATCCTGTATTTAGGACACGTAATCAATGCAGAAGGAGTACAGGTTGACATGGAGAAAATCCGAGCTATCAGAGATTGGCCCGCGCCAAAAACAGTTATAGAATTAAGAGGGTTCCTAGGTCTGTGCACTTATTACCGACGGTACGTTAAGGGATTCTCCCAATTTACATCACCCCTCATAGATCTCACCAAGAAGGGGGCGTTCACTTGGACAGAATTAGCACATAAAACTTTTGAGGAGATGAAGGTTATTATGAGTTCTTGTCCAGTTCTAGCATTACCAGAATTCTCGCAACCCTTTGTAGTAGAATGTGATGCCTCATGGGAAGGGTTAGGAGCGGTGTTGATGCAGAATCATCACCCTATTGCATTTCAGAGCCGTAAACTGAAGAACTACGAGTGCCATTACTCTATATATGACAAAGAGATGCTAGCCATCTTGCATGCACTCACAAAATTCAGACAGTACCTGGTGGGAAGTAAGTTCAAAATCAAAACCGATCATAATAACCTCAAGTATTTCCTGGAGCAGAAGGAACTGAATGAGTGACAGCAGAAATGGGTCAGCAAAGTACAAGCCTACGATTTCGAGATCGAGTATGTAAAGGGTAAGAGTAATGTAGTAGAGGATGCATTATCCAGGCGTCCAACCCCATTATCTCTCAGTAGTATATCCACGGATTGGAGAGCACTTCTCTTAGTAGAATACTCCAAAAATAAATTTGCTTGAGAATTATTGGACAGGCAAATTCAGGATGACAGGTACAGGATTGTGGATGACATCATCTATTACAAAAATAGGATATACCTCGTTCCAGAATCCACATTGAGGAAAAAGATCATTCAGGCAGCCCACGAGTCTCCTTTATCAGGGCATCAAGGTTTCTTAAAGACCTATAGGAAGATCAGAGAGAGGTTCTCATGGAAGGGCCTCAAGGGGGGAATCATGTAGCATGTCCAAGAATGTGGCATTTGTCAGCAGAACAAGATTGAGAACACCCATCCAACAGGGTTACTCCAGCCACTACCAATTCTAGAACAGAAGTGGGAAAGCATCTCCATGGACTTTATTTCAGGATTTCCCAAGGTCCAAGGGTGAGATTGTTTATATGTAGTAGTTGACAGACTGACCAAGTTTGCAAATTTCTTCTCAATATCATCAGACTACTCGGCAGCTTAAGTAGCTGAGTTATTCTTCAGGGAGGTCTTTAGGTTACACGGGTTACCTAAGACCATTGTCAGTGATCGGGATAGCAGGTTCACGGGGGGCCTTCTGGCAAGAACTGTTCATATTGGTGGGGACCGAACTGGCTACTAGTGCGAGTTATCATCCCCAGAGTGACGGGCAAACATAAATATTCAACAAGTGGATCGAAGGATATTTAAGGAATTAGGTAGCAGGGCAGCAGTGAACCTGGATCAAATGGCTACACCTAGGGGAGTATTGCTACAATACTACCTATCACATGTCTATTAGGATGACTCCCTTTAAGGCATTATATGGTTACGAGGCCTTGGAATATGCATATTTGGCATTTGGAGATAGTAGGGCTTCTAAGGCTAAGGATTGGATACAGGACAGTCAGGACATTCTGAAAATATTAAAGGAGAATTTACAAACAACCCAGAATCAATAGAAGTTGTATGCCGACAAACATAGGATTGAGCGGAGCTTTGAGGTAGGGGATCTAGTATACTTAAGGCTCCAGCCTTACCGATAGTCCTCACTTAATAAGAAAGGAGCAGAGAAGTTAAAACCCTGCTTCTATGGACCATACAGAATAATCAGGAAAGTGGGAGAGGTGGCATATGAACTAGAACTTCCACAGGAAAGCAAAATTCACAATGTGTTCCATGTGTCTAATCTGAAGAAGACCCTTGGGAAACACATTGATCCATCCACCGAATTGCCTCCTTTAGATGATGAAGGACTGCTGATACTGATTCCCGAACGGATCATACAGACTAGAGAGAGGAAACTCAGGAACAGGATAATCAGAGAATACTTGGTTCAATGGAAGGAACTACCACCAGAGGATGCCACCTAGGAAGGTGAACAGGTATTGTAGCATCCCAGTTTGAAGTTGCTTGAGGACAAGCAATCTCAAGCGGGGAGGACTGTAATTTCCTCTTCCAATTAGGCCTTGAGGCCCAATACCGCTAACCTATGTGATTCCTGTGGGTTCAAGCGGTTACTGACAACTAGGGAATCAGCTAAGGACTGATGCCATCCATAGAAGATCTAGGGCATCATCATTAGGTCAAGAAGGGACACCGGGGCCAAAGGCCACCTTTGTGCATGTCATTCAAGCATTATTTAATGATGCATGCACTCTTTAAGTCTCCATCCGCATGCATGCAAGTCAACGGAAAATTAGAAGATAAAGTGACCTAATTAGGTCAAAGATTAGGGTTTTCATAGTTGAATGTTATAAATAGAGGATAACGCAAAAGGAGACTTCACTTTTGATTATGATTATTTTGGGAGCTCTTGGATAGCAGCACAACGTGCCGCACAATAGTTGGGGTTGGAGATGAAGTCTTCAGCTAACGAGATTTCGACAGTGAAACATCTGTCCTAGTCTTATTCAGGGTAAGCCATCCAGGTTCACCACTTGTTCTTCATTCATTCATAAGTTATATAGTATATGGTATAGATCATTGCAGGGACACATGTGCAGCCGTAAGGAGGGGGTTTTTAGCCAGAAAGCCCTAATAAGTTGCTGGGCCTTCAGATCTCAGCTTTACTTCGAAACTCAGGCACCATTATCATCATCAGCATCATACTCTGGTACTCGGTGATTGTCAGATCTGTCCGTGCTCATCTGGTGTAGTTATTAGTAGTTTCGGGATCCTAGGGGCATGAGCAGCTGTCTCACTAGAGAAATTCGCTATCCTGCCTAGAGGTCTCAGAAATTCTGCATGTACCAGGCATTCTCTCCGGCACGGGAAGGCTATCAGTCCTGCAAATTGGCAGCTTCATCAGACACCTCCTTCACTGAAAGCGTCACTCTTTTTTGACTGGGGTTCTTGCTGCTGGGGGTTCACCAGAAGTAGAAGAGATCTGCCCATCTCCGATCCAGTTCTCGGTGCTTGCATACTTTCTCCAAATCAGTCTAGCCAGCTTATCAGTGGTAAGTGTTCATTCTATCTCACAAACCCTAACCCTAATTTTTCCTATAAAATAGGGATTTTTACATGGCAGTTTGCATGCCCAGTTGTATCAGCATATTTTCTTAGAAATAGAAAATATCAAGATTTGAGATATTACAATCATATACATTCATCCAATAGAGGTATTGTTGATCTTTTGCATATACATGCTCAAATAGGAATCCCACAAGTAAACAAAGAAAATCTAAGATCCAATCAGCTAATCAAGGAGACAGAGTAGCATGAAGTTTGTCTAGTGCAGACTTTCTCATCATTCCTGTTATATAGGTCAAAAAATGTTGATATAGATATCAAGGATGACCACAAAACACACTAATCCTGAGCAATACAAGAAGGCTGAGAGTCTCTTCCATGTTAGCTAAGATCTAAATCAAATCAACACAAAATAGTTCCAAAAGAAAGCAAGAGCATAAGGATCAGCACAAGCTAAAAAAACTTATAATTTCCATGATCAATGATCATACCATCCAGTGATTCATAATAGTTTCTGAAACCTAGATCCAACAACAAAGGCTACTTTGAGAGACCATCAGCCTACTGGTTGTGCTCACAAAAAATATGTTGAATGGTTACGAATGGAACAAGTTGCAGCAATGAAAGTATGTCATCACACCAATGACTCAGATATGGGACATTTAGAGATGTGATTCTATTAACCCAAGAGATAATGACAAGAGAGTCACCAAATATAGACTGCAATGGAATCCCCATCTGTTTTCTCACCATAAGAATGGCCCAAAGTGCCAGTAGCTCAGATATGGTGTTTGTGCTATTGCCATAGCCCAAAGAAAAGTTTAAGGAATAAGATGCATTCAGATGTATCACAAAACCAGCACCACCAATGTTCTCTATAGCAGCCCCATCAAAAAAGCCACAAGGGTATCTTATCAAGGGACCAGGGCCAACAACTCTGATTTTTTTTTTTGTGGAACCGGATGCAGGAGAATGAGGTCTTCAATCATCTTACAAAGAGCATGGATAGAGGGAAATTTATTGTCAAAAATGCATCAATTCCTATGTTTCTAGATACACCAGAAAAACAAAATAGGAATATATCTGAAATGAGAGCTAACAGGTATACTGCTCAGCCAATGTTCCAAATAGGAAGAGACAGAACAATGATGGGAAGGAGGAAGCCTGTAACGATCTTCAAAGAAGGAAAAGACTCTTTTAGAGAAGGAACAACCCAAGAAGAGATGCTGGGTATTATCTTCTCCCCTACAGCAAAGAATACACCTGTTTGGGCCCTGTTTGCCACGATGTTGGAGCTATTCCCACGTTAGAATCTGATTCTTGACAGTCAACCAGATGAAACAAATGATTTTTTTTGGTATATTAAGATCCTAGAGAAAATCAAGAACTCGAGTTTGACCCACAGAGCATAACGAATAAGCAATACATTCCTAACCCTATGCAACAAAAAGAGAACCCACATAATGATTATAAGACCATAATAACAAATCACAAGGATCTGAAAGTCGTATTCTTCCATACTCTAGTCCCATGATGTAACTGTCCCATAGCATCTTCCATTCTCCCTGCAGGTCCAAATCTGCTGCCAAGAACCAATAGCTTTGAGCACAAGAGGTGTGATTCCTGGCTTGATCCAGAGTGCAGATACCATAATCCTCCAAGTATTCATGAAGATCAAAAGGGAGTAGAAAATATGATCCCTGACCAACAATAGGATCCAATCCCAACCGAATAGCCCTTCCATTTCCAACCTTCTAGATGAGTCCACTGCCCAGCCAAGAGAGTGTATGAAGAAAGCCCTTCCAGATCACAAAAAATCCTCGAATAGAAAATGATTTCTTGCGAAGCCAGGAGTGCAAGGAAAGTCTTTTCATATACTTCACAATCAATAATTGAAACAAAATACCATTTCCATTGATAGCCTACCATAAACTTTTAAGCTGCAAAGAAAGGCTGAACCAGTACAATTGCTTTATACCCCATCCACCCAGAGAGGTCGGGCAAGACAGAGTATGCCAATGAACAAGATGGAATTTTTTGTTTTTCATAGAAGAACCCCACAGAAAGGAGAAAATCATACTTCTGAGTTTATCAAAAATGGACTGAGGGACTGGAACCAGTTCCATCCAATAAAGGGGCAGACTAGTGAGCACTGCTTTTATCAGAACAAGTCTACCACCGATAGATAAAAGAGGAAAAGTCCAGTGCTGAATTCTATTCGCAATTTTTGTAAGGATCCAGTGCCAGTCCTTAAACAAGTATCCAAGTGGCTTAATAAAATAACCTAGGTAATTAAATCCTTTATTAATGTGCTCAAATTTGTAAGGGAGAAACCCAGAGATCCTATTCAGAAAATCAACATCCAACTCGTTATAGAGGAAGCATGTTTTGTCCATATTAATTTGCATACCAGAGGAATCACAAAAAGTATCCAGAATGACTTTAAAAGCCACCCATTCATCAAAAGTACCAAAACCAAACTCGATCACATCATTTACAAAAAGTAGATGTGTGAGAGAAAGATGAGGAGAAATCTTGATGCCCCGGAACTTACCATTTTTTTGTGCATCTTTGATCAGCAAACTAAGCCCTTCGATGACCAGTATAAACAGCAGAGGGGATAATGGACATCCTTGTCGAATGCTCCGAGAAGCAGTAAAAAAACTTGAAGACATACAACCCAAGATCTAGTTCACACCTTCCAAAGGGACTCCAATTTGAAGAAGAATAAGTATGATGTAAGACCAATTCACCCAGTCAAAAGCCTTAGTCAGATCTAGTTTTAAAATAAGAGCACACTTGTTTTTAGTTTTAACAGTGTGGAGGACTTCCTGAGTAATAGCTAGAGGTTCTGTGATTTGTTGATTCTTCAAAAAACCAAATTGCTGAGGTGAGATGAACTTATCCAGAAAGGGATTAATTCGCAGGGCTGCAACCGTAGAGATCAACTTATATACCAGATTGCAAAGGGAGATGGGTTGGAAGTCAGCAAAAGAGATGGGTTTTTCTTTCTTGGGAATAAGCGCAATGAAGGTGGAGTTCAAAGAGGGTGCCACCCGACCTTCCCTTCTGGAGGATTCTACCACCTTAACTAGATCAGGTCCCAAAATGTCAAAGAAAGTCAGATAGAATTCAACAGGCCAGCCATCAGGTCCCAGAGACTTGTCCTTTTTGAAGGATTTGAGAGCAGCTTCAACTTCTGCTGATGAGATTTGACATGTGAAAGACTCACTCTCCTCAGGGCTGATGAAAGAGGGAAATAATTGGATAACTTTAAGTTGGGCCACAATATTGGTTAAATGGTCATCAACAAATATTTTCTTGAAATACCGGACCCCTAAGGCCTTAATGTCCAAATCATCAACAACCAGGTTTCCCACCTCATCTTCAAGACCCCAGATAGCATTATGATTTTTCCTAGCTGAAGCTATGGCATGGAAGAATTTTGTATTGGCATCACCCTGTAATGCCCACGACAATCTGCTTTGAAGTCTAGCAGACTGCAATTCATGGTCAACCCAACTATGAAGCTCAAGTCTAAGTGATTTAAGTCTAGATTGATCACTGGCACCCAAAATACCTGAAGATGAAGATTCAAGAAGAGTGTTAATCTCATCCTCCAGAAGTATAGACTTATCCTTCATTTCAAGAGTTTTATTTTTAGTCCAGTCTTTGACTTTTCCTTTAAGAAGATGAAGTTTGACAGAGAGATCTTCCATAACATCGATCGGATTCACAGAGGGAAAAAGAGACCATTCCGTTCGAATCATCTTTACAAAATACTTATTAGCCAACCAAGAGTGGTTGAACTTGAAAGGGAGAGAACAAGAGACATGATGATCTATCCATTCGAAAAGAACAGGGTAATGATCAGATACCCCAGAGCGATGAGCCCAGACCCGATGTCTGTCAAGGAGGATAACAAGATTATAAGAAAGCAAAAATCTGTCCAGCCTTTTAGAGATGCCCTTATCCCATACCCTTCCATTCCGCCAGGTAGGCCCAGCATAAGAAGGGGACACATTCGCCAGCTGATGGTCTGAAAAAAGTTTAGTAAAATAAGGACCAAGAGGATCAATTTGTGCCTTAGAGCCCCAAATCTCAGACCCATTGAAAGTGAGGTTCAGATCACCTGCAAGAATCATATTAGACAAGGAGATAAGACCACCCCTAGCCATCGAATTCCAGAATGATTCTCTATGGATATATGGGCCATAGTAGTTTAGGATGGAAAGAGAGATGGTCAACCCTATGAGATGAGCCTTAAGTAAGATCCCAGCCACTGTATTAAAGGCTTTGTATTTGACAATTTGTGGGTTCCAACCTGAAAGGATGCCCCCCAAGAGACCAGAGGAGATGGTAGCACAGAATTCCCAACCAGGACAGAGTTTGGAGAGGGTGAGTAAGGTAGGAAAAGTACAGTTCATAGTTTCTTGTAAAAGGATAATATCAGGTGAGAGAGAAGAGACAAGATAGAGGAGGCTTTTTTGTTTAGCTAAGCCCCACAAGCCTCGAATGTTAAGAGAGAGAATGCACATCAGGAACCATGCTGAGGAGGGGTAATAGCTCTAAGAACCCTGTGAGGAGAAGAAGATTGATTGCGAGCCGTGTTTTTCAGCCTAGTGGATAAGGGGGTATACAGAGCAGGAACATGAGCCAAATGCTCAGATGGGGATTTTTTCTTTCTTTCTTTCTGATAGTTACATTTTCGAAACATATAGAATCCAAGGGTAAGACTGAAGGGGAGAGAGGGGTCTTAGCAGAAAAAAAATTCCAGGGACTTCTGCAAAGGAAGGCGAGGAAACAGGACTGCGAGGTGGAGTTGAGAGAACAATGGGGAAAGGACGAATCAAAGGAGGGAAATCAGAGCCCAAAAAAATGGACGGAGGAGAGACTTCAACATCCAACGAATGGGGTTCTGTAGGCAGGCAAGACGAGGATGGCACAGACTGAGGAGAGCCCTCGGCTCCCAAAGAGAGGTGTAATGTAGGAAGGCAAGAGGAGGAGGGTAAATCCACAGGGTTATCAACAACAACACAAGAAATAGGAGAAGAGTAGATCGCTACAGGCTCAGGAACTTCAACAGATAAGGGGATAGCAAGACAACCATCCACCGAGTCCAATAGAGAGAGTTCACGTTCTGAGGCGTCATAAAAAAGAGAGCAAGCATTGTGATAAGTACCTGGCACAGAATGAGCAGCAAGAGGAGAAAAGGTCCTTGTCGAAGGATCATCCAAATTAGGAGGATCAGAGCCATGTGCCACAGGGGGACGATGCGTCAACGGGGAAGCCGAACCCTGACAGAGGATAGGAAATTCTCGGTGAAGATGACCAATATCCCTACAACGACTGCATTTGAAGGGAATGTTCAATTAATCAAGTCGCTGAGAGAACGAGCGCTTAAAACAAAGTATCTCAACATCTACCGGCAACCCCATCAAGATATCCAATTCCACAAGGATCCTGGCCATCCTTTTGTCATAGGAATTCATGAAGTCATCCTCCACTGCCACGAAGCGACCAATGGTGTTACCAATACCTTCCAGCAGGGATCGATTCCAAAGAGGAAAAGGGAGACCCGGGAGAAAAACCCACAGGTGACGTTTCTTCACCCGTTCCCTAAGAGGGTCAAAATTAACATGCCATCTATCCAGGACCAGAGACCCCACTCCAATACGCCATAATGAGTTGAGGACCATCGTTGCATGGGAGTCTTCCAGAAAAAAAAATACAATCCACCCCTGTGCCAATAAGCTAATCATGGGTACGTAAGAGAGGAAAGGCTTCCAATGCTCTGAGGCCCAGGAAAACTAGGCCTTCTTGTCCATATTACAGTATTCAAGCCTACCAATAAGAGCATGCGAACACAGAGCTTCAACCCTTTCCATGTAGACATTGCACCCCATAACAAACCAAAGCTTCCCCTTTGCCGCATCCAATAAGACATATTCCCAGTTATCCTTATGGATCTTTGGAAGGCACAACATGCGAGGGTTTAGATAGTTTTTAGAGGGTTTAGAGAGTCTTTAGGGTACAATTTTCTTTTAATTTCTTCGTCTAAAGATGAGTTCTTTATTGTGTTGGTTACTTCTTTGATAACCTTCTTGTTCCCAGTCAATTTTCTTGTAGCTACCACACAACAGGTGCTCATGCATCTTTGCCTCATAATTTTCTGTTTTTTTAGCGTAGTGAAAATAATATTTAAAGCAAGTAAGGGAATGTTCAAGTGATTCATGGAATTCATCAACATTAAGATGGGATGAAAATGATAAAAGCGTTAATATAAATGATAAAATTATTAATATTGAGGGAATATTGAGAGTCTCATGGCATTAATGGTGAAATTATCTCTGTGTGTGATGAGTAGTTAAGAATTGCCAAGGGATCTCTTCTATGTGATTTTAATAAATGTTTTTTTTAGCATTTAAAGGGTTAAAGACATGATCTTGCTTCCATCTCTTCTACATGTAACACATTAAAAATTTTAAGATAACAATAATACTAAAACTGAGATGAAAATTAACTATCTTATTTATGCCCAGGCTTTTATCAAAATCCATAAACTGTTTATCTAAAAGATAACACTACCCAGGCTACTGCCCCCACTTTAACAAGATCCATACACAACTTGTATAAAAGATAATACTAAAATTGGGATGCAAAGTAACTATGATATTTATGCTTGGGATTTAAAGTGAGATTCATTCTCAGGTTGTTTGGCTCATATGCTGTTTTTTTTTGCCAATAGGCTTCAACTTTAGCATGGGATGGATCTATTTTTTCCAATAGTTTGTTTAGTGAGAGAGTGAAATTTTTTATAAGTTATATTGTTGGTGTTCTATTGGATAATTTACTAATTTTAAACTTTAATAAAAAATTAATTTACAAATCAATTTGGTAAACTTAAATAAAAATCCAATTTACTAACTTACAAATTAATGACAGGAAATATGCAGCTTTGCTCTCCTCCACCTTGCTGGTAAATTGAAACTGTAAGTAGATTATTAGATGTTGGTTTAATTTAGCAGTGATTTCAAAATTTCAGAGTATATTGCTTATTCAAGGAACTGATCCAGCGAATCCTCCTTGGGTTTGGTGCGTTGGTTAAGGTCCAAACATTTCTTTTTCTCACCTGCTAGGTCTAATAATTATATCCTTCGCGAGTATCTCAAGCTAGTAATTGTCTGCTTGTGTCTATAGTCTGACTTGATAGTCTATGATGAAAAACTACAAAAATTTATAAATTTATAAATTTGAAACTTGATGATGAGTTTATTCTTACAGGAATAACCTATCGACCCGATAATTTGCACCAATCCGACGCCCAACAGAGCACCGTCGTTGTCTAAATGGAGCCTTGGTCGTCCGATTGGTGCATGTTACCACCTAAGTTGTACTTAGTGGTTTTTTATCAAGTGAGCCTGGTGAACCGGACAGGGTTAACTTGTTCAGACTTCAAAAGACCTACGGGAGTACTTCTGGGAAGTGCTTGTTGTACTATATCACATGTTCATACCCCATGGTGGAATTGTAATAAATGTTCTAGCATGATAGTGTCTGTAAAAGACTCGGTCTCTTAGACTTTATTTGTCAATCCGATTAGCCCAGGGTGTTTTTTCCATTGGTTATTATTGGTTGTTGAATAAACGACTGATAATTTATGAGTTTTTCACTCCATACCTCCAAAGTCGGGGTGGTCGGCTTGGCATTTAGGCCTATTGAGGTTATTAGAGTCTATGTGTCAATGTATAAACATGCTAGACATCATGGTCGAGTCATATGAACATGTCTAAGTCCCTCTAGGTTTTTTCAATTTTTCAATTTTTTAAATTTTTCAGTGTTTTTTTATTAAAATTTAATTTTTCCAAAACTTAGGCTATTTTTTAATAGTTTAATTGGAAAAATTGATTTTGTAATAAAAGTGGGCCAAATAATCAGTTTCAATCATGTAGGTGCTCATTTTCAAGCTAAGAGCACCATGTAAACCCATGGACCCACTATTTCCTAGTTTTGAGTGATTTTCCATCACTCAGGTCAGAAAGCCCCAAAAATCAATTATTGATGATTTTAATTAATAAATTGATGAATAATGGAGCAAATACAAAATCATAGATCAGTGGATTCTCAACCGATTTGATTGAAATCAGTCAGATCTGAAGCAGATTCACTGGATCTGACAAATCCTTGACTGAAGGAGGTGATCAAATCAGATCCAGAGTTGATCTTCAGCATCCTTTATGGGGGATTTCATCCTCCCTCTCTCCTCAACATGTTTTGGCTCATATGGATGAGTTTTGGTGGATGCTTCAGTCAACAGGTTGAGGTGTTAGTTAGATCAGCTCTCCGATTGCATTAGAGGAATTTTGGGGTCTAAAATGGGCCTCCTAAGGAAAATAATAAAATAATAGTTAAAATAATAAAATAATATTGATTAATTTTGGAGGAAGAAAGAAAAAAACTACTTTTTGTGTTCGTATTTTCGACATATCTCCCTGTGTTTTTACTCAAATTTCGATTGGGAGAGCTTGTTGGATGCGGAATCAAATTCTGCATCCAACGAGCTCTCCTAATTGAAATTTGAGTAAAAACAAAATGAGATATGTCAAAAATACGAACAAAAAAGTAGTTTTTTTTAATGACAAATATGCCAATTCAACCATTATGGTTGACTTATTTTATTGAAATTCTATTGGTTCTTGAATTCCAACTCACAAAAACTTATTTTGGCACATTTTCTTATAAGGCCCATTTTAGACCCCAAATTTCCTCTAATGACAATTGCACTCAGTGAGACTCAGATCTGGCTCAGATAGACATAGATCAGGCATTGATGGACTCTTCATCAGCATATTTGGTTTATATCCTTGGGATTTGCGCCCCCCTGGGCCGGATCTTCTGGTTTTTGTATATATCCAAGCACAACAGCCTCTTCCAAGGCTAGTTAGAACTGGGATTGAGGTGCTGCTGCTATTATACTGTTGCAATTCTTCATTTGAAATAAAGAAAATCTTTGGAGGCTAGACGACGTTGTGCCATTACATGTGTGGATGATTATTGCGATTATTTTACTGAGGTAACCTGTATCTGTATTCATTTTTTGCTAATTGCTTGTAGATCCGTTGTCAAGATTGATCATAGGCTTATTATAATCTTGATAGGAAAGGTGTTTTTCAATAAGTTTATTGACCATCTCCTTCCTTTGATGCATGTTTAGAGATCTAGATTCAACATGTCCTATAAGCTTATATGCATGTTATTTTGAATCTCTGTGTATGTACTAATCAGATCTCACAAGTTTCTTGGGAAGTTCTTTGATTTCAACTAAGCTGCAGGTTCCTACATTGGAGAGGATGCTGATGTAGTTTGCTTCTTCACTCTCTTCAAACCTTCCAAAGGCATAGTCCCTCGACATTCCACCTGAAAGCTCCACTGTGGATCTTCAAGGAAACCAACATTTATCTCCTCCTCTTCCTCCCTCAAGATCAACTCTTCACCCGGTTACCTTTTCATAGCTTTGTTTTGGTTTAGATCTATCATCTTAAAAGTAATTTCAACATAGATATATCCTCTCGAAGCTCATAGTCTATATCTTAGTTTTGTTTTGCACATAAAGTTCAATTTTAAGAGATCTAGCTAAAATTACCATATTTTCGCAAGCATTTTAGTGAAAATTCGTAGCTTGCTGTTATGGTAGTTTCATTTGCTGTATGATAAAATTTAATATTATACAATATCAGTGCATATTTCATTGGCTGCACAAACAACAAGCCAATATCCCAAGGAAAGCTTTCTTTCCTTGGTTCCTTTGTCACCTGTTTAGCTAGTTTTAAGTTCATCTTTTTTGAGTTAAGGCAGGCTGATCCAAAGGTACTCTTAAAGTAATTTTGGGCATATTTCATTCTGATATTCTTGCTGTTTTTTATCAGGTTTGACAGAAATAAAGGAAGCTGCTGTTCGGAAGTGGCCTCGGGAGCGTTCAAATCCCCCCAGGGGTCTCCCATTTGACTAGAACCTTTGATTTTCGCACCTTGTAATATCTTGATTTCAATCCATATAAGGATCAAGAGGAATTATATCAGTTCTCTGATATTGCAACCACTATTAATAAAATTATTTTTGAATAGGCTCTTTCGAGCCCATTCCCCATCCCCCCTGGGGGGATTTGCGTCGGTGTCTTTTTTGTTGCTTTTTGCTCATTTCTTTTCAAACTAGTATTGATCTAATCTGCAGGGTAGTATAATTTATTTTATTATTAATTTCATATTCCATACTTTATATTTCAAAGTAATCTTAATACTTACCCCACGACTTCCCGATTGACCTGAAAGGGGAAAGAGATGCGTGGTAGGACTAATTAGAAAACTAGAATTGTGTATCTGTTTTCTTTTGATCATTTTTTTTCAGCTATTATAAAATTAACCCCTCCTCAATTCCCCTATTGAGATCCACTTGGATGGAAAGAGGTTCCTGGAGGGTTTTCTTTTAAACAAGAACACCCAGTTTAAAACTTACTAAAATTGACAAGACTCCAGTGTGTATGCTCTGCACTTGGCTGCGGTTCATCCGATCAGTCAAGCTCTATCAAAATCACTTGAGTGACTAGTATAATTAGGACTCACTCTCCCAAATTAACAAACCAACAGGTGAAAATCCAACACCTAGATCGAACCATCACGGTGGCAAAATACCCAAAGGAAGCGGAAACTTATGAAAAGTGACCTCAGGGCGCCGATCTCTGTCACACCCTAACGGGTGCGTTATGAACAATAGCCCCAGAGACTCCATTTGAGCCCACATATTCCTTGCGGGTAGCCGTGAAGGTTTAGTTTTGGACATACTCCAAGTACTCTAGGGTATATCTGGAGTCCCCCCTTTGCCTAATTTTAATCAACTCACACTTCAATTTTAACTTAAAACATACCAAGAGGCAATCACAAAACACTCACTCCAAGCACGCGCAAGTACATTGTTTCTATTTTTTGACTCCATTCTAAGGAACTGGTTATTTTCTTGCTTTATATATATATTGTGTCTCAGCATTGTGCTTTCTGTGTTCATCTTTTGTATCTTGCCATCTTTGATCATCTAGAGTTAAATTGCAAACTCCTAAGTAACTCAATCAGTTTAACATCACAACACTAAGTAATTATCCTTAGTAACTTAATAGGGTCTACCCCCCTTGCCTCCGTTAGGAGTTGAGCCTAAACGGAGGAGTCAAGAACAAGGTGAAAACCTTGACTCGAGACTTGCCCCCAAGGACACACCGATTGGCTTGAATATTTCTGCCATGTGACCCAGGTGTGTGAAAGGTGGCAACAGTGCAAATGGTTGGGTCGATAGGTTATTCCATTCTTACAAACAAATAAATTGGTCGATTCCTTTTGTGTTAATTAAGCTTTATGTCTTGAGCGTTGGATTTCACCAAGTCATTACTAAGGATGTGGATTTATCGTGCAATGCATAGTATATGTTATATACTACCTCACAAAATTAGAAGGCAAATGTACTCCAAGGAGGAGGAGGAGATTTTCATTGTGGCTCTAGTAACATTGATAATAAGTACAAATTAAAAATTTGACTTGGTCAATGCAAGCATTTTTATCTTGATTGCTGATTCATTACATCCAACTGGCAAGTAGTAGAGTTAACTGTTGGCTCTTCTCCTTACTGGTTGGATGGAGGGGGAGGAGGAGGATATTTTCATTGTGACTCCATTAACATTGACAATAAAAATAAATTTGAAGTGGCCAATGAAGACATCCTTATCTCCATTGTTAATTCACTCTATCCAACTAGCAAAGAGCAGAGTCAACTGTTAACTATACTCCTTTCCTCTTTAATCAAATGAATCAACAAAGGTTTCCAATGCACATCTATGACCAGTATTCTCATTAATATTGCACATAATTTTAAACACACAAGCGATGACCAACACTATTATCAATTTATCTGAACCAACACTACCTCGGTATCCTTTCCATGAACATGGTGAGCTCGAACGTGGATGTATTCCAGTTGTTGGACTGAAGTTTGATGCATGGTATTCATTTTAGCATTCCCCGTGTCACAACTTTGCGCCTCCCTAGATATACACGAGTAGTTGTGCCTGCTATAATGGAGAATGATCAAAATATTTTATTCTTGCTTTAAAACTCCAAGAATGTTGATTATGCTATTGGAATTTGGAAACCTTAAATATAAAAAAAAGAATGAGTCCAAGACAATGCCAAGGAACTTTGAGTTTGTGGAACATATCAAGCCCGAGATTATTTTTTTAATTCCTTGGATTTTTACATGTTAACACAAGTTTCTGTTATGTTATGAGGCTTTTTAGATTAGACAAAGGTATCCAAGGAAAACAAAGGAAAAAATGAAGAGAAATAGCTCCACAATGCAATGGGCATTATGAACACCAAAGCCTATGAGATGGACACATCTCATATAAGAGCAAGGCAGAAGCCGTAGATATGAAATGATTTACTAGATAATTATTCCAAGCTACTAGATAACGATCAAGAATATGCCCTCTATTTATGCTACAAGGGATTGTCTCAAATAAGTTGAATGTTTTCCAAATATATGCTTGGGGACTCAAGTCTACCTGTGCTAGGATGGGGAGTGTTGATTTTAAGCTTAGAAACACTTACAAAACAATTAAAACATTAATCAACACCTACACCTACAAGATGAGTAACAACAAGTTTTATAGGAGTTTCAACAAAATTGCATCCTACATGACTGTTTCAGCAAAACAACATGCTATAGTATTGCTTCATCAAACTGTTTTAACAAAATGACTTATCCAAAATTTGATCTCCCCTGCATTAAAAAATTATCATGATGGTTTGATTCAAAACCATAGACTAATCTAGCACACTCTAGGACAAAACTATTACTCAGAATTTTATCTTTCTATAACAAAAAAAACTAAGCATTTCATAATGAGTTTACAAACTCATAGGAAAACAGAGTATGGAAAAATTATAGAGCATACAAAATCTGTTTTATGCTAAACTCCTTCTGATCTATTGATTTAAACTTCAAAACATGATTACATATATATACAAAATTGTGGATTGAATCTTTAATTGAGTTTGGCCCTTCACTACAACATTAATTTATAAAAAATTAATACTTTGTTTCTCTTAAATTTGATAGTATGAAGAAACCAGAACTGTATTGGCACTTCAGAAATCTAATGGGTAAATGTAATTGCACTGAATATGGATCTTCAAACTCAGAGAAGTCAAAATATTATTATAATGTCTCTTCAAACTCCAAGAAGTTAAAATATGATTATAATGCCTCTTCAAAACTTGAATAAGCTGGAACAAGGCGGTGAATGCCTTTTCACAAAATCAAATGGTCGAGTCTGTGTGGCGGTGTTGTCTCTTCAAGTTTATGATAATAAAAATATCTGGCAGTGATATAATTAATTTCTTACATTTTCCCCCTTAAAATTTTCACGCAAAATTTTCAAAAATTATTATCACTCCTGTAACAACATTTAGATCAATGTTGTTATTCCTATATTTTTTGTGAAACTCAAACAACTCCTTTTCGAAAGGTTTTGTGAACTAGTATGAAAATTGATCTTCTGATCCGCAAAACACAATTGATTTCATTTTTGTTTATCAATTCTCGAATAAAATGATACCTTGTATCAATATGCTTACTTCTTTTATGAAAGACATGATTTATTGAAAATGCAATGGATGTTTTATTATCACAAAAAATATGAGTTGGTTCTTCTTGTTGATGCTACAACTTAGAAAGTGTTATTCTCATTCATAGAGCTTGACAAGCAGTTGTTGTTGCTGCAACATGCTCCGCCTCAACAGAGGATAATGCCACTATGGCATGCTTCTTTGAAGCCCATGCTACTGCTCCCGATCCATGACTAAACGTGCATATCCTAATGTACTCTTTTTATCATCTGTAGAACCTGTAAAATTACTATCAATATATCCAATCAACTTAAAATTTGAATTTAAAGTATACTCGATACCAAAATTTGTTGTTCCGACAATATATATCATGATTCTATTTCTAGATTTCCATTGTGCACTCTTTGGAGACTCCATAAATATTGAAATTAAGCTTATTGCAAACATTATATCATGCCTTGTTGCAGTTAAATACATGAGAATTCCAACCACTTTCTTATACAACGTTGGATCAACATTCGACCCTTCATCCTTTATGCTGAGTTTTGTACCAATTGCAATTGGAGTGACAACTGACTTATAATTCATCATCCTAAATATTCTTAATATATCATTTGAATATTTAGTTTTTCTTATAAAATCACCATCTTCAGATTAGGTTACTTCAATACCAAGAGAATACTTCATCATTTCTTAATTAGACATCTCAAACTCTGTTTTCATGGTTGTTTTAAAATAATTTATTGAAAAATCTCCAATGAAATTAAAATCATCAACCTACAAGAAAACTATCAAGATTTTACCCTCTCGATTTACCTTTGTATACAAGGTTGGATCACTTGGATTTCTGTTGAATCCTTCACTGTTCAAATACTCATCAATCCTACTATAGCATACTCTGGGTGCTTGTTTCAATCCATACAATGCTTTCTTTAACATGTATACTTTTTCTTCATGTCCATCAATCTCATATCCAGGAGGTTGTCTTACATAAACCTGTTCTTCCAAATATCCATTTAAAAATGCAGATTTAACATCCATTTATTTTGAGCAGCAATGGCTAACAACATCCTTACCATGTTAAGTCTGGATACAGGTGCAAAAGTCTCATTATAATCAACACTGGGTTGTTGACTGAACCCCTCAGATACAAGTCTTTCTTTTTGTTTTCCAACTTTACCATCAAATTTCAATTTAGTCCTATAAATCCATTTAACACCAATACAATTTTTATTATCAGGCAGATCTATAAGATCCCAAGTATCATTTATTTCAATGGCATCAATTTATTCATCCATATCTTTTATCCAAACATATACTTTAACACCTTCATCAAAATTTACAGGATCATATGCAATCAACACTTGATCTACTTCTTCATTTTGCTCATACAATTCTCCTAAACTTCTAGTTTTCTGTATTCTTACTCTGTTTCTTAATGAAGCTAATGTAGGATTTGATTCATTACTTACCTCTAATCTTGTTACTTATTGTCCAACAATGTTTGATGGTTCACCAAACTCTTGAGTTTTGGGATTTCTGTAGTGCGGCGGGTTGACTCGTGTAGGGGTTCTTATTGCTGGTGTATGCATGTGTGGAATCAATTGTCCACCTTGAGCACCCAAATAATCTCCTTCATCTCTTGCATGTGGAGTTACAATAACCTATGCAACCGATCATTCTATGTTGCCATCCTAGGATTCCTCTTCCTTAAACACAACATCTCTACTAACAACATACTTCTTGGTGGTGGGATTATAGGGTCTATATGCCTTAGAGTCTTCATTGTTTTGGAACAAAGACACACTTCTCTCTTTTGTCATCAAACTTTATCCTCATCTATTTAGGTACATCTACACACACCACACACCAAACATTCCTTAAATGAGATATGCTGCAACTCTTACCACTCCATGCTTCTTGGGGAACTTGGTCCTTCACACTCTTACTTGGACTTCTGTTCAGAATATACACTGAACATGTAACATCATCTCCCCAATATTCATTCGGAAGATGTTTTTCTCTCAACATACCTTAAGCCATGTTCATAATGGTTCGATTGTCTCTTTCTCCCACTCCATTTTATTGTGGAGTGTAGCGAGCAATAAACTGTCTTTTAATATCATGATATTGACAAAATCTCATAAAATCATTTGACATAAACTCACCTCCTATGTCTGATCTCAATACTTTAATACTTTTTCCACTCTCCTTTTCCACCATAGCTTTAAAACTCTTAAACACATCAAATGCTTGATATTTTTCGTTTCAACTAAGACACCCATTTTTTTCGACTAAAATCATCAATGCAAGTCATAAAATAAACATTACTAGTCAAACAATTCATTTGCATTAGTTCACATAAACATGTGTGTATCATCTCCAATGGTGCTTTTTCTCTATATGAAACTCTTGAAACAAAATTTTCTTTGTGATTCTTTGCTAATATACAACTCTCACATGAGCTTGTTGTATGCTGAATGATGGGCAACCCTTTCACCATCTGCTTCTTTTGTAGCAAATCTAATCCACCAAAATGTAAATGGCCAATATTAAATGGCATAACCATGATTGATCTAAAATCTTAGATTTATAAGCATTCAAAGAGTTAGTCAAACCATTCCTCATAATAAGTGGAAACACTCTATTCTTTGTCATCTCTACTTTGGATATCAACTACTTACTTGGATACTTGTCATAAATAAAACAAACCTTGTTACTGAAAAACACTTCGTAATTTTCTTTTAACAAGTATCCAATACTCAATAAGCTACACATCAAGCCATGTACATAATAAACATCATGAATTTTTCTTCTTGCACCATTCTTGGCATATACAGAAACAATACCTTTACCATTAACTTTTACCTTGCAGTCATTGCCAAGTTTTACTTCAGACCGAATGTTGGCATCAATATCAGAAAATAAACCTTTTATTTCCATTCATATGGTTTCTACATCTACTGTCCAAAAACCAGACATCACTTGAATTTTCGTTTGTGACATTACAATTCAAAAATATAGGATTTTGTTCTTCCTTAGGCTCCTATGTCATATGTGCAGACTGCTTTCCTGCATCTACTTATTTCTTCCAGCATTTGTTAGCAAAATGACCAAATTTATTACAATAATAACATTGGACTTTAGACCTATCATACCTTTGATTTCTTATCTTCCATGATCTACTGCTACTCCCCATTACACTAGGAGTATTCTGCTGAGATTTCTCCTCAGCTTCTAATTCATTTCTACTATCACTATGATCAATAGCTCAGCCTCCTCTTCCTCTGCTACTAGATATTCCTCTACCTCTTCCTCCAGTAACATACAACTGGGATCTAATGCATTCTATAATGGACTATCATCATACCTGTTCATCATTGATTCATGTGCAATCAAGGAACCAATCAACTTATCAATATGCATTTGATTGAGATCTTTAAATTATTATATGAGAACAACCAAAACTTCAAACTTCTTTGGCAAGAATCTAAACAATTTTTCAATCACTCGCTAGTTTGGAAGGTATTCGTCATACTGTGTCAAGTGATTCACAATGTTCATGACTTGGGCCATGAAGGTATCCATGGTGTCGCTATCCTTCATCTTCAAATTTTCAAAATCCTTTCTCAAATTCTGCAATTTGACATTCTTTACCTTGGTGGCTCCTTGAAAACAGGTTTCAAGAGTGTCCCAAGCTTGCTTGGAAGACACATCACTAGATATTTTTGGAAATATTGATTCACTTAGAACTTGTTGAATAAGGCCAAGTGCTTTGTTGTCCTTCTTTCTATTTTTCTTTCAACAAAACACACTCAACATTAAACAAAGCCAACTCTCAAAATATCCTATAGTAACAAACTTCCAAAGATCTTGAGCAAACAAGATTGTTCTAATATTTATGAAGTAGGTATCATAATTTCTCTATGTCAACACATGAATTTGTGGCTGCACTACACTGCCGTGAGTGGCCATCACAACTCAATTTAAAATCACCGTAAATAAAATGGAGAGAAATGGATCAATCATGCTCTAATACCATTGAAAGGAACGCAATGGAGTGTTTCTTTTAAGCTCATCAACAATTACAAAACAATTAAAACACTAATAAACACCTACATGATGAGTAACAACAAGTTTTATAAGAGTTTTAGTAAAACAACATCCTACAGGATTGTTTCAACAAAACAACATGCTACAGGACTGTTTAAGCAAAATGACTTAACCAAATTTTGATCTTCCCTGCATCCAAAACTTATCCTAATGGTTTGATTCAACACATAGACTAATCTAGTACAATGGAAGACAAAAATATCACTCAGAATTTTGACTTGCTACAGCAAAAAAAAACTAAGCATTTCATAATGAGTTTACAAACTCATAAAAAAAACAGATTATGACAAAATTATGCAGAGAAACTCTGCTTTCTATTAAAATCCTTCCAATTGATTGATTTCAACTTCAAAACATGAATTCATATCCATACAAAATTGTGGGATTGAATCATTAATTGAGTTTGGCCCTTCGCTGTAACATTAATCCATAAAAAAATTAATACTTTGTTTCTCTGAAATTTGACAGTATACAAAATTGTGGGATTGAATCATTAATTGAGTTTGGTCCTTCGCTATAACATTAATCCATAAAAAAATTAATACTTTGTTTCTCTGAAATTTGACAGCATGAAGAAATCAGAACTGTATTGACACTTTAGAAATCCAATGGGTAAATGTAATTGTTGATTATGTCTCTTCAAACTATAAGACGTAAAAATATGATTATAATGCCTCTTCAAAACTTTAATAATCTGGAACAAGGCGGTAGATTCCTTTTCACAAAATCAAATGGCCGAGTCGGTGTGGCAGTGTTTGGCTCTTCAAGTTTATGGCACTTAAAAAAATATAGCAGTAAAATAATTAATTTCTTACAGTATTCACCATATTAGCTTCGAGAAGGAGATCCAATGGCATAGGATTATTGTATAGTTTTGCATATATTGTAATCAATATTGTGTGCTTGTATACAATAGTGTTAGGATGCAACCCATTTTGGAAGGATTCAAACGCCCAAACGGTCTAAGGATTCCAGAGAGAGCACCGAGAATAGGAGTTGGAAAGTACTGACTCATGACGTAGGTTGCAATATTCACACACAGTCTATCCATCATTAGATTTTCATTAAGCTTTTGTCCTAATGATATTGATGCTTTCTTAATTCTCTGTAATTTACGAAATGTTTTTATAGAAATGAAGTGCATTATACAATGTTCGTATAACAGTTTATTGAAATGTTCAATGGCTCGTTTGCCGATACATTCAACGAAGGAGTGTATAGGGATTGTAGAGCATGCCACATATTACTCCCAATAAAAGTCCAATATTACGAATGCAAATATCATATTTCAACCGTGAATGCAAGTGTATGGAATCTGTATTCTGGATTATGTATAGCCCGTCTCTTTATATAGCATGTAAATATAGGATTTAAAAGCAATATCAGATTTTAAAAACTATGATAAAATTTGAAGGAACATGCTATTTTGATATTTAAATTTTTGAATAATCAGTAACACGATTGTGGTTATGTAGTAGTTGTAATTCTACTACAGGAGTGACAACTTCACAAAAAACTTATGAATAATGAATTAAGAACTAGCACAACCATTTAAATTGTAGATGGTGAATACCGATAGGTCACACGTTAAGTGCCACAAATAATTATGCTTAAATGGCTTGTCTTCCACGAACTATCCATTATAAAATGCATCAACTAAGGGTTATCATGCATCTGCTATTAATTATTTTTTATATGATTGTTTATTTCAAATTTGAAACAACTGCCATAATATCAATCTTGTAACGTCCCCGACCCTCCGACCGGGCAAGAGGACGCTACTTTACACCAACATACAGGCATCTAGCCCCATGAACGTGAACATATATATATATATATATATATATATATATATATATATATAATGCTGAATCATGATATTTAAAAACATAAAACATAAAACATATTTCGAAACGTAATAATTCATATACACAACGGAAGCAAAACATGTCAATCCGCATTCATGCATATACAGATCGACATTTAACACGTATATCATCATTCATCAATGGTAAATATGAATGCAGATGCAAGTTAGGAAAGAATACTTATATTATAGAGAACTTGATCCGCAATCAACTACGTCGCTGCAACATTCCTCCCAATCATAGGCCAACGTGCTCCTTAATCTCTCAGCAATGCTACGACCGCCGAGTCGGGCATGATCCCCCAAGGAATAAGGAACTAGCAGGCTTACACATAGCCAAGATAACAAAACATGCCAAGCCAACATAGTTGGGTTTATCAGGCAAACAATGGATCAGCCAAGCCAACACAGTTGGGTTTATCAGGCCATCCAAGAGCTGGGAAAGGCCAAATGCTAAGCTGGTGAGCTCATTATGGAGCTAGGGACATCTACACCAGAACTAGCCTGACTTCCAAGACACCCACACATACCCAAAACAAGGAATCAATCCCTTCTCTGCTACACAGTCCCTTGGGCCCTGACTTCCCTTCCAGTGCTATTCAGGGGCCGTGGAGAAGAAAGCCAACCCTCTAGCTCGGTCTGTGTGGTTCCCAAACATACCAGGTTTATCAAGCAAACCAAGCCCTCATCCCTACTCCCAACACAGTCCGAAGACCAACCACTGCATGCATGCAGTCAACCAACAATTACCGCTTGGACAAGGAAAAATGACTCCTGAGTCATTCTTGGCCCTATCGTGGCCAAAATGACTCCCAAGCAACCTACAACAGCCCCAGAATGTAACAGCAAACACAACCAACAAGCATGGGGAAACAACAGCCCGTTTGGAACAACGAAGCCATCGGAAAAGCTTACATAGATCACAATGGGGAAGAAAAAATAGACTTCCAACCTGTGCGTGAGGGAAGTTTACACCAGACCTCGAAATTCAGAGGGAAAACGCACGTGATACCACTCTGTGGAGAATGTGAATGACAGTCGAAATGGCTCCCCTCCTGGCTGCATGAGACCGAACAGAAAGAATCCTCTGCGTGAGGAACATATGTCCCCCTACATGAGGATGAGCGGTAATAGAGAATGGTGAGTGGAAAGTGCGGGAGTGTTTTTTTTCCTCAGCACCATCATGGAGAGAGTGGAATAATGGAGATTTTGCTTCCTCTACCCAACATGAGGTTTGATTTGCTAGTGGAGTGTGCGTGTGGGAAATGACTGACAATCCTGCCACACCCCACTCCCCAACAATAACTGCCTCAAATACTTAGCAAAACATTAAAGTGGTAGTTGAATAAGACAATGGAAGATGATCAAATCAAAAAGAGTGGTGACACATGGCTTCCCCCCCCCCCCCCCCC
>LPNX010993572.1:155245-190748 GCA_001517045.1 Pseudotsuga menziesii
GGGTTATTTAATTAAAATGCATAGCTACATGATGCCACAGCTTAATATGTATGCAGCATGCCCCGATATACCATTGATGACAATTTCAATTCGAAACATAACATAACCAATCGATGGTGGGGCCTTGGCCTTTAGCTTCGCACCATGATTATTTACAATATATGTATCATGTATATGTAATGCATCGGGGTCAAAACTGGGGTGTTACATTCCCCTCCCCATTAAATAGCACTGTCCTCAGTGCTTTACAAAATTTGAGCAAAATGCTACACTGGTACTGCCTCAGTGTTCCACAGAATTGAGCAAAAATGGATGTGCCAATCGCATGGCATCCTCCAGCTCTCACGTAGCCTCTTCAGGCCTGTAATGCTCCCATTGCACCTTTACCTACCCTATGGCTCGGTTCTAGAGCATTGTGACATTCCAGTCGAGGATGCGCATTGGCTCGATTTGGAATTCTCCCTCAGGTTCCACCTGAATCACATCCCAATTTATCGCATGGTTAGGATCATGTACATATTTCTTATGCAAAAAAACATGAAAAACATTATGAGCTCTAGTACTAGTAGGAAATGCAAGTATGTATGCTATTGGCCCTATTCTTTCAAGCACTTCAAATGGCCCACAATATCTCGGTGACAGCTTGGAACAACTTCCAAGCTTCAAGGAACTCTTCTTTGCTTTCACTCTGAGGTAAACATGATCCCCAACACTGAATTCTCTATTCATCCTATGCTTATCTGCATAGCTTTTCTTTCTGTCCTGTGCTGCTTTCAGGTTCTCTCTGATCTTTACAACCTCTTACTCCATTTCCTTGAGCAATTCTGGTCCAAGCACAACCCTATTCACTGGGTTATCCCAAGTCACTGGTGTCCTACACCTTCTTCCATACAAAGCTTCATACAGACTCATCCCCAAGGATGCTTGCTATCCATTGTTATAAGAAAACTCTACCAAGTGTAAGTAATCTTCCCACTTGGTTGGTTTGTCCATCACATACGTGCGAATCATATCTTCAAGCACCTAATTAACTCTCTCTGTCTTCCCATCTGTCTGAGAATGGTAGGCAGTGTTGAAGTTTAGCTTTGTACCCAAATATGCAAAAAAGCCCTTCCAAAAATTGGAAGTGAACTTGACATCTCTGTCAGAGACAATTGCCTTTGGCAATCCATGCGATTTGAAAATATCCTTCATGAATATCTTTGTAATGTCATCAGTCTTATGCATAGACTTAACCGGTATAAAATGTGTTGCCTTTGTCAACTTCTCTACCACAACCATGATGGAATCATGTTGTCTCTAAGTCATCGGCAATCCTGTGATAAAATCCATGGAAATAAATTCCCATTTCCATTCCAGAATTGGTAAAGGTGTGGAAATTGAACCCAGTGTTAGAACAATTACACTCACATCAATTGCCAATTACACATGCAAAATTACTCACAAAAGAGACTGAATATGGAGCTGAACACTAAACTGTATTGAATAAGTGTACAAAACCCAACCCTGTGAAGTCATAAGCTGCCACAATAAATAATTACATGAGGGATTTGAATGCGTGAAGATGCCATTTGAATCTAGTTAAAAGCAGGCTTACTAAATCTAAACAAATCCCCCATAGGTGCATAAAGCAGTTTCCAAAATTGTCAAGGATCTCACGAATTGGCAAAATCAATTAGGAAAGCTAAAAGGTAATGGAAGGAAAACTCATACATGCTTTTCATGGGAGAAAAGAGTGGAGGATGTGGAGGACAAAAAACAAGTTAACTTCACCTAGTTAAACTTTCCCAATTGCCTTAAAACACTGAAAAGACATGCAATAAAGAAGAAAAAGTAGACATGCGCTAGGGAGGCCAGGAATAAAGCAGATTTGATTCCAAGAGGTTTCCCAAGTGCTCCATGACTCAAAATTAGCAAGTTTGAACACTATGGATGTGTAGATGACAACTTGCATAAGGTGGAATATCGAAACTAGGCAAATAAGACAAAAATGGATTAATTAATGTCTAAGGTAGCTAACTATGGGTTGATTATTCTAACACCCCCCTTAAGCCTGACTTATGAGTAATATATCAGAAAATTATAGGGCCTAGCAACAAGGCTTAGTCACCCTTTACATACTGCATGTCCATTTAACCAAGGAAATAGGCAAAAACCCAGTGGGAAAATCCTCCCTTAAACATGGACTGTAAAACAAAATTTGGAAATCTTGTCATCACTCATGCTTCACAGCATGATCAGCAATCCCCAGCAGTGATTTGATATTGCTGAATGTCTTCTCACAAAAAACTTTGGTGAAGATATTAGCTACTTGCTCTAAAGATGAACAGAAGAGTAGGTGAATGGTGCCATCATGCACAAGCTGTCTGATGTAGTGCATATGGATCTCAATGTGTTTGGTTTTCTTCTTCTGAACTGGATCATTATAGATTCAAATGGTACTTTGATTATCACAGTAGATAGTATTTGAGTATTCTGATTCAAAGCCACACTCTCCAAGTAACCTCTGCAACCATAAGCATTGAGTTGTTGCATTTACAACTCCTCTGTACTCTGCTTCTGTAGATGAGAGTGCAATGGCACTCTGTTTCTTGCTTGACCAGCTGATTGGCCCTTCTGCAAGCATGAACACATATCCTGATGTTTACTTTCTGTCTATGCTATCACCTGCCCAATCACTATTAGTAAACCCAATCAAATCAAGATCAGATTTAGCTTTATAGAAGATTCCAGGTGTCCTTGTTCCCTGAACAAAGTTAAGGATCCTTTTGGCTGCTTTCCAATGGATCTCATGAGGCTGATCCATGTATCTAGAAGCCACACTTACTGCATAAGAAATATCAGGTCTAGTATGTGTAAGATACAACAAACATCTATTCAATTGCCTATACATTGTATTGTTTACCATAGGTGAAGAATCATCTTCTTCAAGATTCACTCCTGAAAGGAAAGGAGTCTTGCTTGGCTTGCAATCCTTCATTTTGAATTTGTTGAGCAAATCCAAGGCATACTTGTACTGGTGCACCTTGATTCCAGCTTTGGTTTGAGCAATCTCAAGCCCTAAGAATTGGCTCAAAAGCCCCAAATATGTCATGGAGAAGGCTTGGTTCATCACACCCTTCAAGGAAGCAATTTCATCCTTTGAGCTTCCTGTAATGAGAAGGTCATCAACATATAACACAATGATCATTAATGAACCATTAATCAACTTCCAATAAACATTTGGATCTGATTTGCATCGAACAAAATTCAGTGATAGCAGAAAGCTATCAATCTTGGCATACCAAGCCCTAGCGGCTTGATTAAGCCCATACAATGACTTCTTTAGCCTGCACACAAGAGATGGGTTAGTAGCAAATCCTTGAGGCTGCTGCATGTATATCTCTTCAATGAGATCTCCATTCAAGAAGGCACACTTTACATCCATGTGATGTACCTCCCATTGCTTTGAAGCTGCAATGGCTAAGGCTATCCTGATGGAGTCCATCTTTGTCACTGGTGCAAAGGTCTCATTGTAATATATGCCATGAACCTGTGAGTAGCCCTTGGATACCAATGTGGCCTTGTACTTCATAGGTGAACCATCAGCAGCAAATTTGGTCTTGTACACCCACTTACATTGAACTAGCTTCCTCCGTAGGGGAATATCAACCAGCTCCCAAGTGTTTCTTTTCTGGAGTGAGATGAACTCTTCCTTCATGGCTGCTTGACATATTGGATCTCTTGTTGCATATTCATATGTCTGAGGATTTCTATTTGCTTCTTCATGCAGGAGCTCTCAAAATGATTGCCCTTAATACAGTATGTGCACTTGCTCATTTCTCCTTTATTCTTCTTCTTTTGGTAGTTCTTCTTGGAACCTTGAGGCTCCTCTAGAGACTTATTCTTGTCTCTCTTTTGCTCAGGTGGATTTTTAGCTTTCTTTTTGCTTTTTGAATCCACCCTCAAATCTCCAACAACCAGAGCTTGGTCTTTGGATGGTTTGATGGTGCCCATCATCACCAACTTATCTTGTTCTTGTGTGAGAGATTCCATGAAATCTGCAAGGCTAGGCATCTTCTAGGTTCGAGCTGTCAACTTTGTGGCATATAAGGTTGAAACAAACATTGAATAGTTAGGGCCAAGCTTCGAGAGTATGGCCAAGACCAGCTGATCATCCTTCTTTTCAATGCCACATTGTTTTAGCTACAAAACAAGTACTTTGAACTTGCAGAAATAGAGTTGCAGGGATTCAAAGCTATTTGGACTCAGGGAGATCAGTTCATTTTTTATTTGATGTCCCCTCATCTCATCTGTCTTTCCAAAAAGATCAACAAGCTTCTCCCATACTTCATTCGGTGATGTCAATCCATCAAGATGGAAAAGGAGGTCTCTGGATATACTCAGACACAAGAGACCATAGGCCTCATCCCTCCCGTTGTGCCATTTTATCTTCTCTGCAGCTGCATTGGGCTCTGCTTCTATTGCCATAGTCACTCTGTAGAGGCCTTTCACTCTCAACAGTATCTCCATCTCTGCTTTCCATTCAAAGAAGTTAAATGGAGTCAAGATGATCTTCTGAGATTGATCCATAGCTCAGAAATTGTCCCGGCAGGCAGTAGAATGCTCCTAGTCAATGATGTCGAACCTGTAAAACAAATTGGAAGGAGAGAAATCGATCTACAAAGGCTCTGATACCATGTGGAAATTTAACCCAGTGTTAGAACAATTACACCCACATCAATTGCCAATTACACATGCAAAATTACTCACAAAAGAGACTGAATATGGAGTTGAACACTAAACTGTATTGAATAAGTGTACAATAGCCAACCCTGTGAAGTCATAGGCTTCCACAATAAATAATTACATGAGGGATTCAAATGCATGAAGATGCCATTCGAATCTAGTCAAAAGCAGGCTTACTAAATCTAAGCAAATCCCCCATAGGTGCATAAAGTAATTTCCAAAACTGTCAAGGAGCTCACGAATTGGCAAAATAAATTAGGCAAGCTAAAAGGTAATGGAATGAAAAATCATACATGCTTTTCATAGGAGAAAAGAGTGGAGGATGTGGAGGACAAAAAACAAGTTAACTTCACCTAGTCAAACTTTCCCAATTGCCTTAAAACACTGAAAAAGCAGGCAATAAAGCATAAAAAGTAGACATGCGCTAGGGAGGCTAGGAATAAAGCAGATTTGATTCTAGGAGGTTTCCCAAGTACCCCATGACTCAAAATTAGCAAGTTTAACCACTATGGATGTGTAGATGACAACTTGCATAAGGTGGAATATGGAAACTAGGCAAATAAGACAAAAATGGATTAATTAATGTCTAAGGTAGCTAATTGTGGGTTGATTATTCTAACAAAAGGATGCAACAAGCCTGTTGGATGTCGATGTTCAACCTTTATCTGTTGACATTTCATGCACCTTGAAATGTATTCAACCATATCATTTTTCATTCCTTGCCAAAAGAACTGCTTTTTAGCTGTAGCAATTGTCTTCTGATATCCTGGGTGACTAGAATACAGAGCTTGATGGATCTCATCCATAACAACTCTCCTCAAATCTGCTACATTCGGAATATAAATTCTTCCTTTATAAGTAAGAATTCTATCTTCTTCCAATTTATATTCCTCATGAATACTTCTTCTCAAGACTTTGCTGTTGCAATTTGTCTTTTACCTGCTCATACAATTCATCTCCGGAAACATGATTAACAATCTACTGCCTTAAATTTGATTAGCAAATACTAAGAGATGCCACATGCATTTCCTATACCTTCTTGCTGAGCGCATCAACAACCTTATTCTCTTTTCCATTTATGTGCTTGATTTCAAAATCAAACTCACATAAAAATTCCAGCCATCTTGTTTTCCTAACATTCAAAGTAGGATGATCAAACAAATACTTCAGACCACAATGGTCTGTTCTGAGCTCAAATCTTCTACCCATCAAGTAATGCCTCCACATCTTGAGGGCATGTACTATGGATGCAAGCTCTAGATCATGAGTGGCATAGTTCTTCTCATGCTCCTTCAGCTTTCTTTACTCATAACATATCACATGGTTGTCCTGCATAAGGACTCCTCCAAGCCCTTGTCTGCATGCATCGGTACATACCACAAAATCCTTATCTGGGTCTGCAACTTTCAATATTGGTGCACTGGTGAGAAGATTCTTCAACTGCTGGAAGCTCTCTTCAGACTTGGAAGTCCATTCGAACTTTACCCCCTTCTTTTGCAAAGAAGTGATGGCATGTGCAACTTTGGAAAATCCATCAATGAATCTCCTATAATATCCTGCAAGCCCCATAAAAAATCTTACATCCATCACATTTCTTGTAGTAGGCCAATTCATAATGGCTTCAATCTTCTCAGGGTCTACTGATATACCCTCTTCTGAAATAATGTGACCCAAATACTGAATTCTATCTCTGTAGAAGTCACACTTGCTCAGTTTTGCATATAGCTGATGTTCCTTGAGCACTTGTAATGTCAATCTCAAATGATCTTCATGTTCTTCCTCATTCTTAGAATAAACAAGAATGTCATCAAGGAAAAAAAGAACAAACTTGTCCAAATACTTGATGAAGACACTGTTCATAAGGCATATAAATGTAGTTGGTGCATTTGTGAGACCAAATGGTACCACTACAAACTCATAAAGTCCATACCTTGTCCTGAAGGCTATCTTATGAATGTATTCATCCTTGATTCTCACCTGATGGTAACCGAACCTCAAGTTAATATTGGAAAATACCTTTGCTCTCATTTGATCAAAGAGGTCATCAATCCTAGGCAAAGGATATTTATTCTTCATAGTAACCTTGTTCAACTGTCTATAATCAATACATAACCTTAGTGTACCATCTTTCTTTTTCACAAACAGAACCGGTGCTCCCCAAGGAGACACACTCGGTCGGATATACTTCTTTTCCAGCAACTCTTGTAGTTTCATCTTCAAATATAGCATCTCCAGTGTACTCATCCTGTAGGGTGTCTTGGACACTGGTGCTGCTCCTGGCACAAGTTCAATGGGGAAATCAATGTCCCTCTTTGGAGGAAGCCCTAGAATTTCATCAGAAAACAAATCCTTGAATTCCTGTAACACCTGATAGTCCTCCAACCTAGGAGTCTCATCTCCTGTTGGTTCCAGAATATGAGCTGCATACAACTGGCAACCTTTCCTACAGAACTTCTTCAACTACATTGTTGAAACCTACCTTACTAAAATTACCTTCAGAATACCTTTCACTACTATTGGGTTTCCTTCCTCATTCGTGCATTCAAAAGTCTTGTTATAACAGTTAAGCTTCACTCGGTGAGCTTCTAACCAATCCATTCCAATGAGAACATCATAGAAACCAAGCGGTAGAACATTCAGATCTACACAAGTGATCAATCCATTCATAACCAATGGACATTTCTCTACCACTTCACTGACCTTTCTCTTAGTCCCCATGCCTAGCTGAACTAGTCAAGGTTTCCTATGCGTGTCCTTCTTAAAAGCACAAATATCCACTATTCTAGGAGTAATGTAACTGTGAGTAGAACCATGGTCAATCAAAATAGAAACATATTGTTCAACAATCTTACCTGCAACTTCAACCACAGCTGACTGGTGATCTGCTTGGTGGTCCTCCAGTGCTGCATAAATTCTAGGGACTGCCCTTGCTACTTGACCAACTGTTTCTGCTTCTTGAATGTTATAAGCTGGCCTTTCACTCTCATTCTCAAGTGGGCAAGTCTTGTGCATGTGGGGCCCTCCACATCTCCAACATTGAAGTGGTCCTCTATTCTGTGGTGGATCTTTAGGTTTTCTACCTGTCACTCCAACTGGATTACTTGCAGCTTGGGATGGCTGCTTCTGCTGATTCCTGAATCTAGAAGGTTTGAAACCTTTCTTCCTTTGGTCGAACTTTTCATTCTTCTTGTCCTTCCATGCCTTATGGTAATCAGGTTTACCTTTTATTTTCTCATAGCAATACTTGGCCTTCCTTATGGCTTCTTCAAGAGTTCTTGGTTCATAAAACTCAATTCTATCTTTATAGGCTTAAGGCAATCCACTCAGAAACTGCTGAAACTTCACTTTTTCATCTCTGATGTATCGGAAAAACCTCAATGGTTCCAAAAAATTGTTTGCATATTCATCCATGGTCTGTTGTCCCAATCTCAGCTCATGGAACTCCTTAATCTTGTCATCATAATACCTGTAAGAGTGGTATTTTTGCCTGAAATACTTCTTGAACTGTTTCCACTTCAGTCTTCTTTCACTGATCCTCTTTACTTGCTTGAAGTGTTCCCACCAAATGGATGCTCTTCCATTCATATTGAATATGGCAACTCGTGCCTTCATGTTTCCTGAATAATCCTGCACTTGAAAGTAATTTTTTATCCCAAGAATCCAAGATTTCGCTTCTTGTTCCGTCTTTACCTCAACATCAAATGTAGGAGGTTTAGCTTTCCTAAATTCATCTCAAGAGCGATCCCTATGGTGTCTTCTTCTTTTCCTCTTATGAGAATATGAACTTGTATCTCCACTGGATTCTTCAGAATCAGATGGTCCACTAGAAGTCCTTCTCCTTCTCTTAGTACTGCTCTTACTTCCTTCTGGCCTTGATGTACCCCGTCTAGAGTCTATCTTCCTTTGCAAATCTGTCAAACTTTGTAACAAGCATCATTCCCTTGATGTTGCTCTTCCTGGAGTTTAACCAAGCTTCTCATGGTGGCTGCAACATATGACGGTGTCTCTTGGAATCTCCTTCCATTAGACTCTATGTCACTATTTCTATTACGGTCAATTTCTCCCATGGCATCTCTCGCACACTCGTAGGAATCCCGAGCATCATACCCGTCATGGGTTCTCATGAATGAACCACCCCTTGATTTACCACACTGTTCTGCCAGGAATACTACTCTTGGAGGTGTCTATAATTCTGCAAATGTGTTAGTAGCAAACTGTTAGATGCATATCATCAATATAAATCAAAACTACTTACCTTCCTCTTCAGGAATTTCATAAAACAACAATTTTGCTTAAAACACAAAATTTTCCTCTCTCTCATGTTCAACTCTGTAATCCTCCGACAGTCCGATGAAATATGCTAAAACAATTGGAATTTGCTGAGAAAATTTCCACTTCGAAAAACCCAAAATTTCCTTCTCTTCATCGGGTCTCTTCCACACTAATTTTCCGGCGTTCGGCGGGAAAATCGCCCAAATTTTTGATCTGCATCGGCGATGCCAAGGACTGTTCACCTATTTTCTTCCGTTGTATCATATCCGCATCCAACCTTCCTAACCTAATCGGCGATGAAACCAGTTTATGTAGTGCATCGACGGTCGGGTGTCTTGTGCATCGGGTGGCTAGTCGTCTCGACTTCCGTAATGGAGGCCAATAAATATTCTATGTCTTTCGCTGCCACAATCCTATCGGCCATCGAAAGGACTAACCTCTACACAACGACGATCCAAGTCACTACATTTCCTGTCATTATGGTGATCCAAATGGTAACTTACCTCCGATGTGTCGGCGATCAACTACGTTATTGCATCGGTGGTTAGTCTCCTAGGCAGCCGCAACGGCAAAAAACGATCTCACAATGGGTTCCGTGGAAATTATCTACTGTCGAACCTACTAACCATTGGGTGGGTAGTGCCTTAAACTGCCGTAACGGTGGGCCATTAAACCTTTTAACGTTCTCGATCGACGGTTTGATCCTTAATAACTTTTCGACGACCTTATACTTAAACAAAAATTTCAAGTTTTATTCTCGTCGGCTATCGGAAGCATTAATCATTGCGGCATCGACGGTTGAAGTCTCTACCTGTCAGAAGGATAGCCCACTAGCCAGCCACAATGGCGGACGCACGAACAACTAAACTTTTTTGACGTTCATTGGCAGTCCGATCTTTTAATGTCTTCCGATGACATCCATCGGTGACTTCATCAACTAACTTCCGTTGGTGGCCGATAGGTTTCAACACTAAGACAAATTTTTGAAATTTTCTTTCCACGGCGTTGGCTAATTTATCCTCTAGATTTCCCCGATTTGTCTAATCTAACCTTCGCCAAATTCCTCTTTCCTCCACCGACACCGAAAGTCAATATCGGGTGTTCCTTCAACTATATTGAGCCGACGTTTCGACGGTCTTTGGCTGATCTCCGCCGAAAATGCGGCTCCCACTTCCACTAAGTTTCACCGACGAACACTTAGAAAATTCTTTCTCCGCCACCGCGTCGGCTGCGTGATCAGCTAATTCTTGTCAATGCATCGGCTCAGACATCTTCCAAATATCGCCGATCAAATAGACTAAGCTTCATCGGAAACCAAGTCTGTATTGGACGGCCTTTCAACTAGCTGCCCGCTGCATCGGAAGGGCTCCCCACTGAGTCTTTTGATGTGCCGACGGTCTGTCCCTTAGAAAATTTTTCTTCAATGAAATTTTCTATTATTCATAGATTTCTTCCTGCTATGCTCTGACAGCCTGCCTCTGCTAACTTTCCTTTCATGGCCCATTCAGGCCCATGCTGCAACCAGGGCTCTGATACCATACTGTAATGTCCCCGACCCTTCGACGGGGCAAGAGGACACTACTTTACACCAACAGGCATATAGCCCCATGAACATGAACATACATACATATATATATATATATATATATATATATATATATATATATATTGTTGAATCATGATACCTAAAAACATAAAACATAAAACATATTTCAAAACATAATCATTGATATACACAACGAAAGCAAAACATATCAATCAACATTCATGCATATACAGATCGGCATTTAACACGTATATCATCATTCATTAATGGTAAATATGATTGTAGACGCAAGTTAGGCAAGAATACTTATCTTATATAGAACTTGATCCACAACCAGCTACGTTGCTGCAACGTTCCTCCCGACCATAGGCCAGCGTGCTCCTTAATCTCTCAGCAACGCTTCCACCCCTGAGCCAGGCATGATCCCCAAAGGAATAAGGAACTAGCAGGCTTACACATAGCCAAGATATCAAAACATGCCAAGCCAACATAGTTGGGTTTATCAGGAAAACAATGAATTAGCCAAGCCAACACAGTTGGGTTTATTAGGCCATCCAGGAGCTGGGAAATGCCAAATTCTAAGCCGGTGAGCTCATTACAGAGCTAGGGACACCTACAACAGAAGTAGCCTGACTTCTAAGACACCCACACACACCCAACACAAGGAATCAGTCCCTTCTTTGCTACACAGTCCCTCAGGCCCTGACTTCCCTTCCAGTGCTATTCAGGGGTTGTGGAGAAGAAAGACAGCCCTCTATCTCGGTCTATGTGGTTCCCAAACACACTAGGTTTATCAAGCAAACCAAGCCCTCATCCCTACTCCCAACACAGTTCGAAGACCAACCACTGCATGCATGCAGTCAACCAGCAATTACCGCTTGGACAAAGGAAAATGACTCCTGAGTTGTTCTTGGCCCTCTCATGGCCAAAACGACTCCCAAGCTACCTACAGCAGCCCCAAAACGTAAAAACAAACACAACCAACAAAAGTGGGGAAACAACAGCCCGTTCAGAACAATGAAGCCATCGAAAAGCTTACACAAACCACTATGGGGAAGAAAAAACTGACTTCCAACATGTGTGTGAGGGATGTTTACACCAGACCCCAAAATTCGAAGGGAAAATGCACTCGATACCACTCTGTGGAGAATGTGAATGACAGCCGAAACGGCTCCCCTCCTGGCTGTGTGAGACCGAACTGAAAGAATCCTCTGCATGAGGAACAAGACGTCCCCCTACGTCAGAATCAACGGTAATGGAGAATGGCGAGTGGGAAGTGCGGGAGTGTTTTTTTTCCTCAGCACCGTCGTGGAGAGAGTGGAATAATGGAGAGTTCACTTCCTCTTCCCAACGTGAGGTTCGATTTGCTGGTGGAGTGTGCATGTGGGCAAGGACTGACAATCCTGTCACACTCCACTCCCCAACAATAACTGCCTCAACTACTCAGCAGAACATTAAAGTGGTAGTTGGATAAGACAAGGGAAGATGATCAAATAAAAAAGAGTGGTGACACATGGCTTTCCCCCCCACCCCATGGCTTAAGGTTTAACATTCCCCCTCCTCCTTATCCTCATGAGAATCATGCCCCTTCTCAATTTAGTTGCAGTGAACATAGCTGGTTGGGTTATTTAATTAAAATGCATAGCTACATGATGCCACAACTTAATATGTATGCCGCATGCCCCGATATACCATCGGTGACAATTTCAATCCAAAACATAACATAACCAATCGATGGTGGGGCCTTGGTCTTTAGCTCCACACCATGATTATTTACAATATATGTATCATGTATATTTAATGCATCGGGGTCAAAACCGGGGTGTTACAAATCTAGACAATACACTTGTCTCATCCTCGTGCAATCTAAGAAAAACATAGATGCTAGTCCACCCAAAATTCTAAGATACAAACACCTATCGATCTAAACACCAAACTCTCTTAGGTTATTGCCAAGTAGCAAATATTTTTCTAAGCATGCAACCAAGATTTATATATATGTTTTTCAACCCTTTTAAAATCCAGTATGAAAATTTTAAAAATAAATCCATCCTATTATGCTTTGTACAAAGTCTATTTGTACATAGTATATGACGTTCACAAAATAAAGATTAGTATATGACGTTCACAAAAAAAGGTATTTGTTGAGATTTCTACTTTGGAATATTGACATGGTCGTAAGAAAATAATCATATTTCAGATATTCAAGTTGTGCTACGTTATAGTTGTGATACCTTATTCTATTGTTCCTTTAGCTGGAGCAGCATAGAGGCAACTTGCGATTTGGTATTTTCAATGTTGCAAAATGAGGGTGCACATGAAAAGTTGTTGCGATATGGGATGTGAAACAAAAAAATGAGGGTGCACAGAAATAGTTGTTGCAATATGGTATTTTTGTTTCTAGAATTAGCATCCATTTAAAACATCAATAATGAACAAATAACATTGGATGGATGCTAAAGAAGGTTGTGGGCATTGGCAGCCAAATGTTCAGCAATGCAATTAATTAGGGAAGGTGTTTTATTTGAGGTGGAGGAAGTGCATTAAATACATTTTCCAACCCCAATATTTTCTTCTTGCCCGAACAATAACACCCCAATTTGATCAACGAATGAGCTCATAGTTAAATGGAATTATTTATTTATAAAAAAAAAAAATTGCACATTGTAAAACTATGCAAATGCAAAGAAAATTTATGGTCAACACACATATTAATAGTGGTTGACCGAATCTCGATTACAATATATACTACCTCACGACAAGTATAATAACCAAGTATATTGAGTAACTCATGTTTTTTTCAAAGGAAAAAAAACAGTAGTTTTGTTATTGAAAGGAATAAAAAGGTACAAAAACTTGACTGCAGTCATCCAAAAGGATCAATTTATCCTATATCCGAGGACAAGGTACCAACATACCAACATATGTCTAAAATTCATAGGAAAAAAATGTAGCAAAACAAAACAAGATCCCAGTAGAAGCTCGATATCACAAAATTCATCCAGAACATCAAGGAAATTGTCCTGCTTAAAAAGACAAAGATCAATAACCAACCAAACTATAATGAACCCCAATATTAGGAGATCTAAGCCAAATTATCCATTGATCCCTGAAAAGTTGAGAATTTTCTAGATATTCCTCCACACAAACCAAAGCATCTTTTGACAATATATATATACTTCACAATTTTGTTCCCTAAATATAAGATCAAAATAAATCTCATAAAAGGAGTTTTTAAGAGTCTCTATATGCTTGCACCAATGGATTAAAGAAACCACCTGTAACTAACAATTTTTTTTGACCCAGTTAATGATCATCAGAGAGTCCCCATAGATCTTCAAAGAGTCTATGCCCAACACGTGGGAAACCAAAAGAAGGCAACAAAAGGATAAAAACTCAGCCTTGGTGTTTGTTCCCCTCCCACTACATATCTTGAGTTTAAAGAAATGCTCGCCATTCAACTTTAGCACACAACCTGCACCACAAGATTCCCCTTGTTCCATGCCATCAAAGAACCCCAAATTTGTAGATGAAACACGGATATTGTTGACCAATCTTATTTTATTTATGAGGAAACAGGGACATAATCCTTACACATACTAATAATTTTGATAACATTGGCAAACATATTTGAAAGCATGCCTTTAAAGATGACATTTAATTGCTAGTTTTCCAGATCTCCCAACATATGAAAATTGGTATAAGTTTCTAACCTTTAGAGCTCTATACCAGTTGCAAAAATTGATCTCAAGAGAGTCCATAGCACATTCGTGTTGAATGTGTAGTGATTCGCAAACCTTACCCCACCGTATCTCTGCAAAAAGATCAAAAGATAAATAAATGGAGAATAGGATCATATTTGGCTTTACACAAAGAACGAATGTTGGGTCCAATCCATCCTTTGTAAAGAAGGTTATCTTAAGTTAGAAGGAATTTTTCAAAATATAACGACATTAAACATTTAATCTTCATGGATATCTTCCACTACCATAATTTTCCAAACCACCATTTAGGAACATCAAAGAAATTATTCAACATAATGGTTGAATAAGTAGAGTTTTCCATGACCTAACCCTTGACCTGGTTGTAAGACTAAATCAGTTCATCCTCCTTAAAGGTTAATATGAAAATTGGATTATTAAAATACAAAGTGTAATCCGACCACTCTTCATCCCAATTAAACCCTAAATCCAAATCATTTGAGGTCAACTTGTAAGAAGGATCAGAGTTGAGACATCTAGAACTTTTTATGTGGACCAAAGTAATGAAACCAAACTTATCCAAGTATTCTTGTAAGCAAGGAGACACAATATAGTTTTCATCATTTCTAATTAATAGATCCACACCAACCAGAACATTTATACCATTTCCAACGTTCTAGGTCAAACCTTTTCTAATCCAAGAAAATGCCTTGATGAAATCTCTCTAGAAATTTGAAACATTCCAAATGTTTTTTAATGGATTCCTAATCCATCTAAGTATAAATCCTTTGATATATTTTCCACGAAGCACTTCACTCCATAATCCCTTTCTAAACAAACCCCTCCTCATACTTTTCATGCTTAAAGAAATGCTAAACCACTGAAGATTTTTTTTATCCCAACCACCCAAACATTTAGGCTTAGACAGTCTTTCCTAATTAGCCAAATGATATTTACCTCCTTCACCACAACCCAACCATAAGAAATTAAACATCATAGTTTTGATCTTGGATAGAATATATTTTGGCACATGTGCTAAGGAGAACAAAACGTAGGAATCCTAACAAGCATAACTTTCAACAAAACTAATATTCCTCCTAAAGTTAGGCTTTTGTAAGTGCGATTATTAATCATTTTCTCATACTTATGAATCAACCTCAACCAGTCTTTGGCACCATAGCAGTTTGAATTTAAAAAATATCCTAAATATTTGAAACTATCATCTAAGTTGGACATCTGATAAGAGAGGAAAGATGAAATCTATCTTGAATTCTCCTCATCCACCCAATTCTTGAGAAAATTTTATTTTTTAACACTAACTTCTATGTCATATGCATTACAGAACAAAAAAACAATATCTGCAAAAACCTTCCATTCATCCACAAAACCAAATCCAAATAAGACCCCATCATCTATAAACAATAGATGAGTAATAAATATAGAAGTATACATTTCTATACTCCTTGATTTGTCTTCAGTTTTAACCACAACTATTAATCTACTTAAGTCCTCTATAACCAAAAAAAATAAAAGGGGCGAGAGTGGGAAACCTTGTATGATACCTTTGTTTCTTGAAAAAAAGCATGAGAGAGCACCATTAATAAGGACAACAAATTGAGAAGTATTCACACATGCCATGATACAATTGACCACCATAATAGGAACACCTATCTAAAATAGGAGTAATCTTAAATAGACCTAGTTGACCTTGTCATAAGCTTTAACATGATCCATTTTCAGAATAGCATCCAGATCCTTTGTCTTTATGGAATACAAACATTCTTGAGTCACACCAACAACATCTAAGATTTGTCTATTCACTAAAAAACAAATTGTTTTTTGGACATCACATCTGCTAGTTTTGTTTTCAATCTATTGGCAATAATTTTAATGATGAGTTTGTATGCAAGATTGCAAAAAGAGATAGCCATGCACTCATTAAAAGTTTCATGTTTGGCGGATTTAGGAATAAGAGTGATAAATGTGGAGTCTAGTGCTCCAGACATGTAACCTTCCACTATTTGCAGAAGTTTCTGTCCTAATAGATCAAGAAAATCAATATAAAATTCAGTAGGCCAACCATCAGGATGGGGAATCTTGTCCTTAGAAAATTTATTCAAATCATATTTAGTTTATTGTATTGCCACATCTTTCCCAATGTCCATAACCTCCTCTGGAGTGAAAAAGGAAGTCAATTTTTCAATCACCCAAAGTTGAGAGACTATGTCATGACTTCAAGTATCCATAAACTACTTGCTAAAATGTCTTTGGCAGCTGAATGAAGATCAACTTGATTCTAAACAATATTCCCTTCTTCATCCTTCAAGTTCCAAATTGAGTTTAAGTTCCTTTGATAATTGACATATAATTGTGGAAGAAATTTTTATTATTATCTCCAAGGGCCACCCATAAGGCCCTACTTTTAAAACAACAAGTTATTTCCTCTTGTTCGAGTAGGTGGTACTTCTAATGTTCCATATTTAGTAACATCCTTTTATCATCCTTGGAAAATAAACTTGAAGGCTTTGTTTTGAAGATCCTAGCAATCTCATCTTCAATGTAACGTCCCCATCACCCAACTCAACCAATGGGAGGGGACATTACGCTGATTCGAGACCTCCAATTTCACCCCAAACCCAATTAACTAATTCATAACAAATAAAATGTGTGTGCAGAACATAAATAAACATACAAAGTGGAAATAAAATCGATCCACACACTATTAACATGCATATACAAGTATAACATTACATGCATCAATTAAATACATTTGAAATTCAAATACACAAGAATACTTATCTTTAAACAACATAGATCCAAGCAACTAGTTATGTAAGAGCGATTTTCCACCCAACCATAGGAAATATGTCCAACATCTACTTTTTATGCTTGGAGGCCACCTCCAAGCAAGGATATGAGGCCGCCAAGGAGAAGGAAACACCTACAATCTTCTCTTTGTCTTAGCCCACAATCCGATTTTCTCTCTATGCTTAGCCAAATACTCATACAGAGCTCTACCAGGATCTCACTCAACTCTCATAGCCTTGGCTTCCACAATACATGCCCCACACAACACGCTTCTTGGATAAGGCATCCCCTTCATTGATCATGAATCTCTTTGGGGATCCATATTGTTAAGTGCTTCCAATGTGTGCATAGAAGAAGACCAAATTGCTAATGTTGTTGGAGAACCACCTGCAACCTCAATTCACGGCTTCATAAGAATCTACGGGAAACATATCTCAATGGGAAAGGGTCCCCAACTTTCCCATCCTCTTTGCTCACCTACAACCATTGATTTTCCCTTCCAAATTTGTAGCTTTGTCCCTAAATTCTAATTTCCTGGGTTATACAAGTAATGACCAACATCACAAAGCTCTGAGTAGTGTAGATCTACATGAGAGTGTGAGAGAATGAGGATTGACTCCAAGATGTGTGGGAAATGGTGACAAGACAAAATCCATAACTTCTAACAATAGAAGAAAGGACTTCTCACATCTATAGACAGACTTGTGGCAGTTGACATAACTCTCATTAAAGTGCAGTCAGTCCCATGCTTCAATAACTGTATGAGGTAACTTTTCCCACCAACCCCACACATGCATTCAATGATTGGAAAATAGTAAAAAATGAGATAATTGACTTATTCGAGTCACATGACAGAATTTGGGTGAGTTCTAAAGCTGAAACTTGGCATCAAGGATTAGCTTCCCATATGCCCCGTTTCCTCTTCCCCACTGGTGGAATCATAACCCATTTGGTTCTCTTTACATAACCATTGTTGGACCATTTTACTATTTATCCACATAGTACTTATATATATTTTGAGTTAGCTTGATAAGCCAACCATCCAGTTCAAATAACAATATTTGATATCACATATCCCTATCCATTCACTAGTTGGGACATTCCTTGAGCTCCTCACTAAGAATCCAAACTAGCATATTTACATCATTTACATAATTTAATTGAATGCATTACAAGGGTAAAATTGGGTGTATTACAATACCCTCTCCCTTGGAATAACATTGTCCTTGATGTTCTCTTTATTTTCAACAAAGTTCGATGTCCTTCATTTCGAATTCTTTTGTAATTCCTTTCTCTTGAAGACAACTTTGTCTTGCTGCTAGCTATCTTGGATGGCAATGCTCAATTATTCATTTGCGTTATGTTGGATCACCCCAAAAGTATTTGGCATCCATCAATACCTATGCTCAAACAATGATCCAATTCACATGTCAAATCCATTCTTAGAAGATTCATCTTTTAGATTTTCTTTAGAACCATATATGAATCATATACACATGTATAATCACATTAAATCAATAAGAAGCTGCAAAATAAACCAAATACTTATTTTGCATAAGAATCTTCCTTTCGCTCCATAGGTATCCTATTTTGTCTTCAAACAACTATGGTACCCACAAGACCTACCCCACCCCACATAAGGATGGGGCAACTTCGCTACTATATAGTCTCTCATGCATACCTACCCCTTCCAGTGTTCTTCAGGGTGTGCATCGAAAGGTAACCAAGTTTTTTTTTAAGAACCTGTGTTCACCCTTCTCTTTATTTCGTTACTATATTTTTGTTGGACACTGGAGAAACCAAGTCCAGTTGTCTGTTAGTCGAATCCGACTATCATTGCAATAAAGAAATATGAATAATAATATATTGGATGATGATAATAATTACAAAGGAGGCTCTCCTTTATAGGATTTGAGTGTGAAGGGTTACACCCTTTCATATAATTAACTAATCTAATTAATAATTTATTTTATATTCATTACATTGCCACTCCCTTTAAAGGAGCTTTGTCCTCAAAGCTCGAATATTTTCCTAATGTCATTTTTTATTCTGGCTCTATGTCACACTGATGACTTGAGAGGTGTGATTTTGATTACAACCATTGCCTCATTTTTATTATTATGTCTTGGTATTTGTAATAAGTATGAACTTAGTGAAGTTTTGTTTACTCTTTTTGTACTTGTGTGATTGCTTCTTTTAAATATGTTTGTCGTCAATTGAACATGCTCAGTGTTATAGCGGATTTCACCACACTAGGTGAATCACAAATTGTATGGCCTTCCCCTGTCCCACTACAGAATCATTAGCCCCTATGGAGCACTTTTTTTCTTTTGATGTATCATTGACCATCCCTAAAAAAATTAGAAAAATGATATACGCGGCCTTTTCCCCGATAACCGCGTACATACGTGGATATTCCCTCTATAGTCGCGTACATCGCGATGTGTGCATAATCCAAAATCCTTTGGAGCGTTCCTTGACTTGGATCCGACTCATATGACTCCTGGCCTTCCATATGTCTTGAGATTGCACGGATTTAACCTTTCAATATCCATTTGAAAAGCTATATAAGGAACCCATTGAGACATTGAAAGCATAAGAGAGAATTGAGAGTAACGAAATTATAGTCCATTGTTGCCAGAACTTATGCTTGAGTCTGCATCCCTTTGTCCCTTGGAGCACTGTTGTGTTCTTCCCAAGCTTGCCTTTTTCTAGTAAGCTTGCTATCGAAGTGATGGAGGATTGAGGTGGTGGAGGCCCAAGTGGGGGATTCAGTTTCTCCGGTTCGCAGACGTGCCGTCAGAGGTTGTCACTTGTAATCTCTGATTCATATTAATAGAAATATCTTTTCCTGTCCAGTAATGTGTATTTGAATGAATATTGTATCCATTGGAATATGTCAAATGCTTATACATTATTGATTATATATGCTAGAATAGATCTAACACCATGAAATATAGTATGCTTGTATTGTTTACTTGTTGTTGAGGACATGCTATAGGAATTCAAGCTGAAGATTGGAAAGCTCAACGGGGATCTACTTCAACCGTCCCGAATAAGGTACGAGGTTCGATCCTTTAGTGTTAGATGTTTTTATTTATATTGCATATTGGGAAAGATTGATTTCTGGAGTCTAGCTATCTGTTGTGGTACCCCAAGCCATAGGAATTTCTCTCCGTAATAGAATTGGCGACTCTGCTGGGGAGTTCCTAGTAGTTGTCCTTTGGGGGCAACAATGGGCTTGATATTATTGACTTGCTCTCTATTTCTCTTTGTTTCTGGGTTGCATTTTATAGCATGTTCATCCATTGACACTCCCCTTTATTGGTTTGATCCTTGGCCTAATTTTTACCATTGCCTTCTCTGTATACGCAGGTTTTTGGCCAAAAGTCGCGTACATACGCGGATTTTTGGCCAAAAATCGCGTATACATGCAGATTTTAGACTAAAATCCTTTTTTCCACGCAGGTTTTTGGCCAAAAGGCGCATATATGGGCCTTCCCATGCGGGTTTTTGGCCAAAAGTCGCATACATGTGCCTTCCCATGCGGGTTTTGGGCCTAAAGTCGCGTACATACGCGGCTGTTCTTTATACAGTCATGTACATCCTCCCTTTTGGTGAGTTTGATGTTGGGGGAAGTTGCTGGGTGGGTTGTGAGTGTGGTTGGGTCTTCCTTGGGTCTGATGTTGTCTGTTGGATGCTTCTTTTGTGACCAGAGACCACTTTTTCATTGATTTTTCTTTGAAAGTAGTTTTAGTCATTCTTCCTTTTTGTTTTGCCATTAGTGCATTACTCTTTTTGTCTTGGTGTCTTGGTGGGATTGTCTTTTATACTTGCTACAGAGACTGAGAGTTTTAGATGACTTTTATTGCATTTTTCATTCTTTTATATTGAAAAATACAAAGTAGTTGCACTCTTAGTTGCATCTTAGATATGGATTTGAGGAGGTACTTGGATTGGATTGCTTGGATGAGAGTTGTGTTTAGGCTTTCATATAGGAAGGATTGCATTGGCATTCGAAAAGAAATATATATTTATGCATCTCATGTAGTGGCATAACCTATTTTTCATTTGACAAAGATTGCACTTAGCATTTTTTGTTATGGTGTGCATATTTATTTCACTGCTGAGTCATAATGTCATTAGTTGCACGGCCATTTCCCTTTGAGTAATTACAGCCAATTAAAATCAACGCTAATTCAAATGAATTACACTCTTTTCTTTTCTAGTGTGCACCAACAAGCTTAGGTTTTAGGATCTTGGAATAGTTCATTGTAAGTTAATTCTCCAAGATCACTAAATGACAACAACTAGGTGTCTGTCCAGGGAGTGTGAAATCCTTGGTATAACCATCGTTCTCAGGATTCTCCTCTCAAAAGGGAGTTAAGCACGAGGCAGTGTGAGCGGTTATTGATTGGGATGACCCCTAGTCATAACTGAGTAGCACCGGCGATATTGCCAGGAATGTATTCGTATCTGGGGGCTCTTTCAAGAGTTTTGGGCTTTGCTACCCTACCCATACGGTCAATCCCGCCTGCGACTGTCCACCTGAGCTTTGATTATATTGAGGTGACCTTAGTGACCTTACCTAGGATATCGAGGGGGTACTTGTAGAGGTTATTCTGCATGTGTCCCAGCCAGGTAGAGGTCGGACAACACAGTCGCTATATGTGTTGAAGCTGAGGGCCACTATAATTGGTTACTTACCTCCGCTTGTAGTGTATGGGAGTTTCGAGCCTCTCCCAGGCGAGACATACCTACTGCATTCGGGAGCTCACATACCCTACCCTTGGTTTGCTTGTATTGTTGGTTGTATATTTTCTTAGGAGTGTGCTCTTTGTGCACTAGTTGGCCTTTGGGATCGCGGTTACTCTAGTATATTTATGCTCTCTTGAGTTCAGGTCCTTTTATTTTTGGCATGCCTAGTATCCTATCACCCGTCTTGGTCCTAGTACAGACACTGGTGTTAGACTTGGGGGCATCACAACCCCTTACCATGCTCGTTGATTTGGGAATGGTCATATTCCATCCTCCACTTCATTTGTGGAGGCCTTTTATTCCCTTCGCTCGGTCTTTACACCAGTGGTCACCCTCATGGGGGGTGGTAGTGTATGCGTGAACGTTGGGTCTACACCTTATCTTCCTTTTTATGTCCCATTGTTCACTGCATTGTTTCCTTTGGGTGATATTGTCATGATCATTCCTCCCTACATCCTATAGTGTGGATTCTTTGTTGACTATTTTTGGGTTGTTTTGTTCTAATATGGTTGTCATGTAGGATCCAGTTTTCTACACTCTCTCCGAGGTTTCGACCTGTTCGTGCCTGTCACAGGTATTATGTTTGAACTGGCATATAGGTTAGGATATGACATCCGCTTGCACTTATGCATTGCCTTATGACCATTCCATCTCAACCTTAGGTACGAACCCATTCCATGGTATCACGAAACCTTCATGCTGCTGTTAGAAGTGGTACTATGTGAATGGTAGAGCTTTCCTATACATGGATGTCCTAGTTAGATCCCCTTTGCATTTGGTGCCCATGCCGTGAGTCCTCTCTTAGGTCCGGGAGTCCGTTGTATAGTATTTCCATGACATTTAGCAAGAGCTTCATACTCCTCTTGATCTTATGCTGGCCATTTCCCCCCGGACTCCCCTTGTATCAAGTTGTGGATGCATTATCATGAGCTTTTCCTGTCTTATTGAGCTTTATGCCGGCTCCCCTGACATTGCGTTTCAGCCATATAGCCCGAGCTTGTCTCATGTCTAGCCATGCAGAGCCTTTTCTTTATATCTTTCGCAGCTTGATTCCCTTTTTACCGGGAGGGTATTTTCCCCCGAGTGTCAATATCCTACACATGTATCCTTGCATTGAGCATAGGTATGTTCCACTGCTTGGAACTAGGTTGTTTTCCTTCATGACACTCGTCTCCTCCTAGTTTGTAACTATAAAGCTAGTTTATTCTTTTTTCAAGCTTTTCAAATAACTGAAAAAGACCAAAAAAACCAAAAAACCAAAAAGCCGGATAAGAAAAGATATTATCTTTGGCAGCTGTCGAGTCGTGTCGCCTTCGAACAGAGCACTGTATATCACATCCATTGGTTGGGTTATAGTTTGACTTTAGGAGCTATACTCGTTTATCTGAGTTTTATCTCCACCGACTGGTTAAGCTTCCAGTCCCTATGGAGCCTCTATTGATGCCTCCTGCGTCATAAAGATGTCCCAGTTTGTATATCGAGTCTATGCTACCTTCATTCAGTCACCATACGCCGTTATGCTCTTGTTAGAAGGAAGTTGAAACCTGAGTCGGCCATTCCTCAGTTATCTTGACTTTGCATGTCGGCCATTCCTGGTACAGTTACTGGTTCGTGCACCTTATGATCGAGTTCTTCCATATTATACAGCCTTGCTGAGTACCTCGTGTTGGATGATGGGGGATGCCCTAATGCCCTCCTTCCAGCGGATTTCATTCCATCAACTTCAGATCATTTATTTTGGGATTGGAGTCTAGAGTCATTTTGAGTGCCTTGAGACTTACAGTCATCAGTGGCAGGTTCTCTCGCCATCGATAGTTTTGGGAATACATCAATGTCCCCTGATCGATGGATTCTCTCAAGTGTTCGACCTCAACACATTTATTCACACTTGTTAATTTGCACTCTAGTACCTTGATTCCCATTTTCATTATTGGTGGGTGATCTCGTGTTTGTTAACAGTATACATCAATGACCGGTAATCAGACAATGGAATACTATGTTCGACCTCGACACCTCTATTCGCATAGTAGGACATGTACTCGTAGTGGTTTGTGTAGAAGACCTTCCAGATTGGTGGCATCCACTATATGCTACCTCCTTGATCGTGCCAGTGTTCATGAGATTTCAGCTCTCGTGACTTGTTCCAGTATATGTCAGACATTTCCAGCCACTATGGAGATCTTGATCTATTATATATCTTCAGCCTTTGTGGAGATCTTGGTCCTTTGTATATCTTCATCATGGAGAGTCTGATCTATGTATATTGTACGTGGCGATGACCACATATGTGTTATCATGTTTCATTCCTATTCATGGCCATTGTACTCTTATGTATCCGGGACTGCTATATGTATTTGCAGTTATATGCAGAGTTGTATTATGGTATTATGATGATTGGGTGGTTGGTCTTCCATTTGGATACCTTCATCACTTCACTTCTGGGATGGACTTATAATGTATTTCGGCCATCGTATAACCCCTCTGATCTCATACATTAGGGGGCATCTGTTATAGCGGATTTCACCACACCAGGTGAATCACACATTGTATGGCCTTCCCCTGTCCTGCTGCAGACTCATTAGCCCCTATGGACCACTTTTTGTCTTTTGATGTATCATTGACCATCCCTAAAAACATTAGAAAAATGATATACGTGGCCTTTTCCCTGATAACCGCGTACATACGTGGATATTCCCTCTATAGTCGTGTACATCGAGATGTGTGCATAATCCAAAATCCTTTGGAGCGTTCCTTGACTTAGATCCGACTCATATGACTCCTGGCCTTTCATATGCCTTAAGATCGCACGGATTCGACCTTTCAGTATCCATTTGAAAAGCTATATAAGGAACCCATTGAGACATTGAAAGCATAAGAGAGAATTGAGAGTAACGAAACTATAGTCCATTGTTTCTAGAACTTATGCTTGAGTCTGCATCCCTTTGTCCCTTGGAGCACTGTTGTGTTCTTCCCAAGCTTTCCTTTTGCTAGTAAGCTTGCTATCAAAGTGATGGAGGATTGAGGTGGTGGAGGCCCAAGTGGGGGATTCAGTTTCTCCGGTTCGCAGACGTGCCGTCAGAGGTTGTCACTTGTAATCTCTAATTCATATTAATAGAAATATCTTTTCCTGTCCAGTAATGTGTATTTGAATGAATATTGTATCCATTGGAATATGTCAAATGCTTATACATTATTGATTATATATGCTAGAATAGATCTAACAACATGAAATATAGTATGCTTGTATTATTTACTTGTTGTTGAGGACATGCTATAGCAATTCAAGCTGAAGATTGGAAAGCTCAATGGGGATCTACTTCAACCGTCCGGAATAAGGTATGAGGTTCGATCCTTTAGTGTTAGATGTTTTTATTTATATTGCATATTGGGAAAGATTGATTTCTGGAGTCTAGCTCTCTGTTGTGGTACCCCAAGCCATAGGAATTTCTCTCTGTAACACTCAGCATACATTACAACCTTAACTATTTTCATGTTGTTATCCCCAACACATTTTGTGTCAGTTCCCTTAATGTTATTTATAGCCGTCTTTGTGATGATATCTGTCCTTCGTGTGTTTGTGATTGTGACATTTTTGTCACAGCATTGATCATCTTTATTGTTAGCAACATTGGCTTGTCTCTTATCACAATCTTTGTCAGGATCATTCTTCTCTTTGGAAATTATTTCTTTTTCACTTCCCTTATTACTAGGGTATGCTATATCTTTGTATTGCATGTTATATTGATTGATGCCATTACTCTCATCAGGGATGACATACTGGCCTACTCTATCTTCCTTTTTTTCATCAACTTGGGTGGCTTCTTCTACGTGATTTTCTCCTTCATGTTCTATTTCTTTAAACGTTTCGTCAATAGGTTTCTTTATTTCATCCATATCCTGAAGGATTTTCTCAAGGAGACTCATGAATTCGTCACTTTTACTATAAGATGTCATGGATGTTTGTAGAACGCTATTTTGGCCTTTTAAGGTGAATTTTTGAATAATAATATATTAATTAATTTATTAATTAATATTAATATTATTATTATTTTTCATAAACTATATTTTGCATATAGTGTTTTTTAACAAATATTATAATAATAATATATATAATATATATATATATATATTTAAATATATTATTATAAATATATTACAATGTGATATTATATTATATTATATATTATATAATATAATGTACTATTTGTTTTGTTATTTTGCAGGTTAGCGTGGAGATGGAAGGAGTGACGGTGTGTGAGGGGACGGTGTTGTGAGGAGGCGACGAGGGGAGGGAGAGCTGTGCGGGTATGGAAGGTTGGTGGATTGGAGGTGGAGGGAGGAGTTGAGTGGGTTGGCAAGCGGGAGAGGGAGTCGAGCTGAAGAGGAGGTGGTGTGATGATTGTGTGCAGGTTGTGGGAGGCAGTGATGCGTAGGGAGGAGGAGCGCCGAGGGAGAAGCACGAGAAGTGAAAGAGCTGGGGGAAGAGGGGAGCGGGGAGTGTGAGGGAGGAGGAATGGAGGTTTGTGTGGGAGAGGGGTGGAGCAGAGGATTGTGGGCGAGTTAGAGAGGAGTGTGAATGGGGAGGGTGAAGCGTGGAGTGTGCACAGGGGCTGCGTGGAGGTGCATGAGGGTGTGGGGAAGTGCGGAGGATGCAGCAGGTGGATGGAGAGAGGGAGGTACAAGGAATAAGGATGGAGAAAGAGCGTGGTAGTGGTAGCACGAATGGAGAAATGGGGAGGGAGGATGGAATGATTGTATGAACCTGGAACCTGGAGAGAATGAGTGATCTAGGAAGAGCCGAAACCAAGCTCTGATAGTAGGAGGAGCCGAATCCGAGCCTCACCCGAGGAGTTGACGAGCCAAGTCCGAGCTCAGAGAGCAGGAGTGAATCTGCTCTGATACCAAATGGAGCAACCGAGTCCGATTGTCTGTTAGTCGAATCCAACTAACTTTGTAATAATGAAATATGAATAATAATATATTGGATGATGATAATAATTACAAAGGAGGCTCGCCTCTATAGGATTTGAGTGTGAAGGGTTACACCCTTTCATATAATTAACTAATCTAATTAATAATTTATTTTATATTCATTATAGACACATATGCTTTGTAATTCGTCCCATGAGTATATTGTATTATCCCACGTTCATGGGGAGTAACAATTATTTAGATTAGAATTAGTATATAAGTACATGTTGAGGCCAATGAAGGCCTCCATGAGTTATTTTGTATTGAGCTTGCTCAAAGGAGGATGCCCCCTCAAAGTGGCTTGCAATCAATAAAATTCCTTCTATGCTCTGCTATTTCTGTTATATCGTGCATTTTCATTATTTATTGTAGGAGGTTTCTCACATCTGGTATCAGAGCACTTTCTTAGGCTCACGCATAAGTGGAATTTCTGCTATTTTTTCTTTCTTTTGTAGTGCTTCCCAACGTTGTGATTATTGTAGTAGTCCTTCTTCTTTGTATTTGTATTGTTCATTCGGATCACGGAATAACGTCTATCCACTTAACTGTGGGAATTACTTGGGAATAACCCTATAAATCATTGTGAGGAGTACCATAGGAACCCCGAAGTAGATTTCCATTGAGAGAACCCACCAAGTGAAAAATGGAAACGACCCCTACTTGATTGACTAGTTACCACTTGTGAGGTAAACCAAGAGTTGTCATTTGTGGCAAAGATATTAACAGTTTTACTTGAGCCGTGGAGTGAGGGGTACTTCCCAAATACGCAAGCCGTTAGAAAACATTGGTTGCTGAGTGAATCTACTGAACCTTTAGGAATCCAAAAATACCCGGGGTCCATATCTATTTCCAATTGATAAATTACATATTACATCTGTCCATATCCATCACAGATCAATTCCATCGAAAAAAACGAGTATAAATTTATGTTTTTTATCCATATCTTCTTTGTTTTAGCTCTATTTCCTTTGCAAATTCACTGCAACCCATATATTTCCTTCCTTGAGGACCCTATCCCAAATTCCATTTTTTGAAGCCCAAAATTCTGCATTTGCCTATTTTTAGGATTTTCCATAAATTTTTTGATTCTCACCCAATCGCCTTCAAATTTTTCCATGGTGTTCATTTCCTGGTTCTGCTTTCTTGTCCCTTTTTGAAAAATTTTCCCCTTCTTTCACCCCACTTCTGAAATTATCATTTTCTGCTTCCATGTCTCTCATAAAGTGTCCAAAACCTAGTCAAACCCCAATTACCCACCCGAGTTTTTTCCAACCCCATATTTTCGTTTTTAAAAAACCTTTCTATTTTTTGTTTTTCTACCCATTTAACAAAATAAAAAAAAGTCTTGGTTATGGTTTCACCCATGCTAGATCAAAGAAACAAATGGAAGACAAACTTGCTGCCATCAATACCAAAATCCAAGATCTGGATGAAAAATTTCTCGGCCTCCTTCTGTAGCATTCAACCATGAAAAATAGATGACATGTCGAGTCTTCTATAGACACTGGGTTCTCTTCATCTAGAAATTTTCATGGGTTGAAGCTTGATTTTTATCACTTCAATGGTGATGATATGACTAGATGGATATACATGGAAGAACAATATTTTAGTCTACATAATACTTTTGATGTCAATAAAGTCCCATTTGCATCCTTTCATTTGGAACATGAATCCCTTCAATGGTTTTGTTGGTACATCAAGGATCATGAAGAGCCAAATTGAACAGATTTTTGCCAACTCATTTTGAAACGATTTGTCCCTAGTGATTTTGATGAATTCACAGGAGAACTCACTAAACTTCGTCAAACTAAAATAGTGAAAGAGTATCAGACAAAATTTGAGAAAATGGCCAATCACATAGAAGGATTATTTGATGCATTTTATAGGAGTTTTTTATCGGTGGACTGAAGGATGCAATTCAATCTGAGGTTAAAATGTTATGTCCCAACACAATTATGGAATCCCTAGGGTTGTCTAAGTCGGTGGAGGACAAGATCATAGCTTAACAATGCTCCAAATCCACTTTTGTTCCTTTCAGAAATATGGTTCCCCAAAGTCCTCCAATGATGCCACCTCCTAGAACCACTATTATCAAGCATTTGTCTGAAGCTGAGATGTGAGCATGTAGAGAAACAAGGATTTGTTATACTTGTGATGATAAATTCACTTGGGGACATTGATGTGCCGAGAAAAATCTATATCTCTTGGATGTGGATTCTCTGCCTACACTTGAAATTTTTGACGATACCTAGAATCCAATAGATGATGAGGGTGACATTCAATAGCTTCTTGTTGACCCTCCTACTCAAGACGACCATCCATAGATATCTCTTCATGCATTAGCCAGAGTCATGACCCACAAACAATTTGTATTAAAGGTTTCTTCAAGAATATCCCTCTTACAATACTCATTGATTCTAGTAGCACTCATCACTTCATTGACCTTCGGATCGCCAAATAGGATGATTGTTTTGTCCATCCTTTGTCCATATTTGAAGTCATGATTTCTAATGGGGGCACCTTACCTTGCAAAGGGAAGTGTCGTAATGTGAAAATCTATATTAGATATTATAACTTGTGCTCTACATGTTTTCCTTGCCCTTAGGAGGATGTGATGTGGTTTTGGGCGCACAATGGTTACATACACTTGGACCCATCTTATGGGATTTTGCTGAAATTTGGATGCAATTTTCAGTCAATGGGGAAAAACACACATTGAAGGGCTTAAAACAAGGGTCTCTTAGCATCATCAGTTCACATTGCATGGAAAATATCCTTAAGAAAAATTCAAATGGTGTCATTGCTCAGCTCCATTTCATTCAGATGAAACCTTCAACAGTCTCCACTACTCCCTTGGATCTACAACTAATTTTGGATCGATGTGCATGTGCATTTTCTAAACCAGTGGGATTTACAACTTCAATACCAAAGGACCATCATATTCCACTCCTTCCTGGAAGCATCCCTCCCAACATCAGGTCCTATCACTACCCATTTCACTGAAAGACAGAGATTGAGATGCTTGTTCGAGACTTACTGAAGCAAGGTATTATTCGCCCTAGTACCAGTTCCTTTTCTTCACCAGTTATTCTTGTCCAAAAATAAGATGGGTCATGGAGCCTATGCATTGACTTTTGAGCACATAATTGCATCACAATCAAGGATAAGTTTCCAATTCCTATTGTTGATGAGCTTCTTGATGAGATTCATGGTGCTCATTTTTTCTCCAAGTTGGATCTTTGTTTTGGGTATCACCGCATTCAGGTTCATGAGGATGATGTTCCTAAAATGGATTTCCACACACATGATGGAAACTATGAGTTTTGGTCATGCCCTTTGGCCTCACGAATGCTTCTTCCACATTCTAGGCATTGATGAATAAAATATTCCATAGCTACTTGTGAAATTTCATTCTAGTCTTCTTTGATGATATCCTCATCTATAGTAAAACATGGGCTGAGCATCTCCAACATATGGATCTTGTACTACAACTTTTTGTGATCATCATCTCCATGCTAAACAACCTAAATGTGTTTTAGGGAAGGAAAAATTAGAGTATCTCGGGCATATTGTTTTAGCACAAGGGGTTCGGGTAGATCCTACCAAAATAGATGACATGAAAAATTGCCCTCATCCTTAGACACTCAAGATATTTCATGGGTTTTTGAGACCAAATTGCTACTACCATAAGTTTGTCAAGGATTATGGGAAGATTGAAGGTCAATTAATAACTCTATTAAAAAATGACACTTTTACATGGACACATGCTGCTGAGTATGCATTTGAAAAACTAAAACAAGCTATGTGTACCACACCTGTTCTATCTATGCCCAATTTTTCCAAGCCTTTCACTATTGAGAGTGATGCTTATGACAATGGACTTGGTGTTGTTCTCCTTCAAGATGAACATCCCATTGCATTCACCAACAAATCCATTTCCGGTAATAATTTAGCCGCCTCTATATATGAGAAGGAAATGATGGCTATTTTGCATGCAGTACAAAAGTGGTAGCCATGCCTATGAGGGAATCATTTCTTCATCAATACTGATCACCAGAGTTTGAAATATTTCCTAGAATAACAAGTCTCATCCCCAGCACAACAGAAATGAGTTAGAAAACTCATGGGTTATGAATATGAGGTCACTTACAAGAAGGATAAGGACAATCCTGTGGTGGATGCTATTTCCTGCACATTTGATGACCACATTTCTCTTTCAACTATTTCTATTCCTATTCCAAATTGGTTACACTCTATTCATCAAGGTTCTGTCAATGACGCTTCATTATCTGAAATCATCCAATGGTTGGCTAGTAACCCTTCTAGTGTACCACATTACTCTTGGGATGGTTCTTCTCTGAGATACAAGGGTCGTCTAGTGCTTCCCTCGAGCACAGATCTTCAATAGACTATCCTCTATGAAATCCATGCTTCTCCATCGACATGGAACTCTGCGTTCTTCAAAATGTATGAGCGGTAATAGTGTAACTTCTTTTGGAATCTGATACCTACCAGTGCCATAAGGGTGAAATGGAACTTCTTCCTGGATTGCTCGAACCCTTTCCCATTCCTACAAGGATTTGGATATATATTTTGATGGATTTCATTGAAGGGATCCCTAAATATGGAGGGAAGACCATAATCTTGGTTGTGGTTGATCGACTCTCCAAATATAGTCATTTTTGTGTTCTCATCCATCCCTATACTTCCTCCTTGGTCACACAATTTTTGATGGACGAAATCTTCTGTCTTAATGGAATCCCTTCTTCCATTGTCTCAAATCGCGACGCAACTTTCACAAGTCATTTTTTGAAAGACCTATTTTGCCTCACTAGCACCATACTGAACATGAGTTCAGGATATCACCCACAAATAGATGGTTAGATTGAAGTCATCAACAAATGTTTGGAAACTTATAATCATTGCTTAACCTTTAAACAACAACATCAGTGGGAAAAGTGGCTCCCTCTTGCTGAATGGTGGCACAATAATTCCTACCATAGTGCATCTAAAATGACTCCATATGAAGCAATTTATGGTCAGGAACTGCCAATGATCCTTCCATACATCCCCAACAGTTCACCAGTTCAAGCAGTTGACACGGTTCTCTAAAATTGAGATCAGATTCTTCACATTTTGTAGGAAAATATTCACATGGAAAGAAATCACATGAAACAACAGGACAATCAGTACCTTTCTAAGCACACTTTTAAATTCAGTATGTTTTTTCTTAGTCTACAACCTTACAAACAATCCTTCTTGAAACTCAAAGAGCGTAAGAAGCTAGCTCCAAAGTTCTATGGGCCATATAAGGTATTTTAGAAGATTGGGTCCATTGCATATAAATTGGAACTTCCTCCTTCTTCTCGCTTTCACCTAGTATTTCATGTCTCTTGTCTTAATAAAGTTGGCACCAACATCAGAGGACAAAATGTTTTACCAAAACTGGATAGTGAAGGATCCATCATTTGGGAGCCAAAATCCATCCTCAATAAAAGCACTTGTCATATTCTCTCTCGATCCATCACAGAGCTCTTAATTCAGTGGCACGATATGGAACCAAAGGATGATGCATGGGAACCACTCCTTCAGATTCGATAACCATTTCTACATCTAAATCTTTGAGGACAAAACTTTTCTAAGAGTGAGGGGATGTTCAGAAATTGTGTGAACCCTTCTCTTTATTTCATTAGTATATTTTTGTTGGACGCATATGCTTTGTAAGTTTCCCCATGAGTATATTGTATTATCCCACATTCATGGGGAGTAATAGTTGTTTATATTAGACTTAGTATATAAGTACGTGTTGAGGCTAATAAAGGAACCAAAGGGTTATTTTGTATTATGCTTGCTCAAAGGAGGTTTCCCCCTCAAAGTGGTTCATGATCAATAAAATTCCTTTTGTACTCTGCTATCTATGTTATATCATACAATTTTATTATTTATTGTAGGAGGTTTCTCACATTTTTGCAAGCCTTGAATCACCTGTGTATATGTATAAAACAAATCTTAAGCTAGCATGATAGCTATTCCACAACATTTAAATAACCAATTCCAAGCCAATATTCTGACTGGGTTTATCATGCATTTCATTAACTATTATGCTAAGCCAACTATCCGACTCGATTTATCAAGCATACAACAACCATTGCCAAGAAAACACCTTTTTTGGATTTATCAGACAATAAAAAGGAATACAACCACATGGCCCTTTCTCCTATGCAAACCAGTGGTTCCCTTAAGGAACTCCATAGGTAACTCAATTGGATGCAAATATCATGGCCTCACAATACCTACTCACACAACAGAAAGATGGCACCCATTCTCTACTACGCAGTCCCTTGGGCATACCCATCCCTCCAATGCTCTTCAGTATGAGCGTAGAAAGGTTACTAATACCCATGCAATCCTCCTGAGTACCCAAGATCTTACTGGGTTTAACGACACTATGGAGATAGAAGCTCATGCAAGGGTTTTATAAGGTTTCTCAACCCCAAGCCACACTTGGCATTTCTTTTTCATTTTCATCTTCAACAACCAACATCTACCCCAAGGGCATATTTTCATCATCTCACCTGCATTACATACAAGCATGCGGTTCACATGATATTTCATCATAATAATATATTTTTAATAAAAAAATTCAAATATGTTTCACATAGAAACTAAATTTCCAAAAAATGAGGTCCTTCTCATAATATCTAGCTCTTGCAGTCCATAGCACATGGTCATCCTACAAGGTGTCCCCTTGACACAATTCACAAGAAAGAAACTAGTCAATAACATTAATAATCCAATTCAAATAATAATTTACAATTTTTCCTCCTACAAAAATTAGATTTATTTAACCATGAGGCCATCCTCATATTGTTTGGCTCTTGTTAGTGGAAACACTATTTTCCTTATTGTTTATACTTGTTGCTAGAATGTGGACATGTCACAACTCTAGATCATCCAAACAATCATTAGTAGTTAATAACAAAATTTCAAATCTGAAATTTACAAATCTATTATGTTTAGAGATTAGATTTCATAGCCATGAGATCCTTCTCATAATGTTTGGCCTTTGCACATGGTAGATTCTAGTCTTTATTATATTGGACATACCCACATTTACATTTCCAAAACAATTTTACCCGTAGTCTAAAACTTCCAATCGGACCAACAATTTGTGAGTATCCATGCATATAATCCTTTCATTAAAACATTTACAATAGTCTTTGAAGTGATCTCAAAATTAGAACACTCAATAATTCAAACACTATCAACTGTTACTATCTCAAAGGAAATTATTTACATTTATTTTATATGCATCATTATCACAATAAAATTTCAAGATACATTCACATTATCTATGCAATAAAATAAAACTTCCAATACTCATGATTACACAATCATACTACATGCAACTCTCTCCTCCCAACATATCATTCTGGTAGACAATTAAACATGACTACCTTCTTCATGCAATTCCTTTCCTTGCATCCATAGTTGTTCATGAAATTACCTCATAATTTGCAATAATTCTATCACTTCAACTATTAATGAATTGCAATGATGTATTCAACTATTAATGAGTTTCAATGAAGTATATATACTACACAACCATGCACTCACAATCACAATATTTATATAATTTTTTAATGTACTTTTTCTCAATGCATCCTTGCATTGATTCATGGATACCCTAATTTCATGTCATGCATTCGACCATGATGTTTGGAAGGTCTAGCTAATGCCTTCACACCTCACCCAACCATATCCCCAATCACTTGGTTAACTATCTGGGTTCCTTCCTTCTTCATCTGAAAAAAACGATAGGAGTTCACTCACTCTCTGTTTGTTGGAAAAGAGGTTTCATCCCAGATTAACACCAATAGGAAGTTTATGGGATACGAGTGCAGCGCTATATAAATACCATTTCCAATCACATTATGGCCTTATACATGACAATTTCATATGACATGCACCGCCACAACAAGACCATAAGTCCTCACATACTTTGGTTATTAGAATCACGATCAACATACACACATGCCGTGATACTCTTCAATATGAATGCATTCAAAATCCTAAGCAATTATATGGTATAAGGATTATTTCCTTTACTACCCCCATACCTCATCATGCCCGATGGGATAACATTTGCATAAATGCATCCATTATCACAATCAAACCAAGTTATGATTATTAAACTATGGTTGAAGGTATTCTTACCTAATGTAATCAACATAGTCAAACCATTACCTACATGGATTCCATCAACATTTTTTATGTTACTTGATAAATTGGCCTCTTACCAAGGACTACACAACCCTTACACCAACCTCTTGATTATAGATTTATTGCCCTAGCTTCTCTCCACAATTTCGCTAGTAACATGCAATAGGATCATCAACATCTTCAACCATGCTTCAACCATCTTTGGTCATACAACCATCACCAATAAAAATAATTGTAATTACTGGATCATTGCATATGTATAACCTCACTACTTTTACAATTATGAAATATCATATTCATGCAAAAATAACTTCACATGCGCTATGCCCTATCTATTAATATGCCCACTAGTGCATATGCATTTGACCTATCTAATCTCTTGTAATTCCATCATAACCACTTATAATATGAAATGAGAACTATATACTATGAACGAGAACTCTACCCATAAAAACGATGATTTTTGCAAAAAAAACACCAAAAACACCCCCCAGAT
>LPNX010993572.1:195266-235266 GCA_001517045.1 Pseudotsuga menziesii
TGAGAAATGTGTCGAGTTCTCGTTTCATAGTATAAGTGGTTTCATTCATATGCCATAATTTAATGTATATATAACTTAGAAATATAAATAAAATGGCAGGGAGTTAAATAGTTCTCCCTTTCCAATCCCTCATTATAGCATGGAATACCTCTCCCATGTCATAGTTAACCCAATTTCATGGCCTCTCTAGAAAACACACAAGGGATCATTAGCTATGATTTTCTCACCAAGAAATAATTCAATACATATACACATGTATATCATTTATACTTGCTACTTTCCAAGCATGCCCTTATTATTCTATAAACAATAATAGTTTAAGGTGAGAAATTTCCCTTTTTATCAATATTGTCTTATAGATATTATTCTCTAATTTCTGCTACAACCATATTATCATCCTTATGTATATTTCCTTGGTCATTAAAAAATCCCTTGTTACACTAGGATCACATGCATTGCTGCTCCAATTACTTTGAGAAATTATGTCCAAGTCCAACTTGACCTTTATTGGACTCCTTATAGATCCTTTTCAAGGTCCAACTTGACATTGACCTTTATTCCAATTCCATATAGATCCTTTTCAAGGTCCATTATATGCCCTTATGCCTCATTCAAAAGTTTCATTTCCCATGGAAATATTTGCTACAATTCTGAACCACATAATTGATTCACACATGGGAATGCCTCATTCTTTGATTGACAGCCTTTGCATGGCCACTCTATCACTATCATGAGCCACATGACATTCCACATACTATAATGTCTTATTTTGTTAGTGACAACTTTTAGGAGAATGGAATTTTCTTACCCATTCACATTACCTACTCATAAGTTTCTAGCTCATATCCTGCAAAATATATCACCGGGCATGCATTTTCCCACAAGTATGATTCACCAATCACCTTTACAAGTTGCATGTCATTTACCTACTGGCCTATTTCATACCTTGCTGAAAATTCTCTTATGGGGTGCAATATACATCACCTATAGTCAAGAGCTCCCATGGCTTCTTTCTTGCAATTCAAATTGCACATTATAAACATAGAGAATGCATTACATACATTATGGCTAGAGAAACATCAATTCCTTTAGTTCCCTTTCTTCCATCATGCATTTTTATGAAATACAATCTACAAGAGAGTATACTTATGCACTCAACATGTTTTCACACATGCTAACATGAATTACCAGAATAGTTGACCGATTATCCCTGCTCAATGGCATTGCCTTGTGACCAAGAATCCAACAAGGCTTGCTTCCATTTTTCACATTTCTAGTACTCTTCCTCCACTTTAATGGGAGAGAACCATTACCATGATATGTGTATCATAATATTACTCACTTTGAGTCACTTTCTACTCTGTTATACTCTTGTACCATTATACAAAACTTTCCCAAAGTTTTTAGATTTTCTTTGGAAGTCACCCACATTGAGAATTTGTTGTCCAATCAAGCCTATAGGCTTTGTGCTACTTGCTATTTGAAACAACTGGAAATCTACTTAAAAAATAAGAACCTTATGATTGATTATTATGTAGTTTATCCTCATTATGTTCTTAGAGATACACAAAATAATTTTCATGCATTCTAGACACAATCCATATTGAAAATTTCTGTCAAATTACAACGACATTTGAATCACCCCCTTTAGAATCTAATTGTGCACAATATACCCCATTTTATACCACTCCAACAACTAAACTTGAACTTGAGAATCAACTTTGTCAATTAAAAAAAATGGGGGTTAAGGGGGCTTAACCCCTTGCGACCTCCCTATGCTGCTGCAAGGTAGGTCAAGGGTAGTGCCCTAATTTTATTTAGTAAATGTTTCCATTTTACGCAACCTAGCGCATAATTTCAACTATTTTTTCCAAATTTCGGGCACCTCAAATTCACCTGTGGAAACTGCTACTTCCCCCTTCTTGGTTCACACCCTTCATATGCCACCCACAACACCTTAACACTTATTAGACATAAGCAGTTTCTGGCTCTGAGGGAAGTGATTTATTGAGACCACTTTTGTGAAATTGAATGCATGAGAAGGTGACATGTTGTAAGGAGGTTTTCCTTTCAGGCTCATGCATATCAATTATATAGCATACAAGTTCACATTCTTGAAGAAATTCTAGTCATTGATCTGATGTGAACGATCTTCCACTACTGACAAGAATGACATGGGTCCCATAATTCCCAACAGTACTACAAAATCATCCTAGACTAACATATGCGTTGTAGCCCCATCACTCCTGACGCAACTTGACGAAACCATTCGTCACATATCTACATGTTAGATCACCTCCCGTTAGGCCTAAAAGTAGTTTTAAGGTCTTAGGAAAGCATTTTTGTGAACCCTCTTTTGCAAGCCTAAACACACTAAGAGATGACATGTGGGCAAGGTTATTTTGTGTCCCATTGATGAATTAAATTCCACACATCTTCACGGGCCTGAAGCACAAAGATCCATTGATCTAACCTAGGTGATATCCCATGAATGACATGACCTATGGGGGTCCCATTACACCTAACACCCCTTCCTGTTAGATTTAGACCACATGTCACATCACTTCCCATATGACCCAAAAGTGGTTTCAGGGCCTCAAGAAAGTAGTTTCTTGAACCCAATTTTGCGAGCCTAAAATCACTAGCAGTTGCCACATGGAGAAAGAAACAAGGAGGTCATCCCCCAAGCCAGGATATGAGTCCACCAAAGAGAAGGAAAAACCTATATGATTCTCTCTCTCTCTCAACCCATAGCTCGATTTTCTCTCTATGCTTAGCCAAATGATCATACATATCTCTATAGGGATCTCACTTAGCTTTCACAACCTTGGCCTGCACAATAACTACCCCACACAACACCCTTCTTGGCATAGATATTCCCTTCATTGATCCAAGTCTCTCTTGGGTGATCCATATTGTCGAGTGCTTCTAGTGTGTGCATAGATGAATACCAGAATTCTAATGTTCTTGGAAAACCACCTGTAAACTCAATTCGTGGATTCATAAGCATCTATAAACAACATATATCAATGGGAAAGGGTTTCTAGATTTCACAACCTCTCTGCTCACCTACAACCATTGATTTCCTCTTCCAAATTTGTAGCTTTGTCCCTAAATTTGAATTTCCTAGGTTATATAAGTCATGAACAACATCACAAAGCTATGACTAGTGTAGATTTGCATGAGAGTGTGAGAGAATGAGAGTTGACTCCAAGAGGTATGTGAAAATGGTGACAAGACAATTGACATAACTTTCTATAGTAGAAGAAAGGACTCTTGGTAGCTGCAGACTGAATTTTGGTAGCTGATAGAACTATCAAAAAAGTGCAATCAATCACATACTTGAATAATTGCACGAGGTGAATTTTCCCACCAACCCCACATATGCATTTAATGATTGGAAAATAGTCTATAAAGGATATAAATGGATTCTTTGAGGAACATTATAGAATTTGGATGAGTTCTAAAGTAGACACTTCGCAACAAAGATTAGCTTCCCACATTCCTCCTTTCCTCTTCCCCATTAGAGGAATCATATACCCTTTGGTGCAATTTACACAACCATTCTTGTACCATTTTATTATTTATCCACATAATATTTACATATATTTCAATTTAGCATGACATGACAAACATACAATCCAAATAACAATATTTGATATCACATATGCCTACGCATTCACTAGTCGGGCCATGCCTTGAGCTCCACACTAGGAGTCCAAACTAGCATATTTACATCATTTACATAATTTAATTGAATACATTACAAGGGCCAAATTGGGGGTACTGCATTCAATCTTAGCAATCTCTTCATAGGATTTCTCCTTTCTTTCTTTTTCCCATTTAATCACCACCCTCTTGAGACACTAAAGCTTCAAGACCAAACTCTCCAAAGGATTTGAATAATGGATGACTCTTTGTTTCTAAAGAGGTGGAATACTGCATTTGATATGGAAAAGGAAATTCCGACCATTAGGTACATGTGGCTTTTGTTACTATCATTCCCCATTCAATTATGGATGAAGAGTTTTTTTGTGGATAGGAAAATACCTTGGGCCGCTTCATTAGGCTCATTCAGAGGATGTTACATGGGGTGGATAAGAAAAGGGAAGAATTTGTGGTAGAGTTTGATATTTTAAAGTGGATTTCTATAAATATGGAGATTATATCTAGGGATAGGGTTTTTTGAAAGTGCTTGGATTATATCCACATACTGTTTGGATGTTACTACTACCAGGGTATTAGACATTTGAAAGATAAATGCTTGTTATTGCTTCTTGTTGAAGATGGGGTTTTTTTAGACAATTATTCTGATAGTGATGTGGAACTACAGGGTCTCCCTAATGTATACATTTATCAGAATTCTCATTCCAATGAATATTGGCAAAAAAAACCCTAAAGGTGTGCTTCACTCTAATTCACCCACTTTTTTTGAAGGTGTATCCAAATAGGAATTGAATTTTTATATCATAATGGAAAAATAGTGTGATAGTAAATCCTTTATTGTTGATTCTCAGGATGGGGGCCATGATGAAGGTGAATTTATTAATTCTAGTGTTTAATTTTCTTATGACATGAATGAATTTCCTATTGATGCTGGTAAGGTTGGGTTGCTAGATAAGGAAATATTTCTTCCTCCTTTTTTCTCCCATTTATGGATATCAGAAATGATTTGGTTTCCTTCGGTGAGGTTTCTTCCTCTATGTTTCCTCCTATTGGCCTTATCCTTGGTATACCCAAATTACAATTTCCTCCCCTTTCTAATTCACTTAATATGGAGAATCTTACCTCTTCGACAAGATCTTCATATCATAATCTTTTTTAGCTCTCATCAACTTTAGTACAATACTTTTTGATAGTTACAATAGTAGTGATTGTACGGTGGTTACCCTTCTCCTCAATAAAATTTTAACCTTGGAATAATAAGAGAGATTCATCAATGATATTTACCTCAATAGTCTCCCTTATCCTTAATACCAACTCCTTTATCGCATCAAGGGGAGTGATATGTTTAGGTGGTTTCCTCATTCTCAGATATGATTAAATATTATCATATCTAACATTAGGGATTCCCCTCCTAACACCTTCATCATTATTCAATTCCCCCTCCCCTATAGGCTGTTCAACATCATTAGTAGTTCATTCCCACTACGGCCTCGTTGCCATCATATAAGGATACCAAGAACATCTACTCAAGTTGATATTAAAACCAAGTTTGACCTTGACACAATATTTCATAGAGGTGACTCCCTAGTCTACTCTCATTATAATTTACTTAGATAAAATTTCACGATCATAGGGATTTCTATATTATTTGTACAAAATCATTCTTTATGTATCACCTATAAGTTTTTTGCTTCATAGGTCCTTACCATCATTTGTCCATGGGTTATCCTTTATTCTCAACATTTGCTATTTCACTCTCACAATTACGAAATATCAATACAAGGGAAAGAAACACTGCATTTCAGCTATATGAGTCCCTCTTAGCCTCATACATAAGAGGGTATCTATTATTTCCTAAATTTTCCATAAATGAGACATTTCAATGCTTGTTATGGAAAGAAATCATCAACCTACAACATGTAGCTCACAAAGCTCCTTTTTCATAAAAATTCAACATGTGGAACATGTATAATTTGAGCATGTAGATCTAGATTCGAAGAAACATATAAATAATGTGAAAGAGATCAGCAATATTATATGCAATAAATGTGTTGAGCATTAATCATTACACAAAAGAGAGAATTCAATAACAATATAGAATGTTGTAGTACGTTAAGCTTGAATGAATGAAGTAGAAAGTATAAATAGGAAAACAATTCAAATAGGTCATGGAGCAAATTTGGATTTCTCATGCAATGCATGAGATGCTAGTTAGGATTAACTATAACCATAATAGACATTCACACTCTTTAATATTATTTAACCTACCCATGAATACCCTAAGTGGACTTAGCTCTCTACATGCTAGGAGAAACTAATTGCAACTAACATAAAGCACTTGAAATTGACAAAAGGAACATGTAACTAATAGAAGGCACACGATTGAGGTGCACATCCCTTAAAATACTCAAGGAGGGTTCTATTGTCTGATAATATATAAAAAAGAGATGCATGGAATCCATGAACAATGGAATAAACTCCGTAAATTTACTCCACAACTCAAACTTCAATGTAGGACCCTATAATAAAGGATAATAAGACTTCATTTAATTGATTCAATCTCATATTCCAAAATAGACTTTATGAGTTTAAAAAATGAAATAAGGATGTTTCACGACCGTAGAGCTTAGTAGGAAGATCCATGTTGACTTAGAGGGAAAAATTGAATGGGATTTGTCCTAATAGACTCATGATATCATAATCTAAGTCCCTAGGTAGGAGAATAAATCTATGTATAGGGTTATTCTACTATAACCGTCCCCCATAGGTCAAACTAGGTGAAATAAATGCGAAACAAATGGTTCAACAATTTGTAGCCATGTTAGGTACCCATGTACCTAAGTTTCTCTAAAAACATAGTAAGCTGGAAAAACCACATGAGAAACCTCCCCTCCCATAAAAGAGAATGTAAGTGAGAAGGATAAAGAGACTACTTAGAAGGAGCCTTCAATTTCAAGGTAACTCATAACTTGTTGAATTGCTTCTCGATGAAGGGCTTTGCAAACATCCCTGCAAACATTTGTGAACTCCTTCTCTTAGGGTGCATGTAATCCCATTCACAAAATACAAACACTTTGAAGTAATTGAATGATGGCTCTTGACCACTCCTTGCTTTGAATGGAGGAAACCACTTGAATATTTTGTGTAGAACTTGGTGAATTCTAGGAGCAAAAGTTGTAGATCCCGAGTATGAAGATACATTACGAAGGCCTTCTTCAGTGAGAATCTCATTTTGGACAAGTTCTCTCATAGATAATAAGTATGAAGAGACATTTTGGATGCATTCTTCAATGAGATGAGTTGATTTGGGACAATTTCTTCAATAGATAGTAAAAAAATGTTGATCACCTCTTCTTCTAGGCCTGTAAAAGGGCCTTAACAAAGTAGTGGATCAAAACAAATGCATCTCCCATCATGGTAGGATTTGTGCAATATTCAATGAATTTGAATATATATTCATAGGCCATACGTTGTGAATATTCTGGAGTCTCTTTCAACCTGTTAATGGATATGAATATGTCCTTATAGGGAATATGTTGCAAATATTTTGGGCCTCCTTCAATAAGGCTGGATCCCTGTAAAAACTAGTATACCAACTTGTTTAGCACCCTTGCAGCTCTTGTACCATGTAGAATTTTTTCATGTAGATATAGATATTAAAAAACATAGAAATACTATGAAAGAGATAAACAATCTAACAAATTCATGAAATAAATGTGTTAAACGTTAATCATTACAAAAAAGAGAGAAGTCAATAACAAGAGATAATGTTGTATTACATTGATCTTCAAAGAATGAAGCAGAAAGTATAAATTGGAAAGGAAATTCTAATAGGTCGGGGAGGCAATTTGAATTTCTCATTTAATGCATGTGATGTTAGTTAGGTTAACTAGAGCCACAATATCCATGCACACTCTCTAAGATTAGTTAACTAACCCATGACAGAAGGAACATGAAATTTATTGAAGGAACATGAAACTAACTAAATGCACATGCATGAGGTGTACATCCCTAAAATCACTCAAGGAGGGTACTACTATCTCATAATAGGTAAAAAATAGGTACATGGAGCCCATGAATAGTAGAGTAAACTCCCTAGATTCACTCCACAACTCTAACTTGTAATGTGGGGCCCTAAAATCATGGAAAATAAGCCCTAATTGAAGGAAGTCTCCCTCATATTCCAAAATGGACTCCATGAGTTAAAAAAAAAATATATTAGGATGTTTTAGGATCCTATATTTATCCTAATAGACTCATGGGATCATATCCTAAGTCCCTAGGTAGGAGAATGAATATATGAAGAGGGTTATTACACTCTAATAGAATAAATTTAGTTTTAATAATCAAACTTTTGTTGATCCATACAGATTCATAAAAGGGGAATTCAAGAAACATCACACAAAGCAAATCCTTTGGAGCCTATGTAGTTGTGCATACATGTATACTCAAAATTTGTATGGTGCATTCAAATCTTCCCCACTACATTTTGAGTTCCAAATAGGTTTGAATCAACTTATACTAGGTACTTCTAAATTCAATCTCTCCATCTTTGTACGTATAAGTCACTACATGGAGAAGAACACTCACATATTGAACTATATATTTGAAGGCCTCCAATTTGGATATAAAATGAATCCATGGGAATGCATTCTATAAGAAAAAAATAGAGCAAGGATATGTTGCAATAATTTGTTAAGAAGACATTTCTTCCTTCTACATTATTACCATTCATTGGCAGTTCAAGCTCCCTTGACTTCTTACTCAAGAAGTAACTTCTTTTCTTCATCATTCCAAGTTAGTTTGAGAGAGACTAAAGATAATTAAAGTAATATCCTAAAGGGAGTGTTGGATACCCCTTGGAAGATAAACTCATCAAGGTGACACCATTGTATTCAAAGATTTTCCATTGTACATTAATCATTTGGTCAAAGCTTATCTCTTATGTTTTTTTCTCATATCATTTTGGACATTTTAATCTGAGAAGTAGCTCTTATGTTTGTTTTTATTTTTTTATGGCTTCAACATTATCATATTTGTCATAATAACCCACTCACACACTATCACCTTGGTTGCAACCTCCAAGGAAATTATATCTAGCTCACCATTGTGTGATTTTTTCCACAACAATAGCCTATTGGGTTAATCCATTTAGTCCCCCATTATTGCATCGTTTTATGAACCTTCTAACATATTGTATTCCAATGTAATACATTTTTCATCAATATTTGAATTGGAATGCCCATATAATTGGATGATGTCCATATATGAATTGGGATGAATTATAGGATGGATGTGATGGTGCATATAAGTACAGGAGAAATGTTATGGTCATATTTACTTTGTAATACAATTGGTGGATGCATTTACAAAGATATACAAGATTATTTTAAATTGTTTCTATATAATAGTGAATGTACCTCCTAAAATAAGTGTCATCTATGAACTAGGAGTGGTTTATTTCTTTGTTTACTCTAACGATTGAGATACCTTAAAGATATGTAGACTATCTTTCAACTTCAATTTTCCTTCTTAAGGAATCAACCACACTAATGTAAAGTAAAGGGGAGAAAGGGTAGGCTTTCCATAGTCCCATTTTTATATAGAAGAAGTAAGTAGGGAATCCATATACAATAGGGGCAATCAAAATATTTCCAATAAAATCTTTTACTCAAATGATAGTTTTTTCAGAAAAAAACATATTGTGAAATGATAGAGAATAAGAAATAATGATACAACCTATTGAAGGCGTTGGCCATGTTCATTTTTATTTTTATGTCTCCGTTGAATTTTTTTTTTCTTGAATGAATAGCCTCTTGAATGAGAATGGTGCTTTCCAAAAATATCCATTGTTGAATGAATCCTCCTTGATTTTTTGAAATGATTTGAGGAATAACCTTTTAAAGCCAATTTTTTAGAATTGTGGAGAGAATCATATAATATGTATTGCAAATAGAGATTGATAAAAACTAAATAAAAGAATAGGGGTTGTACTATTTGAGAATTATATATATGAAATAAGAATTTATACCCTCCCCCCAATTTGAATTTCCTTTTGGTCCAACAAATCATTTTGGATAGGCTAAATTTTATAACAAACCAACAAGAATGATATAATGAGATTGCGATACCATAAAGTACTGGCATTTTGTTGGATTTGAGGACCCATATGGAATCTATTATCTTATCCTCTTCATTGTTTATTTTCATTGTTGTGTTTTTCTCTTGTGATATCAAACTTAGGATACCTTTTGTCATGATATTGACATGTTCGGGATCCGATCACTTCTTCCTCCATATATAGTGCCTTGAAATGATTATATGATTCTATTTTAATTTCTACAAATATGCTCACCTTGGTTCCTTTTTTTATCGATAATATCTAAGATATTATTATTGATACACTAACCTTTGGCATGGTTATGAAAAAATGAAGTGTTTTGGTCTCCAATTGAAAGCTAGAGACTGCGTGTTTCATATACTAGTGGTCGTCTACATTATGGAATGATAGATGTACTTTCCTCTTGAGTTAGTTCTCTTCAATTTGGAAGTTAGGGGTTACCTCATGATATTCCATTTCTCAAGTTGTTTTTGGTACATAGTCACGGCGTTAGATGGATCTATAAAGTTAAGATTTTCCCACTATTTTAAGTTCTTTTTAGCGCCTTTAAACTTGGTCTCCCATATGTAGCATGTACAACCTTCAAATTTTGTTTTCCAAGTCACAAAATTGATGTCCTTCACTCTCTTGTCCTAAAGCCATAAGGGGTTGAAATAAAATGGAAGGGTACTGTAGTTTTCTCCCTTATTAATATGAAGGATTATGGAATTATAATTTGAGATCACAAATGGGGGAATTTTTAGGTTATTCTAAGATCATCATCAAGGAATTAAATATTGACAATGAAGTTATCTAGCTTGGAATAAATATGAATACTCATCGATGCCTTATTGGACTAGGTAAAACACGAATTTTTTGTTAGGATTAATTAATCCTCCTTTGTCCAATATAGTCTATTTTGTCATTTTTCCTAAATTAGGAAGTCATTATCACTTATATAGAGTATGGGGGACACACCTAGGGTTTATATTCCACTTACTGCATCTGCATGCATGATTTTATGTTCCTCTGGGACCAATCCCTACATTATAGGATCCCACTCTGAGTGCCACCACAACCTCCATCATTTGGTTGTGGTAGGTAAGCAGTTATGCTGAGTTATCCTCCAATTACATTCATCTAGATCACTATTAGTTATCCTAGCGGTAGTTTTACATGCATGCATGGGGAGTGGCACATTTTTTCCTCCTACCTCATTAGTTAACTAATTGTAGAATGATTTAGACATCGAGAGTTAGACTAGTGAGGTACAACTGTGTTTTTTCCACACTGAGTTAGCTAAACAGTCAGTTAGAGTTGGTATATTCAAATCCTATCCATAATATTCGAATTTTATTTATTGTACGACCATTGTATTACCGATTAATGAATAAATAGTAATGTTGTGATTATCTGAGCAATTCTTGTACGATTTATCTGAAATTTGTGTCATGAATTCTTTTCTTAGTGTACATTCATCTTGATTATTCCACTTCATAATTCCTTTCCAATAGATATCGTCATAGCCTGTAGATATATGGCTCTCAAATTTAACATGGTATGAGAGCCTATGTTCAGTCCAGTAGGAAACCTATGAAACCTCCATGCTTGCACCAGAAGCAGCTGAGTTTCCACATAATTCCTGGAATCATAGCATTGCTCCCTCTGGATTCTATCCAGGTGTGACAGACTCTTAAAAAGTGCACATGTCGAGGTGGAAAGGTTTGAAGTGACATATGATTGTGAATTGGTTTATTTTGCAATGATTTTTTGTAGGTACAACTTCGAAATGGATTTAAGATAAGTTCCTCCTCTATCACCATTCAATTATGCTGAGCAGAAATTGAAGATGGTTGCATATATTAAGAGCCATGATATCCTTGATGTTTCTTTTGGAGATGGTAAATAATCTATGAAAACAAATAAGAGTGTATAAATGACTATGATAGAGTATATGGAAGTATGGGTATGGTAATGTCTCCTGATATGCGCTATCTCATGGAATTTGTTCCACATTCATTCAAGCTTTGGAGAAATATAGATAGATCCTTTGGTGTGAAGAAAGAAGAAGATGATAGCTGGAGAAAATCCAAAACCTCCTCATCTATTCTCTCTTCACAAGCCTTAGCCTCTATTCTCTTAGATGAAGTTGTTCAAGATAAAGAAGAAGTAGAATATTCAACTCAAACAATTCAAAATGTTGAATGTATCCTTGTAGTGACTCCTTCTCTTGTTGCTCTAGAAGTTTATGAGATCTATGATATCTCATCTTCTCATACAACTAATCCAGAAGAAGACGTTCAAAACTCGATTTTTGAAGAAAAACTATCATTCTCCAGCGATTCTTCTATTCTAAATTCTGTGCAAAGTCTGCCAATGATTGCTGCAGAAAATTAAGAGGAATTCGATTTCTCGTTCTCTAGTCATGCTGTCGGTGTGAAGAAAAGTGATAATTTGAATGTTTTGGAAGAAATATCAGATTTTAGGAGTGATCCATTCACCCTAATTGATTTATATCTTTCAAAAAATTCCTGTATGATTGCTTGCACCAATACACAGAGTTTTGTTGAAGAAAGAGAAAATTGTGCATCTACCATCTCAGTAGAGCACTTGGAAACTTTGTTCTACACTCTTCGATATGATATGGAATTATTTGGTTCAAATTTTAAGTTTCAAGAGACTCCAGTAATGCTTGTACATGTTCTCATCAATTTTGGTGTGAAAAATCAAGCACCTCAAGTCTCTTTCAAATTTGCTGCTGGGGATTAGATGTCAGTTTTCTCTCATAAGTTTGCTGATATTAATTTTTGTGAATCATTGGATATTTTAGAAGATATATCTAATTATGGAGATCAATAATTTTATCTCTATGGTCCTAGGACTTCTCTACCTTCCTACTTGATCGCATGCTCATCTCCTCACAGTACTAGTAAAGATGGAGACATCCTGCATTCGCCTGGATAATTGCTCCTAGCACTTAGAGCTGATTTTACCTCACATGGTTTGATGTTAAAGGATGAAAAATATAAGTTGCTTGGGTTTACCTTACATGGTTCAAATTCTCAAGCAATTTTTCTCTCTCATCGGTTGATCTTAGTTGTTCTACATGGGTCTAGTTTTCATCTTGCATATGTCTATGTTCCTGATTCAGTTGATCATATTCCTCTTCTTCCAAAGAGAAAAATTTCTCCAGACATAATAATTTAGTTTGGATAGGTTCACATGACCAGTCCCAAGATGAAGATGCACATAAGAACCAATATTTTGCATTACTGCTCCACAGAGTTGCAAATTGTAGCAAAATTTTCACAAGTTTTTTCTCGAAGATAAATTTTTTTTCTCTTAAAGTATAACTTGTTTCCTAATTACCTACCTATTTTGAGGAGGGTTTTTTCCCATGAGTTTTTCCCATTTTATTTATTCTACTAAGCAATATTTCATTCATTTAGATTGTATGGTTGACTTTTGTCCTAGTTTCTAGGGTCCAAGTTGTCAAAATTTAGGATTAAGGAGGGGAGTGTTAGGATTAATTAATCCTCCTTTGTCCAATATAGTCTATTTGGTCATTTTTCCTAACTTATGAAGTCATTATCACTTAGCTAGAGTATGGGGACACACCTAGGGGTTATCGTCCACTTACTGCATCTACATGCATGAGTTTATGTACCCTTGGGACTAATACCTACATTATAGGAGCCCACTATGAGTGCCACCAGCAACCTCCATCAGATGGATATGGTAGGTAAGCAATTATTCTGAGTTATCCTCCATTTAAATTCATTATACCACTATCAATTATCCTAGCGCCAGTTTTTCATGCATACAAGGAGAGTGGCACCTTTTTTCCACCTACCTCATCATGTGGAAATTGAACCAGGTGATAGATTAATTTTACTCACAACAATTAACAATTGATCATGCAAAATCACTCACAAAGAGACTGAAAATTGGAGCTGAACACTAAAATGTATTGAATCAGTGTACAATAGCCAACCCTGTAATAACATAGGTTGCTGAATAAATAAAATACATTAGGGATTCTAATGCATGAGGAGCAATTCAAATCTAGCATAAAGCAGGCTTACTAAAAATAAGCAAATCCCCCATAGGTGTAAAAAGCCGATCCCAAATCTGTCATGGAGCTCACGAATTGCCAAAATGTCTTAGGAAAGCTAAAGAGTGGTGTAATGGCAGCTCATACATGCTTTTACATGGATAAAAGAGTGGAGGATGAAGAGGACAAAAAACTAGTTCACCTCACCTAGTCTAGCTTTTCTATTTGCCTTAAAACACTGAAAAAGCAGGGAATAAAGCAGAAAAAGTAGAAGGGCACCTAGGAGGCCAGGAATAAAGTAGATTTGATTCCTTGGGATTTCCCATGCACTACATGAGTCAAATGAGGCAAGTTTGACCACTATGGATAGGTAAAATACAACTTGCACAAGGTGGGACACATGAACTAGGCTAATACGACAGAAATAATTAAATTAATGTCTAAAAGGGTAAACTATGGGTTGATTATTCTAACAGCCCCCCTTAAGCCTGACTTATGAGTAATATATAAGAAAATTATAGGGCCTAGAAACAAGGCTTAGTCACCCTTTACATACTGCATGTCCATTTAAACAAGGAAAGAGGCAAAACCAACTTGGGAAAATCCTCCCTTAAACATGGACTGTAAAAAAAAATTGTAGAATCTTGTCTTCACCCATGCTTTCATAGCATGATCAGCAATCCCCAGCAGTGATTTGATATTACTGAAGGTCTTCTCACAAAATGCGTTGGTGAAGATATCAGCTACTTGTTCTGAAGATGAACAGAAGAGTAGGTGAATGGTGCCATCATGCACAAGTTCTCTGATGTAGTGCATATGGATCTCAATGTGTCTGGTTCTCTGCTTCCGAACTGGATCTTTGCATATTCGAATAGTACTCTGGTTATCATAGTAGATGTTAGTTGAGTACTCTGGTTCGAAGCCACACTCTCCAAGTAAAACCTGCAACCATAAACATTGAGTTGATGCATTAACAACTCCTCTGTACTCTGCGTCTGTAGATGAGAGTGCAATGGCACTCTGTTTCTTGCTTGACCATTTGATTGGCCCTTCTACAAGCATGAACACATATATTGATGTGGACTTTCTATCTGTGCTATCACCTGCCCAATCACTGTCAGTAAATCCAATCAAATAAAGATCAGATTTTGCTTTATAGCAGATCCCATGTGTCCTTGTTCCTTGAACAAAGTTAAGGATCCTTTTGGCTGCTTTCCAATGGATCTCTTGAGTCTGATCCATGAATCTAGAAGCCACACTTACTGCATAACAAATATCAGGTCTAGTATGTGTCAAATACAACAAACATCCAATCAATTGCCTATACAGTGTATTGTTTACCATAGGTGAAGAATCAACTTCTTCCAGCTTCACTCCTGAAAGGAAAGGAGTTTTGCTTGCTTTGCAATCCTTCATTCTAAATTTGTTCAGCAAGTCCAAGGCATGTTTGGACTGGTGCACCTTGATTCCACCTTTGGTTTGAGCAATCTCAAGCCCCAAAAATTGACTTAGAAGCCCCAAATATGTCATGGAGAAGGCTTGGTTCATAGCTCCTTTTAAGGAAGCAATCTCAGCCTTTGAGCTTCCTGTAATGAGGAGGTCATCAACATATAACACAATGATCATTAATGAACCATTAACTAACTTCAAATAGACATTTGGATCTTATTTGCACCGAACAAAATTCAGTGATAGCAAGAAGCCATCGATCTTGGCATACCAAGCCCTGGGGGCTTGCTTTAGCCCATACAATGACTTTCTCAACCTGCACACAAGAGAAGGGTTCGTAGAAAAACCTTGAGGCTGCTGCATATATATCTCCTCAGTGAGATCTCCATTCAGGAAGGCACATTTTACATCCATGTGATGTACCTCCCATTGCCTTGAGGCTGCAATGGCTAAGGCTAGCCTGATGGAATACATTTTTGCCACTGGGGAAAAAGTCTCATTGTAATCTATGCCATGAACCTGTGAGTAGCCATTAGCTACCAATATGGCCTTGTACTTCAGTGGTGAACCATCAGCAGCAAATTTGGTCTTATAGACCCACTTACACTGTACTAGTTTTCTCCCTGGGGGAAGATCCACTAGCTCCCATGTGTTGCTCTTCTGGAGTGAGCTGAACTCCTCCTTCATGGCTGTTTGCCATCTTGGATCTCCTGCTGCTTCTTCATATGTTTGAGGATAAGAATCCACCATTAAATATCATTTTTCAGCAAACATAGGATCCTTCATGCACAGACCACTCTCAAATTGAGATCTAGTCCTCCTTGGGTCATTGGGATCCCCAGCTAGCTCTCCTGCTGCATGTAGTGTCTTGTCTGCCCATTTGGACTTGTAGGGATGTTAGGGTATGCAATAAATTCATCTCCATCAGACAAATCAGAATCAGCATATTCAACAAACTCTTTACTTACTTCTTGAGGTTCAGGTGGTGAAGAGGCTTCACCAACTTCCACTGCTGCAAGGGGTTCTTCTTCAAACTGAACACACCTTTCGATGAAGGATTTATTTGTGCTCAAATTTATCAACTTGTACCCTTTTGAATCTTTAGAGTATCCAACAAAAATACACTCTTGGATTTGGGGCTGCAAAGCCTTCCTCTTCTCTGTTGGAATTCTAGCCCAAGCCTTTGAGCCAAAAATCCTGAAATGGGTCACATATGGCTTGTGCCCACTCCATGCTTCGAAGGGAGTCATGCCATCAAGCTGTTTATGAGGCACCCTATTCTGAATATAGGATGCACAGTTGGTAGCTGCAGCCCAGTACTTTGGTGGCAAAGTTTTGGCCTCCATCATGCATGTTGCCATCTCCTTCAGTGATATGTTCTTCCTCTCAGCAATACCATTTTGCTGTGGTGTGTAAGGGATAGAATCCTGCATCTGAATACCTACATCTGCACAATAATTAATAAACTCAGACTTGACATACTCACCACCATTTTCAGATCTGAGGGCCTTGAGTTTCCTTCCAGACTGGTTTTCAACCAAAGCCTTAAAGACTTTGAATAGGCCAAAAACTTCAGACTTGTGTTTCAGGAAGTGAACCCAACAATACCTAGAAAATTCATCAATGAAAGTCAACACATATTTGGCCTAACTCATGGACATATGAGGGAATGGGCCAACAACATCACTTTGGATCAGCTCGAGGGGTGCAGAGGTTCTCTCATGACTAGCTCTCTCAAATTTGTGCTCTGGGTGTTTTCCTAGGATACAACCTTGGCAGACTCCTTTGGAAAATTTTATCTTGGGCAACCCTATGACCATCTCTTTTTCACTAAGATCAGAAAGATATTTGTAGTTTAGGTGGCCAAATATTTCATGCCAAATCTTGCTTGCTTCATTAGCATGAATCAGAAGAGCAGAGGGGTTTGAGTAAGGTAGGAAGTGTGAGAACATGTATACCTTTTGAGCATGATTCACAACTCCTTTTACAATGACTCTACCAGTTGAAATCTCTATGATCTCAACTTCATCGGGGGAGAATATGAACTTCTTAGGAGACCCAATGTGGGTCATCTGGTACACTGATAGGAGGTTGGAGGCAAGACCATGCACATAGAACACATTGCTGAACTGACCATGATCAAGATCTATCCTTCCTTTGCCTAAAATTTCAGTGAGAGAGTCATATACCAGTACTATAGATGGTCCTTTCTACTTGTCCAGTGAGGAGAAGGCCTCCTTATTCGAAACCATGTGTCTTGAAGCTCCAGAATCAATGATAAAACTGGGCGAGCTTGATGTGCCAGCAACTAGAGCATGAACTCTCTCTCTGTCATCTGAACTTGATCCTCCTTCTCTCTTCTTTGAGCTTTCTGGAAGGGAGATGCCATTCTTCTCCAGGAGTTGGGTCAGCATGTCTATCTGCTTTTTCATACAAGAGATTTCAAAGTGATTTCCCTTATTGCAGTATGCGCACTTGTTCATTTCACCTTTGTTTTTCTTCTTTTGGTAGTTCTTCTTGGGACCTTGTGTATCCTCCGGAGACTGTTTCTTGTCTCTCTTTTGCTCAGGTGGCTTTTTAGCTTTCTTTTTTATTTTTGAATCCACCCTCGAATCTCCAGCAATCAAAGCTTGATCTTTGGATGGTTTGATGGTGCCCATCATCACCAGCTTGTCCTGTTCTTGTGTGAGAGATTCCATGAAATCTGCAAGGCTAGGCATCTTCTAGGTTCGAGCTGTCAGTTTTGTGGCATAGAAGGTCGAAACAAACACTGAATAATTAGGGCCCAGCTTTGAGAGGATGGCCAGTACGAGCTGATCATCTTTCTTTTCGATACCACACTGTTTCAGCTGCAAAACTAGTGCTTTGAACTTGGATAAATATAGCTGCAGGGATTCAAATCTCGTTGGACTCAGAGAAATCAGCTCATTTTAAATTTGATGTCCCCTCATCTCATTTGTCTTTCCAAAAAGATCAGCAAGATTCTCCCATACTTCATTTGGTGATGTCAATCCATCGAGATGGAAAAGGAGGTCTCTGGAAATACTTAGACACAGGAGGCCATAAGCCTCATCCCTCTTGTTGTGCCATTTTATCTTCTCTGTAGCTGCATTGGGCTCTGCTTCTGTTGCCATTGTCACCCTGTAGAGGCCTTTCACTCTCAACAGTATCTCCATCTCTGCTTTCCATTCAAATAAATTGAAGGGAGTCAAGGTAGTTTTCTGTGATTGATCCATAGCTTAGAAAATCTGTCCCAGCTGTCAGTAGAAGGCTCCCAGTCACTGATGTCGAACCTGCAAAACAATTTTTGAAGGAGAGAAATAATCTACAATGGCTCTGATACCATGTGGAAATTGAACTAGGTGATAGATTAATTTTACTCACAACAATTAACAATTGATGATGCAAAATCACTCACAAAGAGACTGAAAATTGGAGCTGAACACTAAACTGTATTGAATCAGTGTACAATAGCCAACCCTGTAGTAACATAGGTTTCTAAATAAATAACATACATCAGGGATTCGAATGCATGAGGAGCAATTCTAATCTAGCATAAAGCAGGCTTACTAAAAATAAGCAAATCCCCCATAGGTGTAAAAAGCTGATCCCAAATCTGTCATGGAGCTCATGAATTGGAAAAATGGCTTAGGCAAGCTAAAGAGTGGTGGAATGGAATCTCATACATGCTTTTGTATGGATAAAAGAGTGGAGGATGAAGAGGACAAAAAACTAGTTCACCTCACCTAGTCTAGCTTTTCTATTTGCCTTAAAACACTGAAAAAGCAGGGAATAAAGCAGAAGGGAACCTAGGAGGCTAGGAATAAATTAGATTTGATTCCTTGGGATTTACCATGCTCTACATGAGTCAAATGATGCAAGTTTGACTACTATGGATAGGTAAAAGACAACTTGCACAAGGTGGGACACATGAACTAGGCTAATAAGACAGAAATAATTAAATTAATGTCTAAATGGGTAAACTATGGGTTGATTATTCTAACACATCACTTAGCTAATTGTAGACCGATTTAGACATCCATAGTTAGACTAGTGAGATCCAACTATGATTTTTCCACATTGAGTTAGCTAAACAGTTAGTTAGAGTTGGTATATTCGAATCCTATTCACATTATTCAAATTCTATTTATTGTACTACCATTGTATTATTGATTAATGGATGAAGATTAATGTTGTGATTATCTGAGCAATTATTATCTGATTTATCTGAAATTTGTGTCATGAATTCTTTGCTTAGTGTACATTCATCTTGATTATTCCATTGCATAATTCCTTTCCAGTAGCTCTCATCATATCCTATAGATATATGGTTCTCAAATTTAACATCTTTTGGGTTAATGTCTATGATATTCCAATCTTTCACTAACTCTACAAATTGTTTAGAAAACTTCTCTATTATTATGATTCGCTTAAAACCACATTGAAGTCCCATACTAAGAAAAATTATTTTATATTTGTTTGATCTTTCATTTGTTTTATAAAGTACCAACACTCTTTCTTCTCTTTCATAGTGCATAAGCACATATATGTTAATATTTTATATATTTTTTACTCATTTGATTGCATCATATCTAAGTAAATCCAAATTTGAGTTGTTTGTGCCTATTATAATTCTACGCCATTGTTTTTTATGTTGTACAAAGGCCTCTTGAGATGCATCTAGAGTTGATTAGTAAATATTTGTAATCTCTCAACCATTTCTTACCTGTGTTATATAATATTTGTCTATTGTATTAGTAGGATATCAGGGAATTCAAATCACATGATGCCCTTCATAGCTTCTATTTTGATTATTCTCCATGATCCTCTACTATTCCAAGAGACCATAATCATTATTTCTAAGAGGATTTTTTATAGTGTTTTCTAATTTTGGAACTGTTGGAATTATAGGAATATTTATTACCATATGCTTATTCTGACAAGAAAGCATAGTTTCAATAGGTGACTAAAGATCAATATTGTTTTCCTTATTTGCAACCTCTTATACTTGGGGGGTTTACTCTGTGAACAAATCACATAGATTTTTATTTTGTAGGATATTAAATAATACCCCTAATTTCATTAGATATTAAGGAATGCTTCCAAAAATCATTTTCTTCAATTCCCCTCCCAATAAAACTTTATAATTTAAAATACCCCTATTTTCATTAGATATCCTAGGTATCCATTTTTTCCATGACATTTTTAGTACCCTGGTTATTTTTACTTTGATTGTGGTGACATGGACTAACTCTTATAAACCCTAAAAAGTTTGTAGTCTGAAATATGAAATCTTAGTGAGAGAAAATAATTCAAGATCATGAACAAACATCTAAACACAACTTGATTTAATATGAAGTCACTCCAATTGTCTTCATATAATCTTCACTCACAAATAATACAGATTCAAAAACCACTATAACTCTAAACACAACTAGATTCACACTGGATTCACCCAAATCATATTGATTAAAACACTAACCTGAATTCACACATAATTAAACTCACATAAAATTTAGGCATAGGGTACCTATTCAACCCCCCCCATTTATATACTTATAAAACCCCTAATATCTAAATGTTTTTAATATTTTAAAAATAACCCTTTACCGTTATATAGTAGGAAATATATTGTTTCCATGTTTTAGAGTTCTAAATCCCCTAATATGAAATCACATGCTACAATATGTTGATGTATTTGTAACTTCAGAATGTATTCACTTGTATATTTTATGTATTACACCTCGATGTTTTTACCGGGAATTATTTGTAATGTAATTGAGTCATTTCATACCCCGATGTTCCTATCGGGAGAGTCAATAATGTAAACAAGTCATGTAAAGTCATAGAGGGTAACCCTCCTTATTGTTTAAGGGTTAAATTCCCCATAGTTTCAGGGTACTAGGGTTATTAGACTCTCCTAGAGAAGTTAGCCCTGGTAAGTTATTGTCAAGTCGGGAATTAGTATAAATAGAGAGAGAGAGCCTCTGTATTTATCACACACAACAATAACACTCAGTTGTAGCGCATGAGTGAGAGAGAAGGAGCTGGGATAAGAGAGAGAACAACTGTCAGATATCATCTTACTGTTTTTGGTTTTTACTGCTGCTATTGGTGCCTATTCTATCTCTGAGGAAGTTGAGGGGTTTTCTCCTTTATGGTTTCCCCGAGGAAAACTCTTTGTGTATATTGTCTCTTGTGTTTGATTGCTGTGCATGCTATTCTCTCAGATAAGATCCTAAGAGAATACTGTCTAAATTGATAAAAATCTAACATGGTATCAGAGCTAACCTGAGAAGAAGACACTGTGCAGCTGTGGAAGCTAGGTATTCTTACTTTTTGGGTCTCTCTCCACAATACATCAGCAAAAGGAGGCTGGGATGAACCTTCATTGAAGGGCACATCTTTCTATCAAACAAGAATATGATTCTAAGCATTTTCAGTTTTTGACCTTACCGATGCATCAGGAAATTAGGGATTTTCATTGAAGAGGAATTTTTGAGTAAGCCCAGGCTAGGATTTCTCTCCTCCTCAAAATTGAAGTTTAGAGACAAGAATCAAGGTTTCTGGTTGGGTATAACTCTGGGAAAGTCAAACCCTAATTTTCCCTAGAACCAGAAAACCAACACTGCAAAAGATCAACTCCAGATCTAGTTTTCAGCTTCTCAAATTGGTAATATCTAAATATTTTGTATTTCCATTTGAGGTTCTTAGTTAAGATGTCTCATCACACTAAGCTTGATGAAAAGATTGAGGGAGCTGATAAATTTCGAGCTTGGAAGTATAGGATCTCCCTAGTTCTAGAAGAAAATGAGTTGGACTCTTACATCAATGAAGAGGTTCCAGTTCCAGAGGGAGATGAGACTAAGGCCTTACACAAAAATAAATTAGTCATGGCTAAGAGAATTATTGCTGATTCAATCAAGGATCACCTCATACCTCAGGTGTCCTCCCTAAAGACACCTAAAGCAATGTTTGATGCCCTGATTAAACTGTTTGAAGAAAAGAACATAAATCAGAAGATGACTTTGAGGAACTAGTTGAAGAATGTGAAGATCCAGAATGCAGATACTATAGAATCATACTTCACAAGGGTCTCTCAGATCAAAGAATAACTTGAAGCAGTGGATGAAGAAGTGGAGAATGTAGAGATTGTGATGACCACCTTGAATGGTCTCCCTAGATCATGGGACTCCTTCATTAAAGGGATTTATGCTAGAAGAAAGCTAGTCACCTTCAGTATACTATGGGAAGAATGCTCACAAGAAGAAGCTAAAATAGTACCTCGAGAAGAAAAGATGGGAAGTGAAGATCAAGATCTCATAGTACACTCCAAGAAAAGCAGAAGGGACTATCATCACTCCAAAGGCAAGCATTTCAACTCTAGAAAATATAACAAGAATATATCTAAATACAGATGCTTTACATGTGATGAAGGAGGAAACTTTGCAAGAGATTGTCCCAAGAATAAGAATAGCTCTCACAAGAAGAAAGGAAATAAGAGAATACATCATGCTCATGCTGCAGAGGATGATGAACCTTCCATAAAGAGAATCATACAAGAAAGTGATGATTCTTCAAGTGATGAAGAATATGTTTTGATTTCCACTCTCATGGGAACTATCACACATGGAAGAAATCATTGGCTTATAGATAGTGGGGATTCCAAACATATGACGGGATTCAAAGAATCCTTTGTGAAACTGTTTGAACATTAGAGGAAATTTCAATTTAAAATGGGCCTTCCAAAAATAATACAAATTCCATGTCATCATGTATTAGCCAATCAAAATGATTTAAAATTCAAAAAGGGAGCACCTCTTAAACAAATTTTTAATATAAATTTGGGGATAGGTATCATAAAAAAACTACTTTTTTTGTTCGTATTTTCGACATATCTCTGTGTGTTTTTACTCAAATTTTGATCATGAGAGATCATTGGATGTGGAATTGAATTCTACATCCAACGAGTACCCACTTGGCATACTTTTGATGGGCTCCACTACGCCAAAAACAATAAATACCTAAAAAAATGTGATGATGTAACAAGAAATACCTGAAAAAACATGATAATGATGTCATCATCCCATTTTTTCAGGTATTTCTTGTTTTTGGGGTAGCGGGGCTTGTCAAAAGTATGCTGAGTGGTTACTCGTTGGATCTGGAATTCAATTCCTCAACCAACAAGCTCTCCCGATCAAAATTTGAGTAAAAACACGGGGAAATATGTTGAATATATGAACAAAAAAGTAGTTTTTTCTTTTCTTCCTCCAAAATTAATAAATATTATTTTATTATTTCAACTATTATTTTATTAGTTTTCCTTAGGAGGCCCATTTTGATTTGAAATTTCCTCTAATGCATGAGTCACCTCAAAAGGTGAAACTTGGGGATGACTACGAGTATCCAATAAAAGGTAGTGGTGACTCCTCCTACAAGCTAGACTATGGAAAGTCTATGAAGATGAAGGATGTCTTGTTTGTACCAGGACTAAAGAAGAATATCCTCTCCATATCTGCATTGGATGCAAAAGGCATAAGGGTTGCATTCATAGATGGCCAAGTTCTTATGTGGCCAAAGGGAAATACTATAGATGATGTAGTTGTGACTGGAGAGCAAGAGGGAGAATTATACATACTGAAGGGCCAACCAGAACAAGCTTTGGTCCATGACTCAGTAGAGCCAAATGAACTTTGGCATAGAAGGCTTGCACATGTGCACTATAGAGCACTACCACTTGCAAGCAAAGCTATTGAAGGTCTTCCAAAAATATAGACAAAGCATGAAGGTGTTTACAAAGAATGTGCGAAAGGAAATAACACAAAGAAGACATTTCCAGGTAGCGAGAGCAAGGCAAAATGAATCTTGGAAATCATCCACTCCGATGTATGCGGTCCGATGTCATCCAGTTCATTAAGAGGGTATGTATACTATGTTTCTTTCATTGATGATTTTTCTAGGAAGACATGGATATACTTCTTGAAGAACAAAGATGAAGTATTCAGCAAGTTCAAGGAATTCAAAGCCTTGATCGAGAACCACATAGAAAAGAAGATCAAAACCTTTTGATAAAAAAATGGCGGAGAATTCACATCAAATGAATTCAAAGAGTTATGTAGAGATTCATGGATTAAGAGGGAGTTAACCACTCCATATAATCCACAGTAGAATGGGGTTGCAGAAAGGAATAATAGAACGATCATGGAAGCTACAAGGGCAATGCTTCATGATCAATATCTTCCCATGCATCCATGGGCATAAGCTACTAGAACAATGGTGTATGTACAAAACCGTACTCTACATAGAGTACTCGAGAACAAGACACCTGAAGAAGTATTTTTCGGCAAGAAACCAGAGGTCATCCATCTCAAAATATTTGGCTTTCCTGTGTACATACACATTCCAAAATAAAAGAGGACAAAGTTAGATCCTTCTGAAAAGAAGGGTATATTTGTGGGATATAGTGAAAGCTCAAAAGCTTACAGAATATACTTACCAGGATTCAAGAAGATTGACATAAGTAGAGACATAACATTTGACAAAGATTCAGCTTACAACAAATCGAGAAAGAGACCAGTTGAAGACTTTGAAGAAACAGAAGTAACCAAAATTTAAGATACAACTATGAATGATGCAAATTAAGATGAACATCAAGAAATAGAAGAACCCCAGGAATATGTAGATCCACCCCAAGAGAAGAATCCTCACAAGAGGAAACCAACATGGGTACGAGAGGTTATCCAAGGTGCAGAAAGATATGGGGCTCTAGAAGAAATGCACAGAGAGAGGAAAAGAACCAGGTCCTGCTCCGGTTATGTAGCACTGTTATGTGACATCATTAACAAAGAACCTTCCAACTATGAAGAAGCGGCAAAGAAGAAATAATGGAAGGATGCTATGATCGAGGAGTACCAGTCGATCATGAAGAATGATGTCTGGTATGTTGTCCCAAGACTAGAAGGGAGGTCTATTGTGACTTCCAAATGGATCTACAAGATCAAGCATGCTGCAGATGGTAGCATAGAGAAACAAAAATCAAGATTCGTGGCTCGTGGCTTCTCCCAGAAAGCAGGAATAGATCATGAAGCAAATTCTGCACCTGTAGCCAGATACATTTCCATCAGATCAGTACTTTCTCTGGCTGCAATGATGAAATGGAAGATACACCAGATGGATGTCAAGACTTATTTCTTGAATGGTGTAGTGGAAGGGGAAGTGTATGTGGAGAAACCACTCAGTTTTGAGACACATGACAGGGAGACTCATGTGTGTAAATTGAAGAAATCCCTGTATGGTTTGAAACAGGCACCCAGGACATGGTATGATAGAATTGATAGCTTCCTAGCCAGTTTGGGATTTACTAAGAGTAAAGCAAATTCCAACCTTTACTACAAGGTTGAAGAAGAGAACCTAGTGATACTCCTACTATATGTAGATGATTTGTTTGTAACAGGTGTGGATGGGTTGGTTGTTGGTACGAAGGGGAAGCTTGATACCGAGTTTGAGATGAAGGACTTGGGTATGATGCACTACTTTCTAGGCATGGAGGTGTGGCTGAGTATAGATGGAATATCCTTGGGACAAGGGAAGTATGCAATAGAGATCTTGAAGAGGTTCAGGATGATGGACTGCAAGGCCATGACCACACCTATGGCAGCGAATCTGAAGCTATTGAGTGATGCTTCATCAGAGATGGTTGATGCTACAATGTATCGCTAGATGATTGGGTCCTTGATGTACCTAAAAAATACAAGACCAGATATTTTCTTTACTGTGAACACATTGAGCTAGTTCCTGACGGATCTGAGACATGTTCACCTGATTGCTACAAAGCATATTCTGAGATACCTGAAGGGTACAGTTGATTATGGGCTCAAGTATGAGGTGGATCAAAAGATTAACCTAGAAGGTTATGTTGATTTAGATTGGGTAGGCAGTGCCATCGATAGGAAAAGCACTTTAGGGTGCTTCTTCAGTATGGGATTAGGTGTGATCTCTTGGTTTAGCAGGAAACAGTCTTGTGTGGTACTAAGTATAGCTGAAGCAAAGTATGTCACAGCTGTTTCAGCTAGTTGTGAGGCAATATGGCTGAGGAAGATACTATCTGATTTGTTTGATCTCTAGTTGGATGCTACTTGTATATATTGTGACAACCAGAGTTATGTGAAGTTGTCAGAGAAATCAGTGTTCCATGACAAGTTGAAGCATATCGAGATCGAGTACCACTATATCAGGGATATAGTGTAGAGGGGAGCAGTGAAGCTCTAGAATGTTGCGATAGACAAACAGATAGCTAATGTGTTGACCAAGCCATTGACTAGAGTGAATTTTGAGTATTTCAGGGAGAAGCTTGGTGTTCTCCAGATCAAGGTTCCCTCCAAGAGGAGGTGATGAGTTCGAGAGCATTTATGACATGGTAGAACTGGTTCCTTCCATGGTCAGATGTAAGTGTAGGGCCATTCTAACATGGTGGTAGGCTAGGCCTCCCATGGTTAGATGTAAGTGTAGAGCCATTCTAACATGGTGGTAGCCTGGGCCTCCCATGGTCAGATGCAAGTGCAGAGCCATTCTAACATGATGGCAGGCTATGTCTTCCATGGTCAGATGTAAGTGTAGAGCCATTATGACTGGGTCAGATGTAATGGCAGAGCGATTATGACTGGGTTAGATATAAGTGCTAAGCATTTCCAACATGGTGGCAGGATGGGCCTCCCATGGTTGGATATAAATGCTGAGATTTTCTGACATGGTGGTAAGCTAGGCATCCCATGGTCGGATATAAGTGCTGAGACATTTTGACATGGTGGCAGGCTGGGCCTCCCATGGTCAAATGTGAGTGCTGGGCCATTTTGACTGGGTCAGATGTAAGTGCTGGACGAGCCTTTTTGACATGGTGGTAGGTTGGACCTCCCATGGTTAGATGTGAGTGTTAGGACTTTCTGATTGGGTCAAATGTGAGTGTTGGGCGTGCCTTTTTGACATGGTGGTGTATTTGTTCCTCTCATGGTCAGATGTAAGTGTTGGGTGGGATGTTCTGACTAAGGGTCATATATAAGCGCTAAAGAAGACCTACTTGGAGGCTAGGCCTACAACCAGCATGAAAAAGGGATGGCTCTGTAGAACTTCCTATGACAAGTAGAATTGAGAGATAGCACTAGTTAATCAAGATAATGAAAGTAGTGATGATGATGATCCAGTGATGATCCATCTTTGATGATGATCCAATGATGATCCAGTTTCAATGATGATCCAGCATTGAAGATGATCCAGATTTGATCTAGAGAAGAAGACTTGTACTGATGAATTGTGTCAAGAGAATACCTTCCTAGTTAAGAGGGAGTGTTGATGTATTTGTAACTTCATAATGCATTCACTTGTATATTTTATGTATTGTACCCCGATGTTTTTACCGGGAAGTATTTGTAATGTAATTGATTCATGTCATAACCCAATGTTCCTATTGGGAGAATTGATAATGTAAAAAATTCATGTAAAGTCATAAAGGGTAACCCTCCTTATTTTTCAAGGGCTAAAGTCCCCACAGTTTCAGGGAACTAGGGTTATTAGACTCTCCTAGAGAAGTCGGCCTTGATAAGTTATTGTCAAGTCAAAAATTAGTCACTAACTAGAGAGTGAGCCTCTTGATTTATCACACAGAAACAATCACACTAAGTTGTAGCCCATGAGTGAGAGAGAAGGAGTTGGGATAAGAGAGAACAGTTGTCAGAGATCATCTTACTATCTTTGGGTTTTACTACTACTATCGGTGCATATTCTATCTCTGAGGAAGTTGCGAGGTTTTCTCCTTTATGGTTTCCCTGAGGAAAAATCTTTGTGTCTATTGTCTCTTGTGTTTGATTGTTGTGCATGTTAATCTCTCAGATAAGATCATAAGATAATATTGTCTAAATTGATAAAAATCTAACACAATATTGCATACTTATAGAACCCCCCCCCTCATTCTCTTATCTCTTGTCTTTCTAATATTTACAACCAAGATTCTAAGGTAATCACTCTTCCTCTCAATCTAGCTCATCTAAAAATTGTTTTTTTTTTAATTGATGTCACTACTTATATTTATTAAGAGCTTTCTATTTTCCATATGAAAAAAAGGGTGGAAGAGAAAGGGGATCTAGTTTTGGATCAAAGAGAGATGGAATAGCCATAGATCGCGGGGGAAATTTGGGATCTTGCATGAATTTGTAAGATTCACCTTCAACACATCTATAAGGGGAATCCAACTTAACATATGAGATAGAAGGAGGGATGATATGAGATGTAACAATATTTACGAGAGATGTTGAAGGAGGAGAAATGAATATTAAGAGGATTTAGGGTCTTCTCATTGGGAAATAATATCAAATATGTTTCTAGAGATTTGTTGTTTACCTTTTCGGGCCTGAGATGTTGATGTAACATTAGGGATTAGAGCCATCTTATTCTTTAGAATTTTCAGTTGTTCCTATTTATCTGCTAGGACTACTAGTGGTGGAGTTTTCTTGCAATCCTCTTTGAAATGCCCATATTCATGAATAATACTGCATTTAAATGGTATTTGTTCATAATAAATCTTCTGGACATAAATCAAGTTGTTTAGTAAAATATTGATTAGTTGAGGGAGACCATTATCTAGATCTACCTCCACATAAATTTGCACATGCAAACATTTTTTATTTTGACTAAGACCTCTCAATCGTTAGAGTAGTGTCGATCCTTCTTAGAGAGTCATCATTCCAACAACGGAGAATAAGATGCGGAAGTCTCATCTAAAATAGCACAATTGAGGGTGTTAAGATTTATAATCCTCCCTTGACCAAAACGTTTATTAGATTATTTTAGCCTAACTTAGGAGTATTTATTTAATTATTGGGTCAACTAGTACTATTGGGTCCACTTGGCCTAATGGGGCCATATGTAAGTTACTAGAGTGTGGGGAACACCGATAGAGGCTAATTGCCACTGACGGCAGTTGCATGCATTGGTTTAGGCGCCTCCTATACGAGCCACTAGGAGTCCTAACACCAACCTCCTTCTGTCAGTTGGAGTTGGAACTAGTTGAGCTTAGTTATTCTTCAGTTACTTTTAGTTAGATCACAATCGGTTCATTTAGCACTAGTTATTGATGGATGCATGTGGATAAGGCACCTTTTCTCACCTACCACTTCATTTAGACCGAGTTAACTGATTTGAACTAATTTCTTGACTGGATTTGACATTGGGAGTTAACTACTTAGACTCTGATATTGATTGAGACATATTTAGTTAGTTAGTCAGTCAGAGTTAGTATCATCCAGTGGGGAGATTCGAATTCATCCCTAATGATTCAAATGATTTTCCTAGGTAACACTATTGTAACACCGGATTATGTAATGAAGATAAAACTGTAATTATTTGATCAATACTTGTCTGTTTCCTGTGAGATTTGATTTGTTCAGTTTGTATAATTCATTCCTATTCATTTCATCAATAATTTGGACTCATTGCTTGATGATGTAAATGGAACATTAATTCTAACATGGTATTAAATCCATTTCAATCAATATTCATGTATGTCTACTCTCCATTGAACACCATAAGTAGCTAGGTTTCCACAGAAGTCCCGCAAAGAGTGCCTTGCTTCCTATGAATTTATTCAGAGTGGTGTTGTGGGATTGAAGGACCTTAAGAAAGTGTTCATGCCAAGAGTGAAGGAATGAATCTAACATAGTTCAAAATTTTTAGTGTTTTACAGTGAAATTATATAGGTGCTACATATCTTGTGTGAACACATTGTCTTTTCCAGCTGGATAATTATGGATTCTCCATCTCCTACACCTCAGATCCTAACACCCTTTAATTATGTTGATTGGAGGGAAGAAATGTAGTTTTCCTTCCACACGCATGGATACTTCAGGATAATACTTAGTAGGGAGTACGAACCCCATCATCTAGTTGAGAGAAAGAAGTTTTTGAACCACTTAGATGAAGCTTTCAGTTATATATGTACTCACATATCTAGAGATATCCTCTTACACCTTGAAGGTTTGAGTACTCCCAGAGAAGCCTGGGAGAATCTTGAAGGTTTGTTTGGAAAGTGAGATGAGATTTGGGGACACATTCTGGAGAACGAGTTGGTAGCCTTACATCCAAACAGTTTTGAGATGGTGAAACAATTATTTAGTAAATTCAAGTTTCTTGCACTCCAATGCAGATAGCGCAGAATAGAAAGAAAGGATAAGCAGCATGTTCTCTCCATAGTCAAAAAATGAGGCCCCGAGTATTCTATATTTGTCTCAATATTCCATTCCTAATTGGAAGATACCCTCACTTGATTCCTTTTTCTAGTCCTTAATATAGGAGAAATAGAAATTGATCTAGATGGGATTCATTAGGGATTCCAAAGATCAAGCCCTCCTAGTGACATACTCTAACAAAGTGCAAGATAAAAGGAAGTCTAAGGGGAAGGAGCATAAAAAAACTGATTCGAAGCCTAAAGAGAATCATAAGACTTCAGAAGGAGCCTCTAGCTCTAAGAAAAAGAAAAAGTTCGAAAAGAAGATCTGTCCCTATTGTATGAGGGGTTTTCACCTTGAAGACTCTTGTATGAAGAAGCAAGTTGACCACCTGACTACTCTCCTCAAGCAAAATAACATTGCTCTCCCTTAAATAGCAACGAAGCCTAATGATGAACCAAAAAAAGAAGATGATGAAAGGTGCCATGCCTTGAAGGATAGCCTTGTTAAATCAACAACATATATAATTGATTCCAAAGAATCCAATCACATGCTTGGATCCAAATAATCCTTCTCCATCCTCACACTATCATAAGGGCCTGATATTAATATGGGAGATGATTCCCAAATTCCAATAGAATGAAGGGGCTCAGTCAGAGCGAAGCATGGTGAGTTCAAGAATGTTCTCTATGTGCCCTCCCTTGTAGCTAACCTGTTGTTTTTTTATCATATGACTCATACAGGCTCTCCCAAGAGAGTTACATTCGACTTAGATACAATTGAGATCACAAAAAAATATACTGGACAGCTCATAGCGAAAGGTATTGCAAATCATTCTTCTAAAGCTTATGAGTTCCCACATTTTTTACCTGTATCACCTCCTATAGCTTTATTGTATCATGTTAACAACACCAGCAATATTTGGCATGAGAGATATGGTCATCTCAATTTCAAATATCTCCAGCAACTCCACAATGGTAAAATGGTTAAAGGATTACCTCTCATCCAAACTTTCAATGGAGTATGTTCTGTTTTCTTGGTAGGTAAGCATCCAGAGAAGAGGTATGAAGTTGGGAGAGCACAAAGAGCTGCCTGTATACTTGATTTGATACATAGTGATGTGGATGGACCTATTCCCACAAACTCCATTAATGGTTACAAGTTTTTCCTCACCTTTATTGATGATTGTTCTAGGTACTGCTGGATCTACTTTATGAAACATAAATAAGAAGCTTTTGATATTTTAAAAGTTTTTAAACATATGGTTGATAATAGTTTCAGTAAGAAAATAAAGTCCATAAGATTTAATAAAGGAGGAGAGTACATCAAAAGAGAGTTTCAGTATTTCTATGAAACAGAGGGGATTCAAATGGAACACTTAATTCCATACACACCACAACAAAATGGTGTGGCTAAGAGGAAGAACAAATCACTGAAGGAGATGGAAACATGTCTTCTCCATGGTAAGAATCTCCCTCCTTCTCTTTAGGAAGAAGATGTAAATTGTGCTTCATGTTTGCAGAACGAAGTGCCTCATAAATCAGTGGCTAGGGCCACTCCATTTGAAGCACTGCATGGGTATAGTCCCAATGTCTCTGATTTGAGAGTTTTTGGTTCCAAAGTTTGGTCCAAAATACCACTTGGCAAGATGAAGGCCTTTCAATCCCAAAGTAGAAAATGCATTCTACTGGGATATGCAGAAGATGGAAAAGTATACAAGTTGATGGAGGTTGCAACTAGGAAATGCTTCACTGAGCGAAGTGTTCAGTTTGAAGAAGAACAATTGTGTGATGCACCAACATCTAGAGCACAAGAAGGTATAAAAACTCTTCCTCCTTTGATGATGATGATTTGTTACATGTTTCAGATTCATATGAGGAGGATCAATACTAGCATGATCTTGTTATTCAGGCTTAACCTCATGAGATTCTAGATCTAGATCCAATCCCCATTCCAAACCAAATGCCTAAGCCCAGATGGGCCCAAAAACTCATTGAAGAAGATGGGAATGGTGATGGAAATATAGAATACATAAGGAGAACTAGTTCCCAGTATCAGAATGAGCATGATGCACTTTCTCTCATAGATTTTCTCCCTACAGAGTGGTGCAACAAAATCCTAGGTCAGTGCTACTTGATGATAGAGAATGATTAGCTACTTGTCCCACATAAGAAGAAACTTGATCATTCTCTACCTTTTCCATCTAGAAGAAACACACGGATTCATCAGTTCAGAAAGACATTGTGACGTTCACATGCATAACTTCAGGATGATGCTGCACGGAAGGACCATGCTGCTGCATAGAGCTGCAAAATTTGCAGCAGTGTTTTGACAAGTTATTTTTCTAAGGAGGAAGCTTATTTCTTCTAAAGATAGCTTGTATTTTCTTGTTTTCTGCTTATTTTGAGGGGGGGGGGGGTTTCCCATGAGGTTTTCCCCTATTTCCTCAATTTACTAAGTAACATTTTTTTTATNGGGTGAATTTCGGACTTGTTTCCAGGGCCCATAGTTGTCCAAGTTAGGATTCAGGGGGATGTTAGGATTTATAATCCTCCCTTGACCAAACTATCTATTAGATTATTTTAGCCTAACTTAGGAGTTTTTATTTAATTATTGGGTCCACTAGTACCATTGGGTCTACTTGGCCTAATGGGGCCGCATGTAAGTTACTAGAGTGTGGGGAACATTGATAGAGGATAAATTCCATTGATTGCACTTGCATGCATAATTTTAGGTGCCTCCTAGGCCAATCCCTACATTTTAAGAGCCACTGGGAGTCCCAACACCAACCTCCTTTAGTTAGTTGGAGGTGGAACTAGTTAAGCTTATTTATTATTTAGTTATTTTTAGTTAGATCACAATCACTTCAGTTAGTGCCATTTATGCATGGATGCATGTGGATAAGGTGTATTTTCTCACCTACCACTTCAGTTAGACTTAGTTAACTGATTTGAATTGATTGCTTGACTATATTTGACATTGGGAGTTAACTACTTGGACTCCGATATTGATTGAGACATCTTTAGTTAGCTAGTTAGTCAGAGTTAGTCACATCCACTGGGGAGATTCGAATTCATCCCTAATGATTCAAATTATTTTCCTATGTAACACTATTGTAACACTAGATTATGTAATGAAGATTATACTGTAATTCTCTAAGCAATACTTGTCTATTTCCTATGAGATTTGATTTGTTCAGTTTGTATAATTCATTCCTATTCATTACATCAATAATCTGGACTCATTGCTTGATGATATAAATGGCACAACGTTGATAATAGAGGGCACCTTAATACCGAGATCAAAATAAAGACACCATTGTTTGTGATACATTCCCACTGATTGAATAAAATAAGGTCACATCCTGAACCATATGGGGAGACCCCCCTCAGAGCTCCATGTTTGGGAGGTAACACTACTACATTTGAACCCAAAATATGATGGTGGTTTATCCATATTTTTACCATTGCATGTCCATAATCCAATTTTTTTTTTTGAAACCATCGGACTCATAACATCAAATTTTCTGCATATGAATAATCCATTGGATCGTTGATACACCTTGCATCGAAATTCTGAAAATGTTTATTTTTAAAGGTGTCAGATTTTCAATGTGTTTATGTCAAATATCTGACACAAGTCCAATTGCAAGACATCATATCTTCACCACCCGAATTTTGAACTTTTGACATAGTAGATGTTTAAGAACCAGCAATTGTGCATAATATTCGATGTTAGTATTTTTTCACATTATCATATTCCTGGTACAAACATGTTGGATATATGACACACATATTTTTTACTTAGTTATTTTTTGGCTTGTTTTTGTATAAAAATTGACAGAGTCAATTTTCAAAATGTTGGAGTTTTTCCACCCAAATGTCAAATATTCGATGGTGCAGATTGTTCGAAGCGATAGATATCCGACCCCTCTTCATTCGACATTTGACATGTATCCTTTCAAAAGTTGTCAGATATTGGGAAAAATGTAGTGAATAATCCAAGAACTACTAATCCACATGACACTGGATAGCTAGAAATTATTACCGTCAGTGTTACAATTGCTTCATCAATGTGAAATTCATAATCATTGGATATGCGATAGTTACATATGATTTAAAAAAATGAAATTTCTTATCAACCCAAAGGAAGGGAATGAAATTACAATAAAAATACTATGGCCATAACAACTAATCACAAATTATAGAACCAATATTGTACTTAATACATAAATAAAAGGAATATGACACTAATATATTTGGGTGGATTTTTCCACGAAATATTTCCACGTTTTGAACATTTGTGGATTGATAATTCATTTTTTTTATCATGGCGGAAAAACCATGGAAATATCGACGTTTTTTTATTTTTCGACGAACTTTCATATCTATATCGACGATATATGGCTATCTTTAATTTAACATTCTTATTTATTTAAATCTTATTTGAAAGGGGGTACAATTGGGACCTCATCACGGGAAATAAAATGAACTTATTTTGACTTACATATTGCCATTTGAGGTACTTTCTATAGATTCGACAGGATTACTTTGACTTGCCGAGCATACTAACTTTGGCAGAAGCCTTCAAATGCAAGAAGCAAATATTTAAATTATTGGATTTATGGTAGAGCAGGGCAAGCTATATGACGACAGGAGATCTAATTTTTTATGGACACAAATCAAAGAAGGAAATTAAGAAAAGGAGTCACTTGGACAGGAATTCCACAAAATATTTATTATAATCTCATATATAATGAATTCACCTACGGAAAACTAATAGAATTAATCCTTTAAACTACTACTAGAAATCACACCAGTCAAACCAATGCCATCTTTCAATGGTTCTTGGTTGTTTATGCGTGGGTCAATAAGCATGCCTCCTTTTTTGGCCGTAAATAGTTTTATTTTCATGTCTAAGGAGGCCGACCTCATCACCAATTTATTTTTGTCATCACTAACCAAAATTTATTTAATTTTCCACATCATCATCATTTTAATTTTATTTTTTATGCCAAGACTTGGCCTTCTCTTATGCCTGCATACCCTTCTCCAACTTCCCGTATGGGGGTCTTTGATCTTCCAATAAGTATGCCCGCACTGTCCATATTCAAGGTGTGAGTAGGTGATGTATTTAGATGCCCACAACTAGGGTTTAAAGATGCATGCAACTCCTCATTTGAACCATCAAAGATTCCCACAGCTCCCACAAATGCCTGTAACAAGTCCTTCCTTATGCTCGCATCTCACATCAGGATGCCCGTAGGTGGCCATAAGGGATGCTCGTAGGTGGTGCTGAGAAGATGTCCGTAATAAGCTATATCTTATGCCCGCATTAGTTTCTATCATGCCCACAATTGTCCTCATTTATTGTGCCCGCATGATCTTCTAGAGATTCCCGCAATCTTTTCCTTGTCCACTATTTTATCATGCCCGCATCCATCTCTGTCATCAAGTTTGCTTGTATATTTTCATGTCACCATCTCCTTGTCATCTTTGCACCAACATATTTGTCTTTCCCAAATCATATTGAAATGACCATAGAATGGGTCATTTGAGTCTCTATATGTTCCATGCTTGTCATGCTTGCTTGTCAATGTCATTATGCATGTCCTTAGTCATCTTTGTCGTTCATGTCTTGTTCCAATTACACCTTGCCATGTCATCATGCTTAGAAACCTCTTCGAATCTCTGTTTGTTATTTATTGTTTTAATGAAATAATTAATTAAAACTTCTTCTAAACATTGCATCTCTCCAATAGTAAGATGTGTCTCTTCAAAACACTGTCTTAATTATTTTTATTAAATTTCTGTTTATTTTTCTAAATACATTCATGTAGCTTCTTATTTAATAAACTATGTTTATTATTTTTCACTAACTTTGTAGGTCCATCTTTTGCATATATGACCATCATAATGCAAACTGAAAGTATGGCTGGATAGCCACCTCAACAAGGATCAGATCCATATCACATTTTGAACTTTTTGATACACTCATTATCTATAGATCTTTTGAAAATAGGCTTCCAAACTGTTTAATTTAACAATTGGAAAAAAATGTTTTTAACTTGTAAAAACAATATTTCTTCTAGTTTGGTAGATTGATTTCTCTATCATGTGATCACCATAACGAAACCTACAAGCATGGTTAGATATCCATTTCAATAATGAAAAAGACCATATCACAAGATAAATCTGTTGACACACACACAACCTCTGGCAAGCATTTCAAAATAGATTCTCAACCTCTTTTGAACATCAAAACATATTTCTTCCCATTTTGGCAGACTCCTATTTCACACGTGTGAACACTCTATGGAGACCTAAAGTCAAGAGTAGGTGGAAATCTTACCAAAGAATGGATCCATGACATTTCATAAATTTACTTGCACAAAACCAGCCCTTGGTGGGCATTTCCAATTGACCTCTCAAACTCCTGTTTTTAACACTTGGTCAATTTTCTTTTGTTCTCATTATGCAAAATATTATTTTTCCTATTTTTGGCAGATTAATATTTTGCATATGAGACCATCATAAGACAACCTGAAGGTATGGATGGATAGTCAGTTCACCAAGGAACACGAATATTCTACCTGATAAATTTTATCATCAAAATAACCCCTCCTTTAGGGAATTTCAAAATTCCTTTTCAATTTCCTAAATCTAACACAACCAATTTTCTTATGTTCTTAAAATACAAAATAATATTTTTCTTACTTTTGGCATATTTATATCTTTGTCATACAACACTCCACAGGATAATTGAGACCATGGTTAGATGCACCCATCAACAAGATATTGCCTAACACTTTCATATTATTTTTAACATCATCCCATGAGATAGGACGGGCATTTCCCTAAGGCCACTAAGGCAGTTTTGCTAGTACTGGAATAGTGCAAGACAACCTAAAACTATATTTTGGCATACCATTATCTTTGTCATCAAACATCTTCTTTGAGAACTGAGGCCATGGTGAGATAGCCTCTTCAACAACCTGTAGGATGATAGCTTTAGATGATTTTTATCATATACCTATAAGGTACAATAGGAATTTTCCCAAGGCCACATGAGCCAGGTTTTCCAACACTTGGACAATTTTCTTAGTCTGGTCCAATCTGCCTAAAACACTGTTTTGGCAGGTTCATAACTTCTTCCTCAGCTACTTCCAGGACAATATGAAGACATGGTCAAGTAGGCCAAATATCAATCTACAAGACCCCCATATGTTGCGGGCATTTTCTTCAACACAATTTGTGGAGGGCATTTTCTTAAGGCTACCTAAGCCAGTTTTCCAACACTTAGTCATTTTTAGGACTTTCTCCAAAATATATTTTGAAACCTCATTTTGGCAGATTCAACTTTTTCTTTAGACATTCTTAAGGAGAAATAATAGCCACCTCAATAAGGATCAGATCCATGTAACCTTTTGAACTTTCTTATACACATGCATTATCTAGAGATCATTTGAAAATAGGATTCGAAACTATTTAATTTAAAACTTAGAAAAAAATGTTTTTAACTTGTAAATTTTTTTTTTCTTCTACTTAGGCATATTTATTTCTGCCTCATGTGATCACCATAAGGAAACCTACAAGCATGTCTAGATATCCATTTCAACAATGAACAAGACCATATCACAAGATAAATCTGTTGACACACACACAGCCTCTTGCAAGCATTTCAAAATAGCTTCTCAACTTCTTTTGAACATCAAAACATATTTCTTCCCATTTTGGCAGACTCCTATTTCACACATGTGAACACTCTATGGAGACCTGAAGTTAGGAGCAGATGGAAAACTTACCAAAGAATGGATCCATGACATTTGATAAATTTAATTGCACAAAGACTGTCCTTGGCGGGCATTTCCAATTGACCTCTCAAACTCCTATTTTTAACACTTGGTCCATTTTCTTTTGTTGTTCTCACTATGTAAAATATTATTTTTCCTATTTTTGGCAGATTGATATTTTACATATGAGACCATGATAAGACAACCTGAAGGTATGGATGGATAGTCAGTTCACCAAGGAACATGAATATGATACCTGATTAATTTTATCATCAAAATAACCCCTCCTTGCGGGAATTTCAAAATTCCTTTTCAATTTCCTGAATCTAACACTTAATGAATTATCTTGTGTTCTTAAAATGCAAAATAATATTTTTCTTACTTTTGGAAGATTTATATCTTTTTCATAAAACACTCCACGAGATAACTGAGACCATGATTAGATGCACCCATCAACAAGCTATATCCTAACACTTTCATATTATTTTTCTCATCATCCTATTAGATAGGGCATGCATTTCCCTGAGGCCAATGAGATAGTTTTTCCAGTACTGGAATACTACAAAACAACCTAAAACTCTGTTTTGGAATACCATTATCTTTGTCATCAAACATCTTCTTTGAAAACTGAGACCATGGTGAAATATCCTTTTCATGAACAAGCTGTAGGATGATAACTTGAGATAATTTTTATCATACACCTACAAGGTATGGCGGGAATTTTCCCAAGGCCACATGAGCCAATTTTTCCAACACTTAGATAATTTTCTTAGTCTGGTCCAATCTTCCTAAAACACTGTTTTGGCAGGTTCATAACTTCTTCCTCAGCTACTTCCAAGACAATTTGATGACATGGTCTGGTAGGCCAAATATCAATCTACAAGACCCCCATATGGTGTGGGCATTTTCTTCGACACACAATTTGTTGTGGGCATTTTTTTAAGGCTACCTGAGCCAGTTTTCCAACACTTAGTCATTTTCAGGACTTTCTCCAAAATCTATTCTGAAACCTCATTTTGGAAGATTCAACTTTTTCTTCATACATGATTAAGAAGAAATAATACCATGGTTAGGTAGACAAACCAACACACTACAAGACCCCCATGTGCTGCGGGCATTTACTCTAACCCATAATTTAGGGCAGGCATATTTTTGAGGCTACTTAGCCATTTTTGCTTGCTCTGGCACAAACCCCTGTTTTGGCAGGTCCATAACTTCTCCCTCAGGAACTTTCAGGACAAACTTAAGACATGGTAAGGTAGGAAAAAAAACAATCTATAGGATTCCCATTTAGTATGGGCATTTATACTCTTCCATAAATTATGACGTGCATTTCCCTAAGGCAATTTTTACTAATTTCCCCATACTTAGTCATTTTCCTGTTTTTCACCAAATTACCATATTTTTCCAAAATGATTGTCATTAATGTTGTCATCAATGACAATCCTATTCATCACAGTATTCATGTTTTTCTTTATATAAATTGGTATATAATATACTGCATTTAGAAATATACTTATATATAATGTATTTGACAAGTTACTGTTTGGTATGGTGTAGGTAAGACAATTACTTGTCACTACATCTATCGATTAAATGGGTTCTTCATCTATCGTATTCTCTAATGTCACAAAATTTTACGTTATTGATTAAATATATGAAGGGTGTACACTATGACTATGAACAAAGGTGTAATCAACGTGCTTATCCAAGCACACTAATTAAGA
>LPNX010993572.1:240266-268900 GCA_001517045.1 Pseudotsuga menziesii
TAGGATATGTAAGTGGCTATTGTGTTAATTATAATACAATAACTGGTGCTTTGTGGACTCAAAAACTGAATTCTCTTAGGTGCCAAGATAACTCCATGCCACATTTTTTATTTAAAGGGCCACCAGGTATTCTATTTGAGAGGAATCTATGCTGGTTGTTACCATTTCAGCAACCATTTTGAAAACAAAACTATAATAGCCCTATATCAACACACTTTCACCTACTTCCTATAGTCTGCAATAAACTGTGAACCATCAAACTTTGACAGCCCTCCCTACCTGCAACCATAGTAAACACTGAACTGAATCAAAGGTTAACTATTAGTTGGATGGTGATATTGTTTAAGAGAGGTAAATAAAGTCTGAAAATTTAAATTATTTGCATAGCTACAAGTTTGGAACATACATTTGGTGGCTATAATATCCCAAATTGATATAATAGGAAAGCAAACCCCGAACTTTACATGCAAATATATGCCCTAGAAAAATAGGGGGATGCTATAAAATAGGAGAAATCAATGCATGTACATACCCGTATATAGCTCAAATAAATAAGCTACTATTGGGAGCCCGGATGATGTGCTTACTTTGTCTCTGATCACGGTGACAAGGTGTGATGGTGAAACCCTTTGGCTGGATGAATAATCAACCTCCTGGAATAACTGCTGAATGTAACCTGATGATGAACTAGTGCTGAACCTATATGATCCAACTGATGATGAAATAGGGCAGATAGTTTTCACTGCCAAAATACACCAGTTAGTTGAGCATGCGCTCAACCCCAACTTAGCTCGCCGAGCTCTCCAATTCAACTCCATAAATCAATTATCACATAAATCTCTTCTCCATTCACTTTATCTTTCTTTTATAACTTTCAAATGCAAAAACCCTAACCTTTGACCTAATTAGGTTAGTTTAACTTCTAATTTGCAGTTGACTTACATGCATCATTAAATAATTCTCAAATGTCATGCATGTAGGTGGCCTTTGGCTCTGGGGGCCCTTTTCGACCCAATGGTGATATAATATTGATGCCCTAGATATTCTGTAGATGGCATCAGTCTTTAGCTGATTCCCTGACTGTCAGTACCCGCTCGAACCCACATGAATCACATAGGTTAGTGGGTTGGTCCTCAATGCCTAAGAAAAAGAGGACATAACAATCCTCCCCGCTTGAATTTGCTTTTCCTCAAGCAACTGTAAAGTTGGGTGCTGCAATACCTGTTCTGTCTCCCAAGTGGCCTCCTTTATAGGTAGATCTTTTCATTGAACCAAGTAGTCTTTGATGATTTTGTTCCTCAGTTTCCGCTCTTGCACCTCTAGGATGCGCTCCAGGATTAGAATCAATTTCCCCTCATCATCAAGGGGGGCAGCTCTCAAATCCCCTATCTAGAGGTCGACGTGCTGGATGGTCTCTGAATACTACTGGATGTTGTGTGGCCTTACCTGGTGGTTTCCTGAAGGTGACAAAACATTCTGCTACTCCCTCAATATCTCCTTGTTGGATTACTACCTCCATCTTGTGTGATGTCCCTGGCATGGGAGGGTAGGTATTCATCCCTCTCAATACTACCTTCTATCCCTCTACTCCTGTGAACTCCATCTCCATGGTCTGGTAGTTTGTGGAATACTTCCCTAGGGAATACATCCACTGAACTCCCAATACCACCTTCATGTCAGGTACATCCACCACATAGAATGTCTCCATCACTGTATAATTCCCAAGTGTTACTGTTAATTGAGGAATCCTCTGACTACACTCGATGGTGTGACTTGCTGCTGCTACTGAAAACCCCTCAAAACTCTCAGTCTGAATGCCTCTCCTTTTAACCCATGCAGCATCAATAAAGTTGTGGGATGCCCCACCATGTATCATCACTCCCAATTTGTCGCCCTGTACGGTACCTATGATTCGGAGAGTGTGGAATCAAGGAACCCCTGTTATGGTAGAAATGGTACCTCCTGAGGGAAGAAACTCCCTAACTGTCTCTGGTGTCTCTCTCTGCTCCTGATTCGGATAATCATCATCCTCCCCATTCTCAGAATAGGCCTATGTTTAGTAAGCCTTTCCCTTCCCTGAACATCTATGACCTAGTACCCATGGTACCTGACAAGTGAAACATAAATTTTTTCTTCTAAGGTCCTGTTGGGTATTATTGTCCATCCATTATTTCTTGGGCCATTCTTTCTGGATGGATTTCCTATCTTCATCTTCAATAGGGGAATTGGGTTTGGGAGGAAGCCTAACCTTGGGTACTGCATCCTGTAAATATCTAGTCCGTCTGATGGCATCTGCTAGGGTGGTGGGCCTATAAGACTTGACCCATCCCCGTAAGGGTTTAGTGAGAGCCCCAGTGAACAACATAATCAACTTGCTCTCTGATATATCTGTCACCATGATTGCTATCCTCTGAAACTTTGAAATAAATGCATCTACACTACCTATCTACTTGAGTTGTGCCAGATCTCTAAAGTGGACCTCAGGATCCTTCCAATCAAACCACTCAATGAGCCTCTGTGTAAAATCTGGGTACGATGTGATGGTGTTGTGACCCAGTGTCACTAACCCATGATACCACCACTCATGTGCTTCTTCGTCCAAATGCAAGGTAGCCAATTTGATGGCATCTATCTCAATCATGGGGTTGAGCTGGAAGTATGTATCCAACTTCTGTACCCAATTCCTCGCTGGGCCACCCCGAGTACCCTCAAAGGTAGGGATAGTCAGTTTCCCTATGGTGCATTGTAACTCATAGTTCTGGGTAAATGGCCTATTGTAAGCTTTGGGTTTGTTCTTAATTTTAAAGTGGCATAAGTTAGTGAAGGACACGGCTAAATGGAAGTCCTCTCCTAAAGCTCTATATTCTCTCAGATAGGCACTCATGGCTTCTTCTGGTTCTGCTTGTGCTAGAGGAACTACAGCTGGACTATCTAAGAATTGAGGCATGGTAGGTTGGAAAGGCTTGTGTATATGGGGATGGCTCTGCATGTTGGTATATAAGTACTCGCTACTACTACTGGTGGACACCCTAACACTGTTGGGAAATAAAGTACTATGTGGGGTGGGCCCATTCTTCTTATTCATTTGCCTAAAGGTGCTCATCATTTCTTTTTTCCCGGAGGTGAGTTCTTTTATGGCTGATATGAGACTATTGAGAGCTATTTTATCATCATCGACCATTGTTTCCTTGCCTTTTTCAAACTGATACTCTCTGTTCCCCAAATCTACGTCCTCTAACTCCTCTTCTCTGTCTCTATACCTCTGTCTCCTGTGAGTAATGTTGTATGGGTATCCTAGAGTCATCTATAATTTTTGCATGCCCATAGCTGTAAATCAAATGTAACCATAGTACCTCCACTTTATATGAATAACAACAACAATACAAGGAGAAATCAGGCCTAGAATATATGGTCCTTTGTGTGAATATGTCTTTTCTTGTCTTCTAAGATACTTCCTGATAAAGATGAAGTAATTTCCTGTATTAGTTGATGATCAATAGTAAAGGAGATGACTCCATAATTTGACAGGAGTAAGCCATGGAATACAGTCTTCTAACATTCACAATGCACTATGGGAAAATCTAGGACATTTGCATAGTAGTTTCTCCTGCTCCAAAGACACCCAACAACAGTAAGAATTCATGACCGCAGAATGAGAGCCCTATCGTCAATGGTTGGAGATAATGGAAGTTGTGTATAGTCACAAGGGTTGCCCTATACTATGTGCATGGTCCCTTATTTAACAAACCAGTACAAATGAATCCTGAGAATGGTGGTTCCCTATGTTGTGCCCTCCTTAAAGTATGCAAGCAACTCGATTTCCAACCACTGAAATGTCTGAATGCAGATTATAGATGAAGATACTAGCATATACACCCTCTTTAGTGGCCAACACACACTAAAAAAGTGCACCCTCCTCTCAAGAAATCCTATCTACCAGATCGGATCCCCTTCGGATATAACTAAAACACATAAAGCCTAAACGCTCAACACTTCGTAGATTAAAAAAATCAACCAAGAACTAACCTTACTGCATAATTTCCAATTTCCATCCGCATAAAACCAAATACCTCCTTCGAGCTCATAAACTATCAAACTTTTTCACAATCAGGAAAAAAAAGAAATCACAGCCTCCTTTACTGCCGATGCTCATATATTGTGAAGTAAGTGAAGATAGAGAAGTGCAATGCACTATGCTTGAGTCACGGAATTAGCTTTATGGATTTAGCAGTGATGATCGTATAAAGGTCATAGCAGCAACAAATCATGTAGATATTTTAGATCCAGCTCTAATGCGTTCAGGCTGTCTAGACCGGAAGATAGAATTTCCTCACCCAACAGAGGATGCGCAGGCACGGATTTTATAGATTCATTAAAAAAAATGACTGTTCATCCAGATGTCAACTTTGAAGAGCTGGCACGTTCCACTGATGATTTCAATGGTGCACAGTTAAAATCTATTTGTGTAGAAGCTGGTATGCTTGCGCAGTATATAGATCACGGGAGAATTTATAATGTCAAGGTACAAAGAAGTGGCAGATATTGTTTTTAAATACCATGAGCACAAGGACCGGCTTGTGCAGAAGAGTATTATGTCACTATTACCTCGAATCGCCCATTTTTACATGATGATTTTGTTTCCTGTCAAAAGATGATGGCTCAAAAAGGACTCGATTTTCTTAATGCATGACCTTTATGGATCAATCTTACCCACAGTTGACTCTAAATCGTAGACACACTAGGCCCTCCACAATGGACTCACGACTCTTTTTTCTTTTCCATCTTACGGTCTCTTCTATGATGGCCCTCATCCTCTTTTTCCAACTTTCGCAATCACACTAGTCCGCAAACACTAGTCTATAAAGACCAATTTCCATGAATCCGGTTTCCACAATGAGCGTTTGGACCTCACGCACAGTTTTGGCTTCACTCACATGAATTTGACCCTCCGGCATTTAAGTTTGGTCCTTAAGACAATAATTTAGCTTCCTTAAAGAATTGATCTTCATAAGGATTTCAATCTTGGGTGAATTTGGCTCCAGTTGCAATTAACACCGAGGACTCACAAAACAAATTTGGCCTTAGTAGCTCTGCTATGACTAATGATACATTGCCAAATAAGCGCAACTAGAAACCCTACTTGGATTCCCCCTCAGGCTGGCAAGATCTTCAGCTCTGATACCACTGTAGTATCCCAAACTGATATAATAGGAAAGCAAACCCCGAACTTTGCATGCATGCAGTTACATGCAAATATGTGCCCTATAAAAATATGAAGATGCTATAAAATAGGAGAAATCAATGCATGTACATACCCATATATAGCTCAAATAAATAAGCTGCTGCTGGGAGCCCAGATGATGTGCTTGCTTTGTCTTTGATCATGGTGACACGGTGTGATGGTGAAACCCTCCGGTTGGATGAATAATTAACCTCTCGGAATAACTGCTGAATGTAACCTGATGATGAACTAGTGCTGAACCTGTATGATCCAACCTAATGATGAACTAGGGCAGATAGTTTTCACTGCTGAAATACACTAGTTAGCTGAGCATGTGCTCAAACCCAACTTAGCTCCCGGAGCTCTCCAGTTCGTCTCCACAAATCAATTATCACATAAGTGTATTCTCCATTCACTTTATCTTTCTTTTATAACTTTGAACTGTGAAAACCCTAACCTTTGACCTAATTAGGTCATTTTAACTTCTAATTTGCAGTTGACTTGTATGCATCATTAAATAATGCTCAAATGTCATGCATGCAAGTGGCCTTTGGCTTTGGTGGCCCTCTTCGACCCAATGGTGATATAATATTGATGCCCTAGATCTTCTATAGATGGCATCAGTCTTCAGCTGATTCCTTGACTGTCAGTACTTGCTCGAACCCATAGGAATCAATAGGTTAGCGGTTTGGTCCTCAATGCCTAGGAAAAAGAGGATATTACAGTGGCTGTCCTATATTGCTAAGAATAGTGTTCAAGGTTTGGAGTGGTCAATGAAAAATAAAACTCTTATACACCTTACATTGGTAACCTTCACTGATGCTATAAAATTGTCGTAATTATAACTGTCATACTGTATTATTGCTGCTATATTTATACGAGTCCCCATACTTGAATGGAAGGTTATTGGTTGGTTAAATAATGTTATTGAATTGTATATGGTTACACGGCTAATGATCTCTTGTATGCTAAAGTGCTACTGGATGACCTTGTTACTAATTCCATATATCTTGAATTGAATACATTGACTTGATATCATTTAAATTTTCATCTATAAGCACTAAATCAACTTAGTATGTCTTCTTCTGGTGCTATAAAATTGTCATAATTAGAACTGTCATATTGTATTATTGTTGCTATATTTATGTGAGTTCTCATACTTGAATGGAAGGTTATTGCTTGGTTAAGTAATGCAATTGAATTGTATATGGTTGCGTGACTAATGATCTCTTGTATGCTAAAGTGCTACTAGATGACCTTGTTACTAATTCCATATATATTGAATTGAATACATTGACTTGATATCATTTACATTTGCATCTATAAGCACTAAATCAAATTAGTATGTCTTCTTATTAATGGTTTGAATTTAACTCCAAGGTTACACAAACCATGGGTGCGATCGGAATCAGCCAAAGAATCTAATACGGATTCGGCACTCATCCCAAAATTAGGAATCGGGGATTCAAAACCATAACCCTAATTAACCTTAATTATCCTATGTAAACAACTTTATATTAGTCAAAACAAGGTGGAAGAATCCAAGAATCTGATTCGGGTGCTGTTAGGCCTAGGGCCAAATCCGGTAACTATGTTTAACTCTGCAGTTGAAAATTCTAAGTGTAGGCAAGCATTGCAATAGGAGACCACAATATTCCCTATACGGTTTTCCATTTCTTGTGTCCAAGATGGAAGAATCTTCTACCAGGAGGAAAAGAGGTAGCAATGAGGGCTACCTTGGAGTGCTTCCAAAGAATAAAACCAAGCCTGAACTTGAGGAGAACAAATTCATGTTCAGGTTTTTGCTTCTTAATGGTTTGAATTTAACTCCAAGGTTACACGAACTGTGGGTGCGATCAGAATCGGCCAAAGAATCTGATACATATTTGGCACTCATCCCAAAATCAGGAATCGGGGATTTGGAACCCTAACCCTAATTAACCTCAATGATCCTATGTAAAAAACTTTATATTAGTCAAAACAAGGTGGAAGAATTCGAGAATTCAATTCGAAAGAATCTGATTCAGGTGCGGTTAGGCCTAGGGTTGAATACAGTAACTATGTTTAACTCTACAGTTTCAAATTCTAAGTGTAGGCAAGCATTGCAATAGAATAATGCTATATTCCCTCTGTGGTTTTCCATTTCTTATGTCCAAGATGTCAGAATCTTCTACTAGGAGGAAAATAAGCAGTAATGAGGGCTACCTTGGAGTGGTTCCTAAGAAGAAACCCAAGCCTGAACCTGAGGAGAACAAATTCATGTTCAATGTTTTGCTTCTTAATGGTTTGAATTTAACTCCAAGGTTACATGAACCGTGGGTGTGATCGGAATCGGCCAAACAATCCGATATGGATTCGACACTCATCTCAAAATCAGGAATCAAGGATTCAGAACCCTAACCCTAATTAAACTTAATTATCCTATGTAAACAAATTTATATTAGTCAAAATGAGGTGGAAGAATTCGATGAAGAATTTGAGAATCCAATTCAGGTGCGGTTAGGCCTAGGGCCGAATGCCATAACTATGTTTAACTCTATAGTTGGAGGATTTTGTTTAAAAGATGTCGGTCGTCGAGTTTGTAAGGACTGTTAGGAGAAAAGCCGAGAAATAAATAATAGAAAAGGGGTCAAGAAAGATACGCTGGGGTCCCCAACTCTATGTGGAAGATGCAATGGGAGAATGAATAAAGATGGAAACATCACCAATTGTGTATAGGTCTAGGAATGGATTATTTATTTAATTTCCATCCAAGACAATGGTTTTTCGTTTATTAGGAAAACTCTTTGCAAGCGGTATGGGCCAATGGACTTGGCGAAAGGCAATTTATAAGGTAAGGGTTCTTTCATTTCCTACATTCTCCCTTGGAATTAATATTTTATATGACTTGCTTGTACCTGTCATATAATATAACCTTTCTATTTTTATTTCTAGCCTCTTCATCATGCTTCCTATCCAATGTTCATATAGAAACATAAAAATATCAGACTTAACTGTCTTTGTTGTGCTCTTGCTATACCATTCCTTACTTTTAGCACTCTTATGTTCTCTCTGTGCATTGCCCACCTCTGTTTTTTACCATTTTCCCTCTATCAAAACTGTTTGTTTTCAGATTTTGGCTCCATTTCTTCATCGATTCTTTAAATTACTATTCAAAATTGTGTTTTATTTTTCATTTTCTACCAAAAGCTTGGAATTTTTTGTTCTCGTTTATTTTCTACCGAACCAAAATATTGCACGAGAAGCCGTTTTTGGGTGGAAATGGAGGTTCTTTTCTTGTCATCCAGGATTCTTCCAACCTTCTTATGGGGAAGAGGAGTCTCGTGTTTTAAAACCTAGTAATACCAATTATCTTTTATCCACCATCTCTGAAGCTACAAATATCTAATGTCTAGCTTAGGATTTTCCTATTGAAGATTTTTGAAGTGGATCTAGTTATTAAGGAGCAGATTGGGTTTGAACCATTCAACCATATCTACTATTTAATCACTAAATCCTCCACGAGATATTCAATTGACCCTATCTACCTAACTTGGATTTGTTAGGCACTAATCACAGCTTTTATGCCATTTTAAATCTTAATTCATCTTTCATTTTCTTTTTTATAAGATCTGAAAATTTCTGTCATTTACATGTGTTAAACTAATCCCTAAAACATCAAATCACATGGTAGGTTTGCCCCAGTTGGCTGGGAATTACCTTCTAGAAATATGCTTTGTAGAGATGATTAAATCTGGTCTAAAACATAATTAAAAGGTTGATTTGCAGGGTTGAAAACTTCAGATTAATAAGTGAAATTCCTAGATCTTCCCTAGTTTTAGCCTCATGTGTACCTTATTTCAAATCTAAATAAAGGTTAAAACATTATGTTGTCACAAATATTGGTTGCTGCTTGGAAAAGACATATCATTTGCAAGTTTGTAGTAGCATTTAATTTATTAATTCAGATCTCAAATTTGAGGATATTTTCACATATACACTAATAAATTCTCAAACCCTGATTCTTCACTACTAAAATCCCTTGTAGCATCAACTAGTCCATTGATTGTCTCAATCCATCTAACATTTTCTTCTGGAACTAGATCTTGTAATTGAAAATAATGCATCTCAATAGAAGCTAGAGCCTAGAACCTACTGCCTTTATAGGACAAATATGGTGTTAACACTTTCCATTGCAGAAAACATTGTAATACTTGCAACATATATGATATAGCCCACTTGAATGGCGGTAGAGAGACTTATTGTAATTTTCAGTTTCTGTTATTTTATGCTTGGTTTTTCTTTTTGTCATTGTTCTTTTCTATCACCTTTCTATCTTTCTGATAAAAAATTTGTAAGTTCATAGGATGCACATTGGACCCAGATGAAACCATACAATTTTCATATGCAAAGAGGGTGTGAATAAGACCATCATGTAAGGACCCTATTTGGCTGTGATGAATAAGTATAGAAATATTGCAAGTAACTAGAAATCGACATGGAAATGTGTACATCATACCAATATACAATAGATGCTATGTTTTGAATAAGTGCTTACAAAATTTAATCTAGGCATATAATCATGCCACTAGAAATAGTTGAATGGGATAATTTATCCAAGGCATTGATTTATCGACCGCTAATTCTTGAAGTGTATCTATGGATTCTCTTGTCCATAGACAGAAAAACTCCACGAGACTGCACATCAATCACAAGCACTTATTGAAGATCCAAAACCGTGGAAAGGAATGTGCTTTTCCATGGTTTATCTTTTTTTTGAAACCTCTAGGTTTCGTCGCAATATCGACGAACCTTCATTGTGGGTATTACAAAACCATCAAAACCCTGGGTGGATTTCATGAATACTTTCGCTATAGAGACGCAGTTTCATGGAAAAATTACCGTTCAACTTGCAGATTTCGTTGATAGAGATTGGTTTTCCACGGTTTTGTGTGGAAGAAATTTCTGTTCAAATTCCAAACTTCCTCGATAAAGAGACACATGTTCATCAAAAGTGTTCCATGATTTTTCATGGAAACAAAATTTTTCCTAGTAGTTTTTGGCCATATTTTCGTCGTTATAGGGACGACACGTTTGTCGATATAGCAACAAAACGTAGAAAATGAATGAAAAAAATCAATTTCAAGGCCACTGTATAGAAGACACATGGAAGCCATTTTTTGTCTCTATAATGATGACTTATAAAGTTCGCCATTATAGAGACAAAATAAGTGCCACGAAACATTGCGACTGTTATTGTCACAATTGAGACAAAGAAACATGGAAATAGCAACGAAAAACGATCGCAAATTTGATCATATGTATTAGTGTGCATGTATATCTTGACAATGTATATTCTACTCTATGGAATTAAAAGTTTTTTCTGCAATCACTTTCAAACAAAGATAAAGTTTCTCAACATGTATTTATTAAAAATAATGAATGGATTTGGTTTCATTCCATTTGAAGCCTTGGTTTATTTTCTTTGTAATTCCAAGGCTAGTGGTAGCTATGGAAACAAGTGCACTATAATTGTGTTAAAACTACTCTATATATTTGCAATGTTCGAACCCAACTCTTAATCAACAACATATCTACCTAATCATTATATGTCTCAATCATAAGAAAGATGAAAATACACACACACACATACATACATACAGATAAGCCTCTTCAAGGGCCCATCCTGCAGCTCGAGATTGAAATGAACTAAGTTTTACTTGATAAATTGAAATTCCTTGTATTGAAGTCAATAGTGACAGCAATGACAATAAGAACTGATTTCCATATTTATTATTGTTGTGATGTATATTGAATGGGAATATATTTGTGCATGGATGATTGTAGGTAATATTAATGTGCAAAATATTGAGGACAAATATATAATAACAATGATTTTAGTTGGTATTCACTAGAATTTATACAAAGGAGGAAATGCAATTCTATACTAGTTCATATCAGTTTCATAGACCACACACAAATAATCTAATTCAATGATTCAAGAAAACTAATAGTCATATTGTTAATACCAATGAACTAAATCAATATTATTCTTATGGGGGGTCAAATGGGAAAATAAATTTGTGTATTTTGCAATTAGGTAACACTAATGCAAATTACATATGATGGGAAGTGTATGAGGTTTCCAGCAACTCAACCAATGGATAGTGGGTGAGTTCAACATTGATTTCCAATAGAGATAATAGAAAATCGAGCTAAAAATGAACACTAAAACAAAAAACTTATTTCTTTCCTCTATTAATCTCCTCTAACACTTATAAGGATAGCTTGGGGTAACCAGACATTGTGGCCAATAACGTAACTTGGGGAAACATGTATGCACATCATTTTCTATTTCTCTTGAAAGGGATACGTAGAATAATACACAAAACTAAAGAGACTAACCAATGAAAATCAACCACACATTCAATTAAATAAAATGGACAATAAAAATTACTTTGAAGAAAGTAGACCGAAAAAATCCACTATCAAATGATTATGATCGACCTTATTTCTATAAAATTATACAAATTATAAAGGTGTATATATCTCTAGAAAATTTACAAATTACATCACATAGATTTACTCAACATTTATTCTCTTCTATATAAAAAACCCCATCTCACTCGTTGTACATGGGCCTATAAGCACTGATGGATTTGCTAAGAGTAGTTAGAAGGCTAGGCATCCCCATCTCATCATCTCCCCATGTGCAACACTCTTCCTATCCTTTTTTTTTTTAATTTTTTCTCGCAATATTATGTTCAAAGTTCCTTCTATTTGTCCTTCATTAAAATTATAGTGCCTACATTAGTAGTGCAATTTTTTGGAGGAAAGTGGTATTTGATTATCTATAGTGGGTTTGTTCACACTATAATTTGCATACTCCTACCTCATAAACAAATTTGGTAACCAATATCTTCACTTCAGTAGATGAAACTACCATTACTATTAGATTCCTATTGTGTATCCTTTTTGAATCACTATAATTACAAAAAAATTGTTCTCTTTTCAAGCTGTCTTATTGCCTTTTGGGTTTGTTTGATTTAATTATAATGGGATTTACATATAATATCAAATTCAAATACAATTCTATGACCTGTTGGACCTACACGCATTAGGTATCTTAATTAGTCCATGCTCATTTTTAGAACTATTATTACTAGATAGTTTGGATTTAGAAATATGAATGTTTATGATATGTTATTGTTTGTCTTGGAGGAACTGTAGTGCTATGTGGAGAAAATAATAATCCCTCTTCACTTCCTTTATCTCCTTTGACACATCATCATCCATTTAGTGACTAGGATCAAGAGTCTATTAGTGAAGTGAGAGAGACAATGCAATCATTCAAAGACATGATTCAATGTGGATTAATATCTTCGATGATAATTCACTTAGGAAAGAGATTCGATAAAACTAACACCCATCCTGAGAGTGATTTGTCAAATTTGGAAAATGTAAAGTTGAATAATTTTATGGAACCAAAAAGGATAAGAGGCTTGAGGCATGGTCCAAAAACATCCTTATTATTTCCTTGGAATATTATAGAAATCAAATGGCCAACGTAGCCATTTTTTAATGAAGGAATAATGTTTTGTTGTGGTGGAGAACACTCAGAATCACAAATGGGTTTCTCAAACTCATCTGTAACATGGGATCGATTTTGTGAGCATTTTAGCAGAGTGTAACTATCTGAGGAGTAATTAAAGAAAAAATGGAATAACTTCCATTCTCTAAAAATCGAGACATGCTTTATGGAGATAATTATCTATAATAAGTGTTGGAGAACTAAAAAGTTGAGGGTGAACAATTTTCTTTCTAGTTTGAACCCTAGAATCAAGAAGAATATTCATTGGAATTATCAAAAAATAGATATTGATAATATGACATTTTGGATAATTATTGGTGTGAACTCTAATTCCACTACTACATTTCGATCCAAAATCCGACGGTTACTTCCGACGGCGCGTGGATTTTTTCTTTTAAACCTACCAAAAATCAGAAAGTTAATTTTTTTTTAAATTTTTTTTGGTCATAAGCGTTGCTTAAGCGACGGCGGGGCTCATAAGCGTCTCTTAAGCGACGGCTAGGGCTCATAAGCGTCGCTTAAGCGACGACTAGCCTAGAAAGCGTCGCTTAAGCGACGGAACTTAAATTGATTTTTCATTTAAAAAATATACGCTAGATAAAATTTAGATCAAGTCTTTTGGATTTCAATCTTAAAATAAGCATATAGGTATTGTCAATATGAAAAGTAGTATAGTTTATATGACTCAAGAAGTGGTCCCTACACATGTTGATGTCATCTTTAGACCATGAGGAAATGGTCATTGAAAGGCCTAAACTAGTAATTGTTTTGCACAATAAAGAGGAATAATGGAGCATGTAATAGAAACATTAAATATATAAAGAAATTGTAGTTTCCATACATATAAATTTAAACTATTCTTATGTTTCCTCACCAAACTTACCTCTATAGCTACTTAAGAAAATTGAAGAATCTTAATTGAAACTAGCCAATTCAAAGCTTTTGCTTTCTTCAAATTGGACTATATGATTATGTAATTATTAGACTGCCTCATAAATAATTATCAAACAGTGGTTACAATTCAGGAATTGCGTGTCACTGCCAATTAGAGAGATTCTAAGACTAATATATATATATATATATAAATAATTATTAAACAGTGGTTACAATTCAGGAATTGCATGTTACTGCCAATTAGAGAGATTCTAAGACTAATATATATATATATATATATATATATACCACTCTTGATTTTCTATTAGTAACACTTTAATTTAACTCTATGGACAACTATTGAATACTATAGAATCAATCCCATACATCCTCATAGTGTAGATAAAATCAGGAGGGAACTTAAATTACAACCATTGCAATTGATAATATTGATGTATACTTACAAAAATCCTTATTTATCATAAAAAAGAACACTACATAAAGTAAAAAACATGAAAAAACATAAGAACCTTGGGATGGATGATGTCCACAAGACAAGTTAGAAAATTATTGATAATTAAATGAAGATAATAGTCTCATAAAGGATTCATGAACAATTCCTCCTATCAAGTCCATCAAACTATAGTCTAGTGGTAAGTTGGAATACTAGACAAACATTATCCATGTGTTCATATGGAAATAAAAGGACATAATTGTTTCTAGCAATACCATGTGCAAGTCCCATAAACCTTAATGGCTCATGGTTGTGGCATACAAATTATAGATAAGGCCAGGTGTAGTCTTAGGTTAAATTGATGGAATAGATACCANAATATGTGCAAGTCCCATAAACCTTAATGGCTCATGGTTGTGGCATACAAATTATAGATAAGGCCAGGTGTAGTCTTAGGTTAAATTGATGGAATAGATACCACATAGTCATGGAATATAGGTTCACATTCCAATGTTTTCAAATCAAAGGAGTAATAGGTCATATATGTGAACTATGGCACATCAAACATGGGAACTACAATAGAATACATCTAGTATGCAAAGGCATCATAGTGTGCTTAGGTCCACTTANATGGCAACTACAATAGAATACATCTAGTATGCAAAGGCATCATAGTGTGCTTAGGTCCACTTATGTTTCAAACTATATCATATGTTTAAAATTCAGAAGAAAAAAAAGTACAATATTTAATATTGTAATATTTAAATGTACACACACACAAAGTTATGGACCCTTTGGAGGTTTCGCTCCTTCCCAAACATTAGCATAAGACACTAACATCATTGGGGAACAAAAAGGGGATATGTGAAATTCATTCTTCCTTCCCTCCCGCACTCGCACAGTTTGCAATTGTTCACCTGCACGCTCAATGCCCGAAGTTGGAGCAAGGGTTTGAAGCACAGTTTGCAATTGTTGATCACCTGCACGCTTAATGCCCAAAGTTGGAGCAAGGGTTTGAAGCACAGTTTGCAATTGGAGCAAGGGTTTGAAGCCTCTTTGTCCATTGCAATGATATTTTCCTGGGTGTGGGTACGGGTTTGGTTAGAAAACGTTTCCCAAGAGCGCGCAGGAAAGAAGAATAGCAGCTACAGGTCGTGAAATCGCTGGTGAAGGTAGAGGATTTGGGGTAATTTTGAAGCCATTGGATCTGGGAGTTTTGCTGGATCATTCTCCCTTTAAGGTATGGCTGGAAAAAAGGCCATTCAACATCTATGTCATTAAGTTAAGGTTCTTTCATAAATTGCATTATAAACAACGTATCTGCAATATTGGTGAAAATCTGTGCCCAAGGTATCAAAAATTTGCGTAGAAACTGAGCACAATATATAGAAAATTGTATTATGAAAAATCTCTAGTGGAATTTCCTTCAAGCATTGTTTGAAGGAAAAGCCCATATGCAACAATAGTTTTCTGATCATTCATAATTCCTTTAAGGACACAATTTCTATAGGGTTTGTGGCACTGAGCAGGCCTCCCAGTAACAATGATGTTTCTCAACTCCAGCCACAGAGAAAGAAAAGGGCATATAGCTATGTGAAAAAAGGTTGATATCACCCTGCCAGGGACAACTAGCAACTCCATGTGTACTCTTTATCTGTATTAAGGAATTGATGCATTTGATGATGGTTTTGACTGCCTACAGTCTTGCACATCTGTCTGCCATGTTTTAGGAGTTTCTAACTGTACCAAAAATGACTCAGGAATAGAAATAGAATAAGGGAAGCTTAGAATATTTACATCCTCGTATATTTTTTCCGAATTCCTAAACACCGCAGCATTCTTTGCAATGTTATTGCGGTGATGAAAAATTTGAAGCTTCTCCCCATATAAGAAAATGAAAGCCTCATACATGAATTTTATGTCTTTTTACTTCCTTCTCTGTTGGTGTAACTTTGTTCTGATATATAGTAACTGTGGAGTCATTTTTGGACACCATGGATTCATATGTTATAAATTTGTTTGCCTCGGCAACTTGATAAACCTGACTAATGTTTTATACCTTTTTTTTCTTTTTCCCCTTGGGCTTCCATGAGTCAAATACTGGTTCAATATGCTCACTTCTAGAAATATTTTTTTCTAAAGTACCTGTTTTAGCTTCATCAGGGCTTCCTGAGGTTCTAATAAGAGGAGCTATACCCTCTGCATTGTCAGTTTAACTAAATCTGTCTTTGTTATTTTTCTCTTGTTATCTTTCTTATTAAACTTGTTTAGCTCGTTAGGTTTACCAAAATTCTATCCTTGAGCTTTCATTCCTCAGGTTCTCACTTGAAGAAGGTATAGCAATACTAGGATAGATAATAACCATAGATTTGGATAGAGAGTTTACTGCTTGTTTCACTTTTTCTCTATCAGAACACCCCAGGGAATCAGATTGGTGATCATCAAAGCATGTGTGATGCACAAATAAGGATGTACTATCATGAACAAATTCTTGTTCTTTAAAATCTGGTAGTGAGCATTTCGCTTGTTGGATATAATAACATTCCAATAATTTTCTATCCATTTGTGCATATTTAAAATATTTTTCATCAAGGAGCTAAGATTTCTACAACAAGAGTGATCTTGTACCACAAAGGCTTCCTCTTTATATGTTGGATCAGCTTTGTTCTCATTGTTTGCTGGACTGTCTTCAGATTGTAAGAAAGCTTGCACATCCACTAGAAAACTTCCATAGGTAGCAACATCAATATCATTTTTGGAAGCATAGGTAGTTGCCTCTAATAGAGTGATTATGCTATACCCATGATATATAGGAATAGTATCGGGTTGATTCCTATCAATGCTTATTGTGTAAATATAACATACTCTTTTATGGAATAAAGGCATACAAGCTCTGTCATAGTGTAGAGTGAATCCAGTACAATGTTCATTATGTAATTACGCTCACACCTATTGATTAGTGTGCAGATCCATTGCTTGTCCTTATTTGAGACCATGTATCTCATCGTTCAATCACTTATCAGCCCAGAATTAGAAAGTAATGTTGTTTTAGGGCTGCTTGAGGCCAAAAACAGACCCATAATTTCCCGTACTACTGTAAAAAAGGTATAAGTAATGTTGTTTTTAGGGCTGCTTAATTGGTTTTCTTTCCTTATTTAAATACATGAGATAAAATAGTGTAAGTAACAATCACATATAAAACACAGTACACACTGAATATATATCAGAGACATCAAGATTACTCAACTGACAGAAGATTAATAACAGTCTTCCTTATTCAATCCACACTTGGATTACATACAGGAAAAGCAATAAAAACCAATAAAAGATTACCAGAATCTGCACCGCTCTAGGGTTTGTGCCATTAGTAGTATGACTGCAAACATTTACTGTATGAGTATAACTGTGCATTTAGGAGGATGACTTTAAACATTTACTGTATGAGTATGACTGTCTGGTTTGTGCCTTTATGTGTTGTAGGATGACTTTAAACATTTAATGTAGGGTTATTACTGTAGTAGGGTGACTATATGAGTGCAATCATCCTTGGGATTTTACTGCTAAAATTATGAGTATGACTGCAATAGAATAGTTTGTGCTATTATGAGTATGATTGTAGGATGATGACTATCGACATTAGCTGTAGGAATATGATTGCAAACAATATGAGTATGACTGTTTATATATTAGTATGATATTGCATCATCTACAGACTATGCCGATATAGTTTATACTAGTGCAACCAAACTTAGGGGTTAGCCTCAGCCAATAGGGATACTTCTCATTCACTAATAAAAACAAACCATTAAACTTGGACTGTTAAAAATTGTAAGTATCTTGAGGATGGTGCATTCATGCCAACGTTTGGTGCCAAATCAACAATTCTAGCCCTAATTTTCCCTGCATATGAAAAAGATAAAAATAATAAGCATACTGAAAAGGCTACAGAAAGATCCCCTTCCCTTGTGAAAAATATTCTAATGTGAGAGAGATGACTTTGTGTGAGCTTTGGGATCTGCCTGTGTGAGTTAGCTACTTGTGAACGAATTAATGCGCTGCATGTTTTCTTACCTTTCACTGTGTGTAAGACTTAGTGAGCAGCTGTCAGGATAATATTTGGTGATCTGAGCAGTTTATGCATAAGTTTCCATATAGCTTGAGAAAGAAGGAATTGAATGAAATTTTGTGTACATAAAACTAAAACTTTTGGCTTATTTTTAAAGCGAGAGCAAAATTTCCTTTGTATCTGAAGAATATTTAGTCCCTCTTAGATGATCAGTATGGGAAACATGCTTAACATGATGTTATTTTTGTTAGAATTCATTAGTATTGGGATTCAAAGCACCACAGATATTGCTTTTTGCTAATATGTCACTAGAATAAGTTGCCGTTATGGTAAGGTTATTATTTTTTTGTTGCTAGTTTGAGCAAAAATGGCTATATAATCTTGGCATTTTGATGGATAGTTTAGAATGACAGGTACAATAAGGTTTTCAATTTGATCAGTTATAGTGTACTGGTTTTTGGGCATCATTTCTGATGGCCATCTTCCATTATCATCATGATGGTGTGCCTGAAAAGAGATTTCTGGTAGGAAATGTGTTTCCTGCTCTTGGCAACAGAGACACAACCTGTAACATTTTGCAACCTATCTGTGATTCTGTATCAAACAAGGACCTACACTGCAGGATCAGGTTAAGGTCAAATGTCTTCTGTTCTTACCTTGATATGGTTTCGAGTCTTAAGAGGTTAAATCGTCCATGTATTAGGCTCAACCATAGTTTGTTCTTGGTATTTTTAGGGTTCAAACTTCAAACATCATGCTATTCTGGCTGAATTGAGAGTGGCATATCAGTTTGTGAAGCTTTTTACTTTTTCTATTATGTTTTTGTAGATAATTGTAAATCAGAGCACACTGAAGATAGGCTGCTATTCTGGCTGAATTGAAGAATTATTCAAAGAATTTAGTTTGTGTTAGTGTTAAAATGTTTGAAATAAAGTGCACGATTAAAAAAAATGGCCCTGCTCAGCAATTGTTTAGGGCCTAGGTTAATTTTTTAAATTTCTGTCTAAAATTTCTTCTTGTGCAAAATACTCACTTGAGAAGACAATTTCATAACATGGGAATTTTATGAGAGATAGCAGCCTTCATTCTTTACTGCTGGACTGAAATAAATCATGTTCATAGGTGTAAGGGGGTTCTGCGTAGGCAATGAAAGCCCTTTTGTGATTTCCTGGTGTTAAACACATAAGAAACATTGCAAGAATATGTTTATGATATAAATCTACAGCTTAGAATTGCAGGTTTAACTGATGGATGCCTCTCTTTAAGAGTGCCTTGCCTTCACAGGCTGGAAAGAAAAAACAAGGAGTCTTGGTTTGGCAATAACTGTTGGTGGCAATCCAAGACCATAAAAAATTAGGTCATAAATAGGGTTTACAATTTGAGATTTGGTTTTATTTTTGGGTACCCTTTATGGTGAATACTAATAGTGATGGTATCAAATATCAAGTCATTTTGAGATACCCAACAAATAGGTCTAAATTAGGGTTTCATGTGAATACTTTGACCTAGTCATTTGCACCTTTCTCCATGATCAGGTGTCAACGTATTTTGACCATATGAGCAATTTGCCATAATTGAGAGATTGCTTAGAGAAGTTGCATGTTGCCTAAGTAACTGACATGTGGTGCCTCTTCTTGGATAGTACATTTTTTTATGTTAACTTTCCTTGAACTCCATGTTTGCTTCAATTTGGTATTGTTTGCGTTCCTAGTATGTTTTTTTCAGTTTGACATGTGAACCAAGCATGCTATTCTTGTGCGGGAGGGTAAATTATTTGATAACGTATTTTTGCCTTCGAATTTGGGCTCCACATGACCTCTATCTTCAGTCCATGGAGAAGTGTGCCCTACGGTCTACCCAAAAGGAGTTTATTTGACTTCCACCTCAACTCACTCTAGTCTAATAGATTTCAATTCAATTGACTTTTCCTTTAGTTCACTTCAATGCACTTTAGTTGAGTTCACATCATTTCAGTTTGACTTTAGTCTATGTACATGATATTCAAGGAGTTGGTCCATAAGCTAAATCTACTCAAGCAAAGGTACAGCACACTACACTGGTATTCAATTGACCTATTCATGGAGAAGTGTGTCCTACCTAGGAAATAATAGATCTCATGCAAGATCATTTGGCTTTTAAGTTTTAACAAGTTGTTGTTTTCAAGGGTTTCCGAAAGAGTGTCGGATATTAAGACTCGTTGACATGCCATGAAGTGTCTTATAGCATTTTGTGACGCTGTTGGTCCCAGCTTTGTCTTTGATAGAGTAAGCCAAGATATACATTTTCTATCATAGAAACCAACATTTTACTCATTTGTTATATATTTGAAAATATATTGAACTTACAACACATTATGCCCATTGCTATTTATATGTATAATTGGATTTTTTTATGCTATTAATTGTCGTTTGCTGGCTTGTATGCTTGTATCCAGATGCTTAAAAACAAGGATTTGTTGTTGGTTCTTCACTTTGCAAAGAAATCATTCTAGGCATCTGGATGATTTAAACCAATTGGGCTCTGAAATATTGAAGGTTTCCAAGGATGAAATTGTAATAAAGTCCTCAAATTTCTCTGCAAGCTGGTGCTTTGCCATGGAGTCCTGAATTGGGCAGAGACAAGTTGCTAGAAATTGAATAATTCATAAGTTTTAGTATAATTCTGCGCCATAATGTTCATTTTGGCCATACAGGGGAGCTATCACAGATGGAAAATATCATTCTATAGTTTTGAACCTTCAGATTAGGGCTGGCTTCAAGCTTTGGATTAGGCTTCACAAAGATACTAAGCATATTTGATCAATGTCTTCACAGGTATGCTGGCACAGTCAAGTCTAGATGGACATTCCACAAGCTTACACTGTCCTTTAAGCCCTTAAACAGTCAATCCTGGCACTAGGATATTTTATCTTTTCCACCGAAGGTATTAGAGCCGCTAAACTGACTGATACCTCTATCTCTGCTAGAGCGACCATGTCTACATAAATATTAATGAGGCTTGCTTCTGTAAGTCTTCAAGTCACCTGATATATATCATCTTTAACTGCCACCTCTGATGCATCTCTTGTAGGTGAAGTACCTTTACCTTTTCCTACACTACAACTACCATACATATTGTTGAGGTGTACTCTTCCTATATCACCTAGAGTGCCCCCACTCCATGCCTTTAGCAATGTTCCTTAATGATACCCCCTTTGAGCTGGAAGAGAGGCAATCTAATGAGAGGGGAAGAGCAATTGAGGTGACTGTGGGTAGCCTTCCTGAGTTGCACAAGACTATCTCCTTGGTGCTGGGGACTTTACATCATTGGGGTTGCTAGATTTTTTTTGTAACAAGTGACTTGGTATCTTTGACTACACATGCACACTCCTTTGAAAATGAGTTCATTTCTTGAGATAGAGAGTTGCTGGAAATTTTCATTTTTTTGGAAAAATCTGGTTTGGTTAGTTGCCTTTTTGTATGATTAGATTGATTGAGGAAGATGTGAGTCTGTAGGCCTTGGATTTTCTGGTCACTTATGTTCCAAATCATAAGAAACTATATTAAGAGAAGTCTGTGACTCTGTATGAAACATATCTACATAACCTATCGTGGGGGCATAATTTCTTCTTCCTGAAGTTTTGTTCCATTGTTAAAGTTCTTATTGTCATTAGTATTTTTGTAAGTGATTTTTTTACTGGTTATGTATGGGAGCTGCAGGAAGTACCTTTGACAGATGTTTGTGAAGCTTTCAAAGTACCAAGAGACATGGTCCAGGCTCTGCAAGAAAATGCTGGAATATTTGCATCTATGGTTTCTGATTTTTGTGAGAGACTTGGCTGGCATGATCTAGAAGGATTGGTTTCAAAATTTCAAAATCGAGTTTCCTTTGGTGTAAGGGCAGAGATCGCTGAGCTTAATTCAATTCCATTTGTAAAGGTACTGCTTGAATATTGCATCTCTTTGTTTGCTTTATAGAAGGAAATAAATTTATATTGTTATTTACATATTATGTGAAATTTTCAAATACTTTCAGAGTTCAATATACTAGTCATTTGTGTGGGTTAGAATCTCTTTGGACAAAAAGAGTAGCTTCTTGGTTTGGTTTTTGGGTAGGGTGCAAGGGCTAGAGCACTTTATAAGTCTGGCTTGCGTACTCCTCAAGCAGTTGTGGAAGCTTCTCGTCCGGAACTTGTAAAGGCTCTCTTTGAGGCATCTTCATGGGCAGCTGAAGCTAAATTAGGTGGAAAAAAGGAAATTTCATTTTAGCTGTCTGAATACATAAATTACTGACATTCAAAATGTAAAATGGATGATATATATTGTGTTCAATGCTGATAGTACTTGATTTTGGGTGCTACCAAAAGGGTGATATGCAATTGGATATTTCTTGAGGGATTCTGTTAATGATTTTGTTTGCTTTCCCATCAGTCCTTTTTTATCTGATTTGTGTTGTGATAAGAGATAGGAAAAGTATTTTGGGAACTAGTTGTTTGGGCACTTTTGATTTTTTAACTAGGAATTCTAAACTATCCATTCTCTGTTTTACTTATTTAATAATTACCAATGGCTCTACCAAACACATTTAAAATCTGAAAAGGGCCTTTCATGTCACCTATATGGTTAGCATTTTGTATTCGCATATGAACAAAACTCTACCAAGGAGCCCACCCATTCGTAGACCTGGCAATTGGAATTTGGAACCAGATGTTTTTTGGGATCATTGTTTCTTTTAATTCTTGGAAATTACTTTACTATAAATTTGAAACTATGCATGCTTAATTTTTTCTGTTTTTGTTACCCATGGATCCACAAACCAGATCACAGAGCCCAATATGGCCTTTTATGTTTTATGCCACATATATGGGTAGCATTCTCTATTAAGTGACAGACAAGAATATTTGAATATTGAAATATGGGCTTCGCGCAATATACTAGCAGAATCTTCCTCTATATCTTGGCTGTGACTACTGCGTAGTACACAGATCCCATCAGGACTACTGTCTTCCCCTTCTAATATTTTGTATTAATCCCTGTTTTGAGAGCATATTCAGGAAGAAAAAAATCAAGGGAAAGTTCCTCAATTCCATTTTCATTTCCAAATGACAACACCTACCCAGCTGGTACCTATATTGTCAGCAGTTACAGTCAACATGGATTCATAAATGGCATGCTCTGGATAAAGCAGCTCAATGCTGGCCTTGTTCAAAGAAATGGCACATAACTTAATAAAGTCTAAGTGATAAAGTACTTGGAAAGGTTGTCAAGCATAGGTAGGTGTTGGTAATGTGGTAGTTCTTAGCTAAAGGTATTGGCGGGTTGTGAAAGAAGAGGTGTAGTCTACCTATAAGTAATCCCGGATGACAAAGTCTTCAGGAAGAATGTCTGGAAGTACTTCATATTTGTGAAGTGTTGGCCATGCCTTAAGATTATGACAGTTGGTGTCATAGTCATGATTGAAACTTTGATAATAGATTCAAGTGAAACCCATGCCAAAGCCGCAACTGATGAGAATATGCAACCAATGGGAATGTTAAATGTTTGTGAACTCGATATATCAAGTTGGGGATGGGCACACTTCATTGCTGCATATTTATAGGCTGAGTCACAGGAAAGCAGTAAGAGATATTTCCATAGGATTTTGCTAGAATGACCAAAAAGATAACAATCAACATGTGTAGACAATACATGGAGGTGCTGATAGACAACGGGAGCACTTAGGAAACACATAACTTGTCCATGATATTTTTGTATTTTTCACTTCGTTAAGGATTTGAAACCAATGTTTCGATCATGAATCTTTCTCACTTCAGGGAAGTAGAGATAGTAAGAAGTTTTATGAAGAAACCAGCATGACACCTCATAACTTGTTGTGACAGTACTCCACAATGTCTTATGGGTTGTCTTGGAGAGAAGATCGAAAGAGATCAAATTGACATAAGAGATACTTGGAAGATTTGTTTCATGGTACCCATGAGAAACACCCACACAATTTCGAGATATTTTTATTATTATAAATATTCCCTTCCGTCGCTTAAGCGACGGTTCTATCTGTCGCTTATGCGACACTTACTTCTTTTTACCGCTTCTTCTTACCGTCGCTTACCTTTTTTTTCGTCGCTTAAGCGACGCCTGAACCTGTCGGTTAGGCGACACCTATGTCCGGAAGGTGTCGGTTAAGCGATGCCTGTAAGTGTAAATGTTGTTAAATGTTTTTGTGACCGTCGCTTAATAAGTGTCGGATAACCAACGATGTACATTCAACCAATGGTTAGTTAAGTGTCGCTTAACCGATGGTTACTTAGGTGTCGGATAATGGACGACAAGTTTCCGACGCTTAGGAAAAAATCAAAGTGTCGTACATGCGACAGGATAGTGTCGAAAATCCGACATGACGGCCGTCGTATTTTTGGTCGAAATGTAGTAGTGTTCCCAAATTAAAGAAGAAATGTTACCATATGTTGTGCTATAAATAATGAATTTCATGGCACTATAATCTTATGGCACCGAATATTGAATCAATATATTTTTCATTGGGTTCAACCATATAGCTGGAATAACAACTCTTATTAAGCTACTGTTTTGACTAGACAAAATATTACATAAATGTCATTTGTATAAATGAAAAAATTCAAGATGGATACATTAGTGCATGAACTTTGTTGTGTAGAAGATGATTGTGATAAGATGGCTCCTTTGTACACTACTAGCCTAAGAGAAATCAACCTAGGACCATGCTAGGTTGATGAGATTGATATTATAGGGGTTGCACTACTAAATATGCATTCGTGTGCATGAAATACATATAATTGAGTATATGTGTGGGATAATAATAACTTACTATTGTTTCTTATATTTTACTATGTTACTCGTGTTGTCCCTCCTAAACACCTCTACCAAAATTTTCATTAGTTTTACAGAACCTTGTGTATATCCCTCATGTCACCCCTACAATAAAAAATTTAGTTTTTATGATAGGCTTGGTACAACCATTTTTCACCCTAATTCCTTGTTCCCATTTCATTGGATATACCTCTGAAATACCCAATCATTACCCACATCTTGGAAGTGATGGAGGGATTCCCTTGAAAATTCAGAAAGTTCGACATTTGTGATGGTTACAAGTGGATGGATGCATGTACTAGCAAAGTTATATCAATAATTAAAGATATCCCTATTGGAGTATATAAAGGGTTCTAAACTTCTTGCATGGTTTTGTTTTTGTTGGGGTGACACAAAGTGGAAAGAGCAATGAATAGTCAAGGTTCAACTTGCTCATTTGGAATAATGACTCATAACTCCTCACATGATATGGTTTATTTTTATTAGGTGTTCAAAGGATGGGAAAAGACACAAACAACCAAGATGCCACTTTGAATTTTGAATTCAAGCCTTATCTTTGAGTTTATCAATGCTTAAGGGCTTTTAGACTTTGTCAATCTCCTATTGGTTTTGATCTAAGTTTTGACCTGACTTACATATTGGCCTTGGTTTTGCATTTTGGGCCCATTTCAAGAATTTTGAAATATTTTTAGGCCTTATTAACGAACTAAACCCAATTTCACAATCAAACCCCCTTCAACCATTTCATTTTTTGGCTTGATTTATGAATCAGCCTTGATTTTGTAATCATGATTGCTTTTCAAACATTTTTAGTTGTCATTTGGCTTGACTTATAAATTGTATCAATTTTTCAAACAATGCTTCCTTTCAAGCATTTGGAACTAGTTTTAGGACTGATTTACAAATTGACCTTGATTTTCCAATTAGGTCCCCTTCCAATCATTTCGAAATAATTTTGGCTCGATTTACAAATTGGCCCTGATTTTGCAATTAAGACCTCATTTAAAGAATTTAGAATTACTCAAGAAGATCTAATGGTGGTGGTATAGATCAATGGATGGACAACTATCTAGAGGGATTGCGGAGGTTGAACATGCATGTCTTTGCAATACAAAATTACTGTAACACGTGGCTAAAATATAGGAATTTCAAAGGGTGAAAGGTGGTTTCCTAATTTTGGGATCCTTTGCTTTGTGAACTTATTTTCATCTTAATGTGGTTTTCATGGGTATAAGTGTTGATACTATGAAGAAACATAAAATGTTGTTTTCTATTAAAAAGATCAGATGAAAGGATTACATATGGAAATATGACATAGTAAAAGGCCATTATGTAGGTTTGAAGGTTCATGAATGCAAAGTTAAATGTGAATATATGGTCATTCACTTCTTACATAAATTGTCTTTCAATTATGTCTTAGAGTATGTTAATTTGATTTTTGTAGTCAAACATATGCTTATATCAAATCTAAGTGAAATAGTGTGTTATGAAAGATAACTCAAAATAGTATTATAATGATGGATATTGTTATCTTGATTGAATGAAATAAACTACACATAATAATAAATGAAGTAAACCACTACAGTTTCCATGAAAAGTAAATAACTAACACAACAGGATTTGAACCCAAAATCCGACGACATCTGACGTATCGTACAGATGTGTCGGACAGCAATGATGAAAAGTACTGAACCTTTTGAATTATTTTAGCGCCGTCGAACTTCCGATGTCATGGGTGTATTTTTTTCAACGGAGATGTCATCGAAAAATGTCACAACTATATCGTCGGATTTCTGACACTAGTTCGTAGGTTTTTCTACGGATATGTCGTCGGATATCCGACAAGCATGTGTTGACAATGCGACGCATATCTCGTCACATATCCGACACAATGGTGTCGAATTTTGACATATTTGGGTTTTTTTAAATAAAATAATGTCATATTTTAAATTGTTTGTCCCATATTTCCAATGGTAACTATGTTCAGGTTGTCGAATATTCGATGAATGTGCAATTATAAATTTAAATATTTTTAAACATTTCGACATGTTTGTTGTAGAAGTGATGGATAGTTTGCAAAAATTATTTATTCCTTGACAGACGGTTTCAGGAATTGTTTTATTCTTCAATGGGCGGTTGCACGATTTTTTTTCTTCAACAGACAGTTTGCCGATATTTTTTTATTCTTCAACAAACCTCCATTTGAGAAAATTGTGATGCATGGAACTTGATTTTTTAAGATTGTCGATAGTATTGATTCATGAATTTTGTGACAAAACGTCAAATAGAAATATTCCTGATCCAAATGAAAACAACCGACAATTTCTTGCTAGACTATGGGATGCAACGAAATGAAGGGGTGATGGAAAATGTTATTGTCCATGCACTCAATGCAGGGGATTTAAGAGGAGAAAAATATTGATCTCAACAGCCATAAAACATTGCAGGGAACATGAACACGCTGAGGGGGGGAATAAATATCATCCATTTGTAGGTTTATCATTATAAAGTTTTTTATATTCTTTTCTTTGGTAAATGTATGTATTATTTTGATATTTCCTATATTAATGTATATCTATTGATGTTTCCATGTATTTATAAAGGAAAGACACCCTACATCATATCATCCAGAGGAAGTGCTTTCAGAACAAGTTCCGGATTAGGATCATGGAGCGTCTATGTTTAATGGAGAACAAGTGAATGATCATATTGAACAAGATGGTCGTACTGATAACGTAGTTGAAGATGATGGTACAAATACATTGATCCATGGTTCATTTAATGTTAGAATGGATGATAACAATGACGATGATAATGAAAATTATGATGACTTTGATGATGTTCATGATATACCTCTTCTCGATAAGGGATATGAACCCCTTTATGAAGGATCCAAAACAAATCTTCTCTCTGCTGTATTGTTGATAATGAACTTGAAGGTTATGAATGGTCTTTCAAACATTGCAATCATATAGATGCTAAGGTATGTAAAATAATCCATCACATATATAGGATCATGATAAAGTTTATCTATATTCCTCTAATAATTGTAATGTTAACTCATTATTGATCATTGTACGGATGGAGCGTGTTTCGTTAATATTATTTATTTATTACATTAACTATATATATATATTTTTTCTGTGGCTTGATAACTGAATTTTTGTTACCACCATCAAATATTTTACCTCACACATATCGAGATTTAACTTTCATCATCAAAGAGATTGGAATGCATTATGAAGCAATTCATGCATGCTCCGATGACCATGTTATATATTATAATCGACATGAATTTGCAACAAAATTTTCAGAATGTCATGTAAATAGATATCGAATAGATAAAGTAACAAAAAAGGTTCCTCAGAAGGTTCTTCGTTATATTCCCATCATTCCATGTTTGCAACGACTGTGTAGTTACAAAAGCATAGTGCAATTTATGGATTACCATTCCAGGAACATAAGTCAAGATGATGTTATCTGAATGCCTGAAGATGGTTATGCTTTTAGAGATATGGAGGAAAAGTGTCCTCACTTTAAAGAAGAACCACGTAATCTTAGGATTTCTTTGGCAGCAAATGGTGTTAATCCATTTGCACATATGAAATCCATTTACACGGTGTGGCCTA